>JANZLQ010000055.1:20728496-20779322 GCA_026212715.1 Elanus axillaris | reverse complement strand
CCTTCTTTGCTTTCCCATTGCTGAGGAGCACCGCCATTCCCAGCTCAGCAGCAGGATTTGCCGGGGGCGGCAGCTGGCGGGATGTGTGCGCGGAGCTCCCGTCGCCTCCCCCGCGCGGGACGGAGCCGCGGGAGCGACGCCGGAGGGGTGAGGCCTCCGGCTGGCCGCCCGCATGGAGCTGAGCAGCGCAGAGGCAGCCTCCACCCGCTTCCTCGGCCTCACTCAGCGGTACCGGTGCCGGGGAGGCGGGGGGGGCCGAGCTCGGGCGGGGCGCGGCGCGATGCGGTGCGGGGCCGCGCCGTGCCGTGGATGGCGGAGAGGCGGTGCTGTGCTTTCACGGGCTGGGGGGGCCGCCGGAGCGGCGGCGCCGGAGGCTCCCGCTCGGAGGGTCGGCTGGCCCTCGGGCAGAGGAGCAGCGGGGGTCCCGGAGCTGCGGCCGCCTCCCTCGGGGGCTGCTGCAGGTGGCGCGGGCGGAGCCAGGCGGGCGTCTTCGGAGTCGATTTCGCAGCTTATTAAGTCTTACGCTCCTGCAAGCAGATGCCGCTGGGCTGGTAACTGCAATTACCCGATTGCCGAGGGCGCTTGTACCTGTGCCTGCCTCTTCAGTGAAAACAGATTAACCCGTGCTGGCAAGTAAAGATCTAGGTGGTAAGGAGAACAGAGAGACCAGGAGGCATGCAGGCTGCGTCGTCGTGATCCCACAGGTGCAGTCGGCAAACTCGCCCCCTTCTGCCACTGCTGCCCGTCCTTTCCAGTGTCCAACTCCTAAAAGACCAAACTTGCGATTTGACACTAGGATCCTAAAAATATGTGCCTACGTTTACATTAGCAAATATGTTTAAGCTTGCTGCGTTGTTCAGCTTTCAGGACGGTTAAAGTTCGTAGAAGCTGCTGTTGCAAAGGGAGGAAAATGGTCCTCTCTCCCCTTCCTCATTACTGTACATTTATGTAACAGCACTTCTGTTCCCAAACATATGGAAGGGGGAGGTGGAGTATACCCTGGGTGCTGTACGAATGTGTATAAACTGGGGTTTTTTCGTGTGAATAAAGGCTCATCTGTATTAAACACTTTGCAATATAAGTAAATTTTAAATTATTAAGCCAAAAGGGTCCGAGCCACTGGTAAACCTAAGTATTTCAGTGCTGGTGGTTCATCTTAACAGGATGAAAACTATTTTAAAACTGGCATAACTGGACCAACAGTGTTTTTCTGATGTAGATCAGGACAGGACTGAGGAAGGATGTAATCCAATGAAGAAAATGAATAAGAAAAGTTAATATTAATCACAGCATATGTTTTCATTTAGATGATGTGATATGTCAGAGCTGATGAGTACAAATCTTGGTGGTAACCAAGAATGGAGAGCCAGAGAGCTCTGTAGGCTAGAATTCATTGGGGAGTATGTGAGCTTATGCAAATAGCACGATAATGTAAGTCTTGCCTATGCATAAATTGAAGCTAAGGTGCTTAACTTTCATGTGATTGTCTGTGTAGCATTTATGTTGGTGTGAGATTCTCCTTTTAAGTGCTTGATATGAAGCAGATGACAAGTATGATATGAGGTGGGAGTGTGTTATGAAGTAGTTAGGTTGAGAAGAAGCAGAGATTAGCTATTGGGTATAGTTCTGATTTTTAAAAGGACTGCCAGTGTGTTTGAAGTTAGGTATGGTTTAGGTACTTGGAATTGGGATGCACATGGATAAGAATATTAGTTTTAAAACACTATTGTTTTAATCAACATTTTCCTCGGATATACTCTTGTTTTTTAAATAGCGAGAGTGGTGTCAGAAAAATGCTTTTGCTACCAAAGGATGTGTTTGTGGTAAGACAACGTATTTCCTCAAGTTATTGGAATGTAGTTTGTGGAGAGGATGGGAGCATAAACCTTTGAGGCACACAAACTGTTCTTTATGCTTTTTCTGAGTTGATCTGTGTTTTCCATCTCTATTGTGTGGGCTAAGAATATAGATTATTTCTCCCATTAAACTTGCTTGCTCCTGGTGTTCTCTGCATCATTTGATGAATATACCCCGTCTTGCTGCATCTGTGAATCTCTGTACCCTTAGTAGGGATAGATCTTAGGTATTTGGGCTGGAATGGAGTCCTGTGGGTTCACCTTACAAGCCATATATGGATATCACATCTTTTCTTTTTCACCTGTGTCACCACAGGTGTCTGCGACCATGGGATTGTACTGGAGGCTGGCTGTGGTATTGTGGTAACGCTTCTTCTCAAGACCCGATGAACAGTGGTGCAAAGGCTCTGCCAGTTTCCTTGCAGAATGTGACAGTGCTGTCTCCTTGTTATTCTATGTATACTGCTGTGGCTCCTGTCTGCATGCTTATCATTGTGTCTATCATGCAATGACAGAATTCTGAAACAGCCCTGCTCCCTGTCATTCTATGGCCAGCAAAGTTGATGAAATGTGAAATGTTGGAGTCCCTCCTAAAGGCAGCTATTTTATGGCTTGTCATTAAGGAAGTGCTAAAAAAACCCCCAAAACAAAATACCAACAGCAGCAACAAAAAAACCCATCTAATAACTGTGCTGGAATAGTTTAGATCAGAAGGTTTTTTTGAGAATCTGGAATAGCGGATATATTCATGGGATAGAGAATATGGTTTTGTAGACATGACACCAGTTGTGAAGAGCTTTGTATTTGCAAATGCAGGTAAACCATAAACTTGTGGATCAGATGGTCTCCTTCAACATCCTCTCTCTCATGGACATGAGGTAGTCTTCATGGTGAACCTTTCTTTGGGCTAATTGGCCTCCAGAACTTTAAGCAAAGTTGAGTACACCTGGCAGAGTGTGGAGGACAATCATCTCTTCCATGTTGAGGAAAAAAAGATTTGCATGGTAGAACCCAAACTTAACTCTGCACCTCACTCTGTCTTTTGTTCTGTTGTGACTCTCTGGCTGGGAAATGTTACTATAGTAGTTGTTGGGATGTATCTTAATTAAGATCAGACCAGTGTATCTCATCTGCTCTTAATTCTACTGAGCATGTTTTGGACATTACTTTCCAGGCTTTTTACCTGGGCTGCCAGGTGTGTACCTTAATACACATTTTGCCTTTTTGTATTTCTAAATTAATGGTTTTCATGTTGTGTCCTCCTTTAGCTCAATAACCTGTATTTTGTTACATTAGTACATTTGTGTGTTGTATAACTCTGTCCATTTCTTAGTTACACAATGTTTGGTCCTAAATGCTCTTTTCATATTTTATTTTTTAAAGCTTTTGTTAGCTGCTGACTTTGTTATCTCTGCAGTGTTAATATGCTTGGATGTCAGCATGCTTTTCCTGATAGAGTTCAACTTTCACTCAGCAGAAATATCACCAAATTAAAGTATAGGACTTAATTTGTGTGTATGTAGATAGATCGAAAATGCCTTCATAACTCCCTGGGTTTATCATGCAAGTAATTCACAAGATGGCATTTTCCTCTAGTTTCAAGCATTTTGAGGCAGGCTTTGCCACAAGGCAGAAAGTAGTTCAGTTTTATAAACCTCAGCTTGCTTTGTCTCCTGCTTTGTGGAGCTATTGCATAACTGATGAAAGTCTCTTAGAATTATCCAGGTGGAGATGGTTCTGTTCAAAGTACAGTAGGCCGGATGCACTTTGTGGTGACTTTCTGATTTGTATTATATTTGTGTTTGGGGTTGTCCAGATGTGAGACACACACAAACCAGTGACCTGGCTTTCCCAAGACTCAAAAAGATTTATTGTGCTATTTATGGTGCTAGTGACTGTCGTTGGATTTTTTATTTTTTTTTAACCCACTCCTTGTGTTGTCATCTTACATACATTTCCTCATTTGATCAAAGACTGAATTTCAGAGCTCAGTGATAGGAAAATCTCTTTTGACTGCTGTTTCCATAACATTCTGCCACCAGTACTGAAGGTGACAAGTGTTCATTGATTGGAATTGCTTTTACAGTGGTTTCTAAGGCAACTAGCACACCTAGCCACAAAAATGAATTTTGTAGAACAAAAGTAGCGCACAAAGACAATGCTAGCATTACCACAATTACCTGATCTTTTTGTAAAAGTAAAAAAAAAATAGAAAACCCACAATGCCTTAAAATACATTGCAAACGAGCCATTCCATTTGTTCCATCGTCATGATTTAACCCCAGCCAGCAACTAAGCACCACGCAGCCACTTGTTTGCTCCTCCCTGCTCCCAGTGGGATGGGGGGGAGAATAAAAAAAAAAAAGTAAAACTCGTGGGTTGAGATAAGAATGATTTAATAACTAAAGTAAAATAAAATATAATACTAACAATACTACTACTAGTAGTAATAATAATAGTAATTGTAATGAAAAGGGATATAAAAAAAAAAAAGAAAAAACCAGACAAGTGATGCAATTGCTCACCACCGCCTGACTGATGCCCGAGTAGTGATCTGCCCTGCCCAGCCAACTCCCCCCCCCAAGTTTATATACTGAGCATGAAGTTCTATGGCATGGAATATCCGTTTTGCTAGTTCTCGTCAGCTGTCCTGGCCATGCTCCCTCCCAGTTTCCTGTACACCTGCTTGCTGGCAAGGTATGGGAAACTGAAAAATCCTTAACTTAGGATAAGTGCTACTTAACACACTGATGTTTTTTGTTGTTGCCATAGACGTTATTCTCACACTAGATTAAATGCCGATTTCAAATGTAGTTATAAGCTACCACCTGCTTTGGGACTCTGATCACGTCATGACTAAATATTTAATTTAATCATAGCTATTGCTTCTACTGAGGACGTAGACATTTCTTTTCCTTTGGGGGTAATATGAAAGCCAGACTGCAATGGCTGCTAGAGATTGTGCACATTGTAAGGAGTGTTCCCTGCAGTAATGAGTTTATGCACTGCGAACCTTATTCAGCAGGAATGATATTTATTGTTAATGGCAGGGTGTAGCGTTACAGGAGATCTAAGACTAGTTGACTTGTGTACACTGATGAAGCGTTTCTATTCCAGCTCTGTCTCTGAAGATCTGGGTTGCAGACGTGGAGAGTTTAGCAGAAAGCATTACGGATCTGTGGAGCTTGTAAGTTTACATAGCCTGTCCTATGATTTTAGCAGCTTATAATGCAGAGCTCAAATCCTTTTCATTTCCAAATAAAAAAATTGGATCTAGTTTGGAAAATGCGCTTTCTAAGCTCGATTGAAAAGTTATAGGGTAATAAAAAGAGGCTTCAGAATAGATACGAGACATGTGCTAGGAAATCTTTTTACTACCTCATTTATGAATATTTCATCGTAACGGGACAGGAAGTCTTCTACAAATATCGTGTTTCCCCCCAGATGGAAATTAAGCCTTTTTTCCTCTTTTATAAGCTGAAGACTGCAAAATATTAGGGCAATATTTGATGAAGTACCTGCAATTATATGAGTTAAAAACTGTGTGTGCTCATATGTGTACATGCTTCAGAGTAGTGGGAGAGGGTTTAAAATTAAAAGAGCTAGTCAGAATAAGGATATGAAAAACTGTCCCCTAAAATCTGTCAGTTATTCTGCATTTTCTTCAAAGATTAATTTGGTACTTCATTTTTCTCATATATAAATTTCTTCTCTGCTGTGAAAATAGCAGTACATCAGCACTTACGATAACGTCACTCTGTATACAAGGCCATGATGAAATTACATAAACTTACTATAGAGGTAAGGAAACTGAACTCCAGCTCTCTTACTGTGGGAAGAAATCACTAATTTTCTACCAGCTATAGTTGTAATTTAAAGTTCTTGGATAGTATATTTATTAATATATGTGTAATTTGGTGGCTTAGTTGCTGGAAGTTGCATTGCAAGAACACCAGGTATCTTTCTTTTCTTTCCATATATTCCACATATTAGCTATGGTGGTTTTAATCGAAAAAGCAAGTCAACTGCTTTCTGCTAAGAGGCTTCTTCATTACGGGTACTTAGATTCTTTTGCTCGAAAAGAAAAATTTATTGGTAGTTATCAATTCACAGTAAGCTCACGCAAATGGTCTTGTGTTTTGGTTGATTTTCTTAAAATTCTGCTAGTATTTTATGAAAGTGGGGTTTTTTATCTTTTGGAATACAAACATATAAAGGTGCTTGTTGCCCTTTCAAATTTCTAAATGTTTAATATTGAACATTTCTCGCTTAATATTTTCCACAGCAGCATCTCAATTGCTCGATTATTTCCACCTTTTATTTATTACAACACAATTATTTTGTCTCTCCCCTAAACATTTTTCCTATGTCTTTCCCACTGGTGCAATATGACCAGTTGTCCATATAATTTCTCTTACGGTTTATACAAGGCACCAAGATATGTTGGAGGTTTTGCCATGTTAGTTTATTCCTGATGTAGCCTCAGGTCACATCAAAGCAAGGAGCAACCATAACTTCAAAATGTTCTAGTAACTCTTCCACCAAGTAAAGGGAGAAAGTATTATCCTTGAATAACATGGATTACTAGAGGGAAGCAAGCAGTGATATACTATTGCATTACTGTTTTTCAGGTCCCATTTAATAAGTTTGGTATGGTATGTGACAATCTCATTTTTTATGTTTTGAGAGGAGTAACATGCAGTATCATTGGCAGCATTCTCCTTCTCTTGTAGGGATCCTAAGCAGTGTTGCTGAATGCATCGGGATTGTTGTGTTGTCCTATTTACTGACTTCTTGAGAGCTTTTTTTAAGAACAAAGAGAGTTTCAGTGTTCTGGGAATCCCTGGATTCCCTTATAAAAAGACCAGGCAGTATTTCCAGAGTATTTATGAAACTGTTGAAGTCTTCAGCTGGAAACAAGCCATGTTTTCTGATGTAAATGCTGGAAGCAGACCAGGACATCTCCTGTACCTTATGTTGTTCAGTATGATCACTGAGCATTATGTTTGGAGTTTTTTGCTGCTCGCTGTCTCCCGAAAACATCAATAAATAAAATGCAGTTAAAGACTGCTAGTCCCAGTAATACTGCCAACAAGTAGAGTTTTAGGCTTAGGAAGGCTGAGAGGACAAGAATCATCATGTCTGTAAGACCCATTGTTTTGAAAGGAGCAAGCTTCAAGATCAGTTTCTAGAAAGTGGACAAGTCTCTCTGTAGGCATTCTGTGTGTTGATGCAGCCAAAATCTGAGTCAGGAGAATTTCTTATTAGTACTGGGATCTACCAAAAGAGTGAATGGCTCTCCCGCTCATGCTTCGTTCAAGTGATAATTGGGTCATTCCAAATCTGTAGTCAAATTAGTAATAGCCGTGCTGATCCCTTCTCTGTGGGTAGTCATATGATGCCTGGGAGAAGAAGAAACCGTAGTAAGCTTTGATTGCTGTTCATATGGCTATTTTTGGAACTAGAACCTCTATCTTAAACTCTTTTGTAGCTTATATCTAGTGATGCTGATGGAGCCATTCAAAGAGCTGGACGGTTCCGTGTGGAAAATGGCTCTGCTGGTGAGGTAAGTGGTTAAAGATACTCATAGAAAACTGAAAAAATAATTCAGCTTCAGTTATTTGTCACCACTGAAAGATGTATTTGCAGTCAATTACTAAGAAAGAGGACTTGAAAAATGTGAAATAATATGAATGTAAGAATCTAAGAGGAGGGAGATGGTAGGTTTTTTCCCCACAAAGTCTAGCTTAGCTCTTCTTTTTCTTAGCTCTTCTTCTTTTTTTATCTTCCTTTGCCAAGCTTTTTCAGCTGTAAATATCATCTTAATACTGAAAGAAAGAAGACCTCATGTTCTCGAAATATATGTAAGGTCTTGGTAAGCTTGTATTGAACTAATATTAACAGTAAACTGTTACTGATAGTTTGCATCAGCACTGGCTGCAGAGTTTGAAGCAATTTAACTATTCTGCATTGATTCTCTGTGGGGTCATGTTCTGTACATTGTCTTTTTAGTTCAGTTTCATGCAGTTCAAAAGCTAATTAGCTTGTATCGCAGAAAGATTCTCTGAGTGGGTGGTGAATGGCCACATAGTCAATGGATATAGAGAATGGCTTTTTCTCTGCATATGTTAATTCTTAGTGGAAAAGGACTTGAGGGGTGGTTGGGAATTTACCTTAAGCAGCCGATCCAGAAACAACACTGAAGATCTTCCAGAGCATGCTCTGGTCTAGCGAGGAGTCCCTAAGGGTTATTTTGGGAAAAAGAACTGAGAAAACGAAACCTGGGGGCAGAATTCTGTTTATTGATTTATTTCTTTTTAAGTTTTAAAAACACTGGTCTTCAAATTCCCCATTGAAATATTTTCTTTTCAGTGGAATACTAAGCTATTACCTGTAACAGTGGTGCATGGTGCTTAGTTGCTAGCTGGGGTTAAACCATGACATGGTGGTACAATAGGAAAAGACTGTAGTTAGTTAGAAAGAAAAGACAAAAAAAAAGGAGAGGGAGAAATTTTAATTCCAGCTGCACAACAACTGACTTCAGAATAATTCTTTGGTTTTTTTAAAAAACAGTATACATGTAAAACTCTTCTAGTGGATCAGCCACCATTGATTGGCTTTTGCCGTTATTATGTTCTCCTTTTTTTTACTCAGCATTTGATCTAATAGTCTTCCAATTCTATTTCAGATTACAGACTACACTCCGGGTACGTGGCACAGAACAGATGTGCATTTGGAAAACCCGGAGTATCATACAAGATGGTATTTCAAATATTTTTTAGGGAAAGGTAATGATCTTTTTGTGAGTGGATGGACGTTTTGATCAATGAAAATGAAATCTGTCTTTGAATTGCTATTATTTAAATATGGAAAAAAGTATGGTATTAATTTAGTATTAATACATTTTCTGTCCTGTGCAGAAAACAAGTTCTTGTTTCATGTATTTTTAACCTGAAGACAGAGGATGGGTTTCTGTAAGCGGCAGAATCCCTGCTATCAAAAAAGGGATATTTTGGAACCCTTCTTGGCCTTAAAGGCTGTACCTATCTCTTGATTTTTTTTACACATCTCTATATAAATACATATTTACTTACGTAGATAAGTATATATTTTTACATATAAATGCATATATTTACACATTTATACGTGTGTGTGTGTGCGTGCATGTGTCGTGTCTGCTTGTGTGTGTGAGCGGGTATGCGTGTCTTCTTTACAGTTGATAATGCTTCTTGTTTTTCCCTAACAGTTCATCAAAATTATATAGGCACAGATGCAGAGAAGAACCCTTTCTTTCTGTCTGTTGTACTGTCTGACCAAAATAATCAGCGTGTTCCTCAGTACCATTCAATACTTTGGAGAAAAACAGTAAGAAACAAATAATTAACTGCTGCTGACTTTTTTGTTGTTGTTTTCTTGTTTGCTTTTGGTATGTCTATCATACACTTTTTTGCTTTCTTCAGAATTTCAGTATTTAATACATAGTTCTCATTTTATATAAAAAGAACATCGAATTCTACCATAGTAGATAAAACTAAACTAGCTTTGTAGGTAACATTACCCTAAACTCTGACAGAAATCTGTGATGCCAGATATTTTTTAAGTGTTCTTACCTGCAACTGTGTGTTATTTTTAGAAACGTTGCCTAAATTGTTGTTGATGATGTCCTGTGATCAATTTAGGCAATGACTTTATATTGCTTTTAAGATTTTCTTATACGTTAAGAAAATAGGCAGGTGTGATACTGCTTTCGCTAATACTGTTTAATGATTTGTTTTTCACTTAAAGTTCCGTAAGAGCCTATTATCCAAGCAATTGTATACATGCATGGATCACTTATTAAAAAAAAAAAAAGAAAAAGTTTGTAATGTCTGCTAGTTTCAGCAGCCCTCATACCACTTGCCAAGGTAGTCAAAACTAAGTAAAAAATAATTTTGCATCGTCCATGACTTTTCATATTCAGGTTTTTCTTCTTTTTGTTTTTTATTTTCCCCCCAAACCAGTAGTAAATATGGCTAAGTAATACTAGCATGGTTGTGTTCTTTGGTTTTTTTACTTAATTGTTTTTATTAATATTCGTATTTGAATATACAGAAAAAATCAGTATGTCCTGTAATATCTCCTAGCTTTTTTTTCTTTATAGGGTACTCAGAAAATATGTCTCCCTTATAGTCCCACAAAAACATTATCAGTGAAATCTATATTAAGGTATGTATTTACAAATAAGTTATCAGTTAAGATATTTGTCTGTATGCCTTTTCCTGTAATTCAGAGCTTGTGTTGCATGGTTTTCATGATAGATTTCTAAAAACAGTAAAAACAGGTTTACAAATCTTAATCATTGCAGGCAGCAAAAAGTGGTTTTAAAGCCTGCTCTGGAATAGGCAAAGTGACAGCTTAAAATGGAGAAAAACTCTTAGCGCTGCTGCTTCAGCAGAGGACTACTTTCAAGTTAATTGGAAAACAAGTGCTAAGTGGAACTGCAGTGGTTGAGAAGAAATATCTTTTTGAATTAGGTAGACCATAAACAGACCTAAGGAACAGCAGATTTTGACTAGAGAAGTGGTTATTATGTGGCCCTAGCAGGAGGAAGCAAACAGGGAAGAAACCAAGATTGATTGTCTCCGCGTAAGTCTCACTTATGGTTGTGTTATACACAGCGTCAGTGAAGCCAAGAAAATGCCTTCCCCCAGCCAGACCCTGTATGGGGATGCTCGTACTGTGTCCTGGCTGTTCTGTGGCAGAAGAGAATATGCAGTGAGCAAGCCCAACACCATTGCTATTTCTTTCAACATTGTAATCAGCTGAAGTATCAGAGCACCTGTTTGCAAAGTGTTCATTCAAATTTAATCTGCAGTTTTTGTGACATAATTGTGGTGTTTTTTCTTAAATCCCTCACTGACAACATCTTCAGATGCATCTCCTGTAAGGATTTTACCTCCTCTAGAAACCCATAAAAAGTGCCTTCATGTACGGAACAGGTAGTGCGTACCAGATAAATGAGCAGTCTACAGGTCTTCAAAAACTTCGATCTGTGTAGAGTACGAGCGAATGTCTCTTGCTTGCTTGAAGCTTGTCCGCTGGATAATGCTGCCACTCCAGATGTGAGAGGAGAATTCTGGGAACAGGGCATGTGTTGTGATGTGAAGTCAGTACCACCAGATACGGATTTTCCTCCAACTGCACGAGATTTCTGAGAGGTCCCAGACCACTACATTTGCCAGAGGGGCTAGGAAGCCATTGAGCCTCACTTCCTAATTCTGACTTCCTGGGCTGTGGCTCTGTTTTGTAGGGTCGAGATGGTGGGTTGAAAACACTTCAGATCTCTTCTTCATCTTCTTCATCGAGATGAGCAAAGTCCCCTCTTCTAAATCCTACAGCACTGGCTTGAATAGAGTTCCTAGTTGTCAGTACTGAAAGTTGTACCTGCATAAGCACCTGATCTTCCATGTCTGCCGACCAATTGCTGAAATACCTCTTCCTAACATCCCTTTCTAACCCAGCCTCTCCCTCCACTCTTAGCCACATAGACGTTTTTGGTCAGGCATCCCAGAGTGGAGAAACTTTGTCTTCTGTTGCCTAGGGTCATAACTTTTGCTGACTCACCCTCAAGTGTTCCATCCTGTGATGCTCCAGTATTTTACAGAGGAAAGTGCAGGCTTGTTACAGACCTTGTTCCTCACTTCTCCCAGGGTCTGTGCCACATGCAGTCAGCTGGATAAATGTCATCTCCTTTTGCCCACTTGGGTTTGGACTAAAATCTCTTCCCTGACTATTAGTTTGCTTTTACAGTCCTTGAGCCTTCCCTCAGGCCTGACTGATACTCCTTTGACATTTCACCATGTTTACAGCCAGTGTGAATCTAGGTACAGACTGTCTCAAAGAATTTTGGTTACATTAATGAAACCATTTTTTTCTGAACTAATTGGAACATTTCAATCCCTTTCAAAAGGAACTAAAGCAAATCCTGTCTGCATTGTGTTCTAGCATAAGCAATGATGGAAAGATACATCGGATTTGACCTCCCTGTTCACTCTGCCCCAGACAGCCTGCGTCCAGCACTCCGTGACATGCTGTGCAGTTCTAGAAATTAATGCTGGGGGAAAAAAAACAGGCAAAAATAATAGTAAATGCAGAAACACAAGTTAGGAAAAAATAGGGTGTTTCTGTTTACTGAGGCAGTTCATCTTGCTTCTTTCTAAATACTTTTTTCTGTTCTGTATGTAGATCTTTGGCCTGTGAATTAGGTGCTGAACTCCCGTTTTTCATTTGACTTGCCTTGATAGAAGAGAGAGAACAGCTTACAAAATAGAATAGGTTATTGAATCCTCCTAAAATGCTCATAATGATTATGTATAAAGCCAAAGTGTGATGGAATAAAGCTCTGTGCTTTATTAGTAAATACAGTAAATTTAAACCTGATGTCATTTCAGGGTCTTACTAATTACTGTTTTTAAAATCCAAAAGAAGTTTAGGAAGTCTTGGAGGTTAGTATTTTGGGAAGGAAATGGCTATTCCACAAAAAATCCCATGTAAGAGAGGTTCTTTAAACAATTCCTTTTGTAACCAGTTCTGACTGCAACCATTTAATAGTTTAATGTTGAAATGTATACTTGCCCTTCTATAAAGCAGTATTTTATTTGTATTCCAGTGCTATGAGTCTTGACAAATTTGAGAAGAGCCCAAGGGAAATTTTTCATCCTGAGATACAAAAGGTAGAAAGTGACTTCTTTTTATTTTGTTGTTGTTTGGTTGGTTTTCTTTATTTTCTGGAAAAAATAAGTCATTAAGTATTAATGCTACTAGTTTGTTTCTTTCAGTAGTAGGATAATAATGATGAATAGGGTTACGTGGTACTACAAAATAAACTGTTTTTATCAGTTGAACTGGCAATGTCAGAACAAAACATAAATCTACAAGAATGTTACAGTTTTATTTGTGTTGTCTTTAATACCAGTGTGCTAAAGATATTGTTTTGTTTACAGGATTTATTGGTTCTTGAAGAGCAAGAGGTAAATGTAAACTTACCACTCACAGACCTGTTCAATGAGTACAGCTTTGTATTTGAAATATTTGCACCGAAATGCTTGTGACAACTTAGAAATCAGTTGCTTATTGCAGTAAAAACCCATAGTATTTCTTTGCAACCTATGAGATGATAAAAAATAATTTTAACCACCAACTTAATGTATCATATTAATAGATCACCAACTTCGTATATCGTAACATTCATAACCTATGACCAAAGGTAAATTATTAGGTATCTGCTACTTGAGCACATAATGGAATTGGTATGAAATGTATATTCCCATGGGTAGGACGTATACGAAGGTATGTGTATAAAAGTCTTTAGAGAAAACATTGGTTTAGGTATTTTGTTTGATTACCTATTTATCATATAATATTTGGTTTTATTTCTTAGGGATCTGTGAATTTTAAATTTGGAGTCCTTTATGCAAAGGATGGGCAGCTTACAGATGATGAAATGTTCAGCAATGGTGAGTTTTTCACCTTCTTAATTGTTCTATTCATCCGAATAAAAAAATGTAGGACAGTGCCTACACGTGGAAGCCAGAAGGGAGGCAATGGTTATGTGAACAGTAGTTTTGGTAGGTTTTCCATGTTCGTGTTGGGTGAAAAATTGTAGCGTAGAATCTTCTTTTTCTGTAAAAGGTTGCTGCAGGAAACTTACTGTTACAACTTGGAAGATACTGAAATTTCTTTTCTAGAAATAGACTATTCGGCGTAAGATTTAGAAAAAAGAAGCAGTTGAAGCAGGCAAGTCAATGTTACCTGCAAAAGTCACTGTTGTTCCTAGTTCTTTCACTCTTAGTTTTTTTGCAGCGTGATTGTGTTCTTCTATGCACTTGAACAGTGTCTTGGAGTTAGCAAAAGAGGTCGCTGTTTAATGTCACATGATGATGCTTATTCTGCAAGGCTGGGATGACGTGAGGAGAAATTTACTCAGCTGAAACTTTGGTCCTTGTGTCCTGGGAGCTGGACCTGCTCCTGTATTTTAATTAATTTTTATAGGTATTCTATTACTACACGTGCTTTTCTGTTGTAACATTTCTGCTTTCCACATGTAGAAACCGGAAGTGAAAACTTTCAAAGATTTTTGCATCTCTTGGGTGACACAATTACTTTGAAAGGCTGGACAGGCTACAGAGGAGGACTGGACACTAAAAGTAAGAACTCACCTGAAGCAAAAAAGTGGGGGGGCTGCAATATAAATGTTTCAGCTTATTGCATGCGCATCTTGTGTAACTTGTAGAACTAAAACAATCTCAAAACAGACTTCCTCTGTCCATGACAAATGCTCTGCTTTGCCAGGAAAAATTCAGGTTAGCTTAAATCACTGGTATGGAATGCAGTTGAAGAAAAGTATTTATATGACCTGCATTTTCAAGGTGAACAATTTCATACTATGTTGGAAGGGGGTGAAGAGTAACGCGACATGTTACTTGCTTCATGATAGTAGGGCATCATGATTTGAAGAACCATGCGTGATTTCAGGAGGCTAGGTGAAGGACATCATAGTTTTTAAGATTGTGAGTATGCAGATTAAGTTGCAAACTTGGGTTTGGACCCACATAAAACGTGCAGTGTGGACATTTTCTAAAATGGATCAGAAAAAAGGATCACTAAAGATGGTTTGGTAGAAGGTCCTGAAATATCTTAAAGGACATGTTCCTGCTGAGAATGTTGTCTTTCCTTGCAGATGATACTACAGGAACCTGTTCCATCTATACAGTTTTTCAAGGGCACGAAATTATGTACCATGTTTCAACCATGCTACCATATTCTAGAGAGAACAAGCAGCAGGTACATGGTTCTTTCATTTTTTCTTTTTTATTTTATTTACTTAAATCGCAAACTCCAAAACTTTAGACGAAAATAAGGGATTTCTTGCCTGTTAGTATTTTAGACATGTAAGTCTTAAGACTTTTTCCTATGTTTTTTTCCTCAATACTATACCTAATGCTGACAATTTTGTGATGTTTGTTAGAAGATAATGCATCATCTCATCTCTATTAAGGTACAAAAGACACTTGTGAAGGTCAAAATTGATTGACTGAGAAGTGCTCGAGTATTCTGTTATTCAGATAACCTGTAGAGCTTCACTGCTGCAATTATCGTTACCTCAAAGAATTTAGGAAGACTGGAAATTAGACTTGTGTGTGAACTGTCAGAATACTCACATATATAACACACAGCTCATACTCAGGCAGCAATTTGTGTAGCTTCAAAGAAATTCCCCGTGTGAGCATGTTAATGGCAAGCTTTGTGCATTTCTCTAAAACACTGCTGTCGTCCTCATAGATTGACTGGGTGGGTTCTTGGGTACTTGTTCAAATGTGCTGTCATCCATTGCTTGAACCTTTCTATGTATTATATGATAAAAAAATACTTTATAAGCACATGCATTTATGTATACATCACACATCCATCATGATTTACCTAAAATTACTTGCAAATTACTTGTTTTACTATCTTCTTATTTAAGCAATAATTATATATTATGTATTATTATAATAATGTAATTAGACTATATAATTATATTGTCCTTTTTTTTATTTCCACGTCTCATGCTTTTGCCTTGGATTGGTGACAAGATCACAGCAGAAACTAGAGGCCAATCGGGACATTTATTGTTTTTAAAGAATAACTCAGCATCAGAGTTTTTTTTCCTTTTATTTCAAGTGGTGGATTTCCTTTTTTGGAATGCTATGTGTTCCCTGCCCAATTTGTGAATATTAAGTATGGAAATTACAGAAATTATGAGTGCTTTGCTAACTTAAATATATGCGATAGCATAGCTGCTGTTTTAGCAGCTGCCTTCTGTGTGCACCATGGCATTGCTAGGTTTACTTGCTTATAGTTAAGTAATAATTTTATATTGGTTTAATCATATTGACCATAATTTCCCTGTTTGCAGTTTAGGAATATTGTTTTACCATTCTCTCACAGAATTGTTAAGGTATTTATTTATGTCTTTTAAGTCATTCTGTCTGTCGGGTTTTTTTCCTTCTTTTTTTTGCCTTTTTTTTCTTTCTTTTTTTTTTTTTCCTTTCTTTTTTTTTTTCCAGGTAGAAAGGAAGCGACATATTGGAAATGACATTGTCACTATCGTATTTCAGGAAGGCGAAGAGTCTTCTCCAGCATTCAAGCCATCCATGATTCGCTCTCATTTTACACGTATCTTTTTCCTTACATTTTCTAGTGATTTTTAAATTATTATTTTTTTTTTAAAAGATCAGTATTACTTTTAATTCTACCCTAAGTCCTTCCTGCATGCTATTTATGGAAGGGAAAACTGTTTTAGAAAGGCAGTTGCATTCTTGCATTCTTTACCTTCAACTGCTTGACTAGGAGTCTCCAAGTCTGCCTCATAAAACAATTTTTATGTTGAACCACTTACAAGATAAGGTCAAAGCAAGAATGTGAATTTTAAATTGTATTTTTGTTGAAGGCATTTATTTGGATCACTTTACAAATTAAATTTTATACATTTTCATAAAATACAAATTCATAAAAATATTTCTGTTAGTGATGTGAATTAATTTGGCATTAAGTACTGAATATTGCTTTTTAATGTTTAGACGCTGTTTATTTTGGGTATTTATGTATTTTGGATCAGTGTTTCTCAAATCTTTCAGGCCATAAACCACATATTCTCTAGATTTTTGGCAGCCTCCGTTTTTGAGCCTTTTGGTTGAAAACATTGTGAAGACAATGTGATTCCAAAAATCCAGCTACCAATTGCTTGGGATTACCATGAGGTCACACTAGTGGTCCACAGATCCCAGCCTGGCATCTATTATGCTAGATGGAATGGGATGAAGAAAAATGGATGGAAAGAAGAAAATTCTTATTTCTATCCATGCTCTGTTGCCGAGTTATTGAAAATGATCGCAAAGCTTACGACTGCTGAACCCAGTTCTCAGGCTGACTAAAAGTTGTTAGAGCTTTCTTGCTAGTTTTGTCCATAGCTGGTCTTAGGTTTTAGATTTAAGCTCTTAATATTAACCTCTTTTACTCTAAATGGAAGAATTGACTAGAAGAAAAAGAATTCCGCAATTAAAAAAATAATAATAATCTTTAGATATCAGAGGAACCTAAATATTGTTAATAAGAAATGTTTACCAAGTCAATGTACCTCTTCATCAGAGTGTCAGCATTAGTAAAAAAGGAATAATTTTTCCTTTATTGCTGTTAGGAAGACTTATTATGATGTAACTGATGCACCCTACTCTTCAATTTTTGACAAACATTTTGAGGTTCAACTGTCCTTGGTGTAATAATGAGTTGAAGCGGCAGATGTGCCCTAAATCCATAAGGACGTGTTATCATTTAGGTCATTTTAAGTAATCCACAGCTGGTCAATGGAGTCCTATCACCTTCCTGATGTTTTCAGTTGACATAGCCAGGGATAAAGGTGTCCGCAAGAAAACGGGTGTTGACACTGATCTGTGTCAGATGTGGTAAATCTTAAAGCTCAGTGAATCTGTACTGATGCTTTGTACTCACTTTTTTACATGCTATAGCACCCCTTTTTTGTTACTTCTGCAATGGGAAAAATTAGCATACAAGTATACCACTGTGCTATCCTATACAGCAGTGATAGCTGCTGTAAGGGCTTGCCACGTGCCATCTGTAGGGCAGGACTGAGTTACCCAAATAAAGGCATCCAGCACCAAGTTAGATGTCCCAGCACATCTGAAATGTCTGCACAGGTCTGGTAGATATGACTCAGGGCCTACAGGAGATCTGTGCCCCTCTTGGAATAGCAGCTGGAGACTTAGGCAATATACTCTCAAGCATCTTAAATAGCACTGGATGCTTACATTGAAATAATTGAATCTCACCGTAAGTCGTTTTTATTTGGCAGTCTCCAGCAGAGCTGATCACAGCTATTGGCAAAGGTCTCTTCGTTCTATCTGGAACAAACCCGTACAGCCAATGAAGTTATTCAGACTTAGACTTTCTTTGACACTGTTTATAAGGACAGAAAACTTGAGACGGTGTTGAGGAAATTTGTCAAAGCAAGAAGCCTCTGATTCCATAAAAACACCTTGCAAGGCAGCCATAAGGATTTCTCTGATTTGCCCAGATTTGCCCAAAGTTACAGATAAAAGACTGGTAATACATTTTTGTGTACTTGCACTTTAAATCCTCCTCTTTATTTTCTTACAGTTGTTAGCTAAATTATTTCACTGGAATCGTTTCTTCAGTGGAAGTTTTGGTATAAGCAAAGTTCAGAATCAGTACTTTTTTATCAACTGAAAGAATTTTTAATCATAAGTCTATCAAACACACCCAAAACACACTATACAGCACATTTTATGCTTCATGTAACAGCAAGAAGTTTGTATTTGTGATACTAGCTCAATTTTTAAAACTGTTGATCAAACACAAAATTTTGTATGGGACCTCCTTTATAAATGGTAATATTTGTATAGCCTAGAATATTTTGTATATTTACATTGGTTAATATATTTTAGTTTTATTAAATCTGTGATCTGCTGCTGCTGCAAAAAAAAAAGTATATTAAAATACATGTGAGCTTCATTAGTACTGGATTAACTTCCTTAACTGCATAGCAGATATTTTTGCCTTAGTGAGGTATAATAAGCAGAATGATAGTTACAGGTAGGTGCTGATTGTAACAAATAACTTCACACTGAATTTCTGATGGTTTAGAGATAACAGGAAAACATTTTTAATTTTCTACCTGTCTGTATGCCAGGAAGCCAAATGAACTTAAGAAATTGAAGAGCATATGTGGACCTGGATGCAGATGGCTGTAAACTGGCTATGAATAAGTTGCATGTTTCTAACCATCAGAAAAATGGAATTCTGGAACAGGCATAAGCTAAGGGGGCAAAACTACTTTTTAGATGAAATGTAACAAAATGATGGAAGATATGTCTGGAATGTTCTGACCTGGTGAGGTCAATGACATAGTGAACTACATGTATGATGAAAGTTAATTAGATGTGATTTTGTGATAGCCAGGGACTGTGGATCCTTACAGGTCTAGGTTCGGTTGTAGCTAAGCAAGCTAGCTCATTTTTAGGGATCTTAATAGAGTACTTGTATGATTGGACATCACGTACTTAAAACCTAGTGGAATTTTGCTGGTAAATCATGTGTTCTTCATCTGTTTTTTTAGTTAGCCCTGGGACCCTCACACTGGGAGGCATATGCTATCCAAGTCTGAGTCCGTTAGGTCTCACCAGAATCTGAAAAGCAAATGTTTCTGCAGCCTCGTGCCTAGGCTTTAATAAACAAAGTGGCTTTAACCAAATTGTTGATCCCAACTATTGTCTTGAGATTAATGGTGAGATGCCAGAGATGCCTGTCAGTCTTGAAAAAGCAGAGTAGCAGGGGGATGTGATAGTCCAAGCCCATGGGAGGGATTCAACTTGGTAAGCATTACCAAAGCGTTACCAAATAAGTAGTAAAGAGAAATAAAAGAGCCACTGTTTAGCTCCCACTGTGTGCTGCAGTTCTCGGTGTAGCACATACACTTGCCACTGTTATTTCTCCTTTACAAAGTACCAGCAATATCTTCAGTGATCCCTCTTCTATTTAAAGTATGCTGAGTCATTTACTACTTTGACTAGGTCAAAAAGAGATGGGAGAACTGGATTCTCTTTTGGGTATATGCCTGAGAGGATTGGTTAGGTTTGAAATCGCTGCCAGCTCAGATGCTGAAGTCTCTTATGGCTAAAGAATTTATATTGGGAAACCAAAATGTTTGGTTTATGCAGCACTAGAAAGGAAACTTAAAGGAATGAAACTAAAATTATGTCTGACTGGAATCTGTGTATGTATATGTATGTCTACAACACTCAAAGCTAAAAACTTTGCAAGATGGAAGGGTGAAATCAATGTGTTAGGCTTTGTGTGCAAATTTCTAATGGCTATGTGAGCCTGCATGACATTAGTTATTATCTAGCAAAATTTTAAACTGTTTGCAAATCATTCTACCTCACATTTGCAGGACAAAGCTGAAGGTTGAAAACGTTGGGTCTGCTCCTTTGAGGTGAACTATTAGTTAGCTTGTAGTGGAAAGAAAGAAACTGAACTTGGAAATGGCCTCCAGGAATACGGGGGTCCTTAGGTAGATTAGTTTTGCTTCCTCCTTCCTTGACAATTCCATTAACTCTGAGGACTTGGGCTGATGGTGAAAGAGACCAGCAATATCCCTGGCACTGATCACCTGCCAGTACTGGTTTTTTATTTTTTTTAACAACCCACATAACTTTGACAGCTGAGAAATAGAGTACAAGTGTAGAAGGCATTCTTTTAGCCTCTCCCTCAATGCACAATACAGACTACTGATAGCAGCCATAGTCCGTGGTTTCAGAAGCTGCTGCTTGGATCCAGTCACGTGGTTCCAACCATTCCAATGTATGTAAATTCTGGCTTGCTTTGCTCAGCCTATGAAGTACAAAAAACTTCCAATCTGCCCAGTCATCTAAGAATCTGTTCTTGCTGCGATATAGGTCACTGGAACTTTTTGTATCTCAAAGATGTAGGACTGACTAAGCCTTCTTGCCTAGCTCCAAAACTTGATTGTTAGCAGTCGGAGTTTGGTGCTTTTTGTGCAACTGCAACTTCACCTACTCATTTATGAATGTTACTTGAAATCATCTGCAGTGCAAATGTGGAAATGCACAAGAATGCGAAGGCAAGAAGAAAATGGACTAACATTAACTAGATTTCTTCAAGAGGGTTTGCTGATAACAATGTGTGCTTTCTCCTGTCTTACCTTTTTCTTCGAGTCCCTTAGTATTTGGGAGTCTTTATTTTGGGGCATGCTGGAGGAGAGGGTTCACACCATCATTGTTGCTCTTGATGGGGAGTGTGAAATGAGGCAAAGCGTGAATATGCCACATATGTGCAGGAGTCATAAATCTACAAACTTGGGTGCTTGAGGTGCATGTATATCCACAGGGATGTCCATATATATATATATATATATGCACAAGTACATCTCAAAAGAATTTTTCACTAGAAATAACTTTCAATAGAGCTAAGAGATTTAAATCTTGATTCAATAAGGTAAGAGAAATCTATATTAGTATGTTTCTCCAGCATGGCATTAAATCTAGATCCAGAGAAGAATCCAACAGCATGATACTTCAGTTTACGTATCTGGGTTGTTTCCCACCACCACCCCTATTTATAGCTAAGGTTTGTTTTGGAAAATGTGGTGTAGGTAAAAAAAGGAGTAGTTTTATTTTGCTCAAAGATTTTGTGAGCACCTCCTTGCATTTTTTTATTTTTTTTTAATCGATTGTCCTCATAGATTCTGCTTTTCAGCATTCCCATGTTTGCAAGAGGCACAAAACATGTTCATGATTACAATGTGTAGTGAAAGCTCAGTTACTTCTTTCCTTCTTTTCTTCTTGTTTTGGGACAGAAACCTGGGCATGCATCCCTCATTAGCCTTTAAGAAGTGAATGTTGTTCTAATTGTGAGCTAATAGTCAGTAGATGGGCTAGCCATGGTAAATACTTTTTACATTGCTGTTTATTTGGGGAAAAAATGAGTAGCAGTAAATAAGATAAATTTGTCTCTCACTGAATAACTGACTGCTTTTACTAGATCAGTCTGTCTTATTCCTTAGTTGCTTCATTCTGCCAGTCTTAACGCATCTTCCCATAGTGCACATCACGCAATATTCTTACCCTGTATGACAGGCTTAACATGTTATTGTGTATGTCAGCTTGCCAGATTACGTTTCTTTGTGTTTCTTCACCGTAGGCGTGCACAGGACTCTTGTTCTTTCTGGGTTTTTTTGGTTTTTTGTTGTTTTTTTTTTTTGTGAAGACGGTCTTCCAAGTGGCCAAAATTTCAGTCAAAATAAACTGGGGATACTCTAGGCTTTTGAGACAAATTATCCTTGTTTCATATGCAATGCCACTGTGAGGTCTGACACTGAATTTCTGCTTAGATTGACTTTATATTTTATGTCACTCAAGAAGTCTATTGATTTGGTCAGTTTTGTTGTGGTTTTCCCCATCTTAACTCATTCTGCTTTAGCCAAGAAACATTGCATTCCCTGTGTAGTGATAAATTATTATTTTTTGTAAGATGAACATAGGGCTTCTCTGAAATTGTGTCTTGAATCTGTGAAAACAGTGTTAGAATGATCAGTATTTATGCAAATGTAATACTGCATTTCAGATTGTATGCACAGTTTCTAAGCTTGCATGAAAAAAGACCAGGTGAATCCGTTTGACTCGATACCCGTCAGTCACTGCTGGTTTTTTGAGCAAGAAAATTCTGACTGGTTTATATAACAGTAGAGATGGGTTGAATCTATCATTTTGCCATTTAACTTGCTGTGACTTGCATCAGCTGCACATGCCACTTGGAAGATCTTTATCTGACTGCTATCTTACAGTGAAGAACATTGTGCAGACTGGCATTTGAAATACCAAGGAATGATTACTTACTTTAAAGAAGCTATGGCTTGCTGAGCATGTTGTATGCATGGTTTTTGTACCTGCCATTCATTTTTGCTATGCTGGATTCCTTACGGATCAAAAGAACTCAGCAGGTCCAGCTGTCATGGAAGGCATTCTGACTCTTTCTTCCTCGACGAAATGAATTTGCTATTCCCGAGATACAGATTCAGCTGTAGTAAGCCATCGTTATTCAGAACAAATCAACTATTTCATGCATGTGGTAAATGCATAGGTACGGTGGAAATCTATAAGGAGAACATATTTTGTAGGCAAAGATCTGTTCTGTTACAGCTTTTTTGAAAGGACTAGATTTTGCTAGTGCCAATAAAAGCATTGTTCTACAAGTAGAATTGCAAAATTCTGTTGTAATCGTTACTGTCCCAGTGTTAGTTTGTGTAAAGGAAGCAGAATTTTGCTCTAGTGAATAAATTCCAAGGGAATGATTTTTGTTAGACCTGTAGGAGTTCTTACCTAAGACATACCCAGATAACTGTTTCCAGTTCTTTCTTCTCTTTTGAATGTGACTTTCAATATAGATAAAGATTTGTCCTTTCAATAGGCTGAAAATATTCTCCGAAGAAAGTGTTCCTCTCTTTGGGCCTCCCCTTCCCTCCCCACCTGTGTTTACAAATCACCAGGAATTCAGGGATTTTGTGTTAGTGAAATGTAAGTGAGTTATTCTTTTGCTAGAAACACTTTTTTATTAAGTGCTTTAATATATTGAAATTAGTGATGCTTAAAATGTAAACACATTTTCTTGTGTATGCTGCTGTTCTGTATAGAACTTTTTTTCAAATTTGTAGTGTAAGTGGGATGTCAGTTCCATCAAACTGTTCCAGTCAGATTAACAAAAATCTGAATTTCTATGCAGTTATGCTTCTCGGGCTACTAGATTCAAACTGACTTTTACATTTGCAGAATGTGCAGCCATATTTAGCTTTGCAGTTTCTTAAAGGAATTGGATAGCTGAAAGAATTTATGGCACTTTTCCATATTTGGTAATAGAAGGTGTTAGGTTAGCAGCTCTGAAAACCTGAAAAAATAAGCTTTTCTGAATGTGTGCTGCATAGGTGCCTTTCAGCATCTTTAAGAACTTTTTAATTCTGTAACAATTCGGTTTCAGTTTTCATTGACTCTTACTTGCCTTTCTAAATCAGCAAGAAAGAAATTTTTGAGACCTGATAGTGATTATTGCAGTTAGATGCTTACCTGACAGGAACTTGACTGATAACTCATTTTGCATACTTAAATTGGTTTAGTACCTAAATCGATTAGCAGTTTGGTTTTGGTGGTTTGGGTGGGGTTTTTTTTTATTACTTAAGAGGTTATTGGGGTGCCTTGAAGAATTCTCCTATTACTATTTTTTTTCTTTTAAGCTTAAGGGATCATTATTCACTAAAAAATGTGCAAAAAGGAGGCAACTCTAAATTACTAAGGGGAAAACAGGTATTTTTGCACAGAGGCAGACTAGAGTCAGTGGAAGTTGTCGGAGTTCATTTAATGGTAATGTATCTTCTTTTCCATAATGTTTTAGTAATAAATGGGGAAAAAGCCACCTTGGAAACCCCAACATTTTCTCAGAAGCGTCAACGCACTCTAGACATGCTGATCCGCTCTTTATACCAAGACCTGATGCCTGATCTACACAAGGTAAATGTAAGTCAGAAGTCTCTGCATCCCTCATGTGCTCTCCTGTTCTCCCTAGTAGATTAAATGTTCTGTTGCTTTGGAAGACTGTAATCCTAATAACCGCTGAGTTGCATACACTAGGCTAAATACTAATTGTCATATAACTTGTTTCACAGTTATATGAAAGTTTAGACAGTCCTTTCAGGACAGGACTTGCCATGCATCTGTTTAAACCACGTGTGAGAAGCATAACAATGTCATACTTTGTATAAGCCTACCTGCAGCAAGGGAATAGGAAATGTAGGCTTTGCAAATACAGGTATTAGTCTTGTCACCATAAAAACTACAATTACTCATTCCATTATGTGTAAATTTGGATCGTTTTTATCCTTGGGTAACAATGAGATAACTTCATTTTAGATGATGAAGACTTATTCTTAAGGTGATTCTTAAATAACTAAAAAGAAGTTCAATACTTCTGAAATTAGCAAGGTGCTATGTTTTTTCCCACTGTTTATTTCTCTTAGCTAAATAGGTCTGTTTAAAGGTTTTTGTATATATACGTATCTGTGGTCTTTGTTATGATTGTATAGAACCTAACAGTGATAAACTATAACAAGTTGGGAAGTAAAGCACTCAAGGATAGACGGAGTTGCAGTTTCTGTTCTCTGAGAAGCTATACAGTTAGATTCATCACTACAGGAAAATATCAAAAAAAGAAGACAAAATTTAAATTATATCACATTAAGTTAACTCGGGTGAAAAGATTATGAAAACTTTTAGTTCAGTTTATAAAAGAAATGTTTTCTGTTTTAGAACATGCTCAATAGAAGGTCCTTCAGCGATGTGTTACCAGAGTCCCCAAAATCAACACGGAAAAAAGAGGAAGCTCGGCAAGCAGAGTTTGTCCGACTTGGTCAGGTAGGATCAATTTAGGAGGCATGCACCTACGTTTACAAAGACCGCGTCACCCCTTTTGTTAGAATTTGATTAGTTTACAGAGTTAGGTCAGGACTTAATGCGGTTCTCTGTGGTCAGAAATAATTTTGTAGTATTGTGTTACCTTAACCTACGTTAAGGTAAAATATGAGTAGAAGTATTTATCTGTAACACCTGAGGTACACAACACAATTACAAATATTTATAAAATACATAAGCTAAAAGAAGGTTGGAAAAATCACACTCTAGGATCAAACCAAAAAGGTCCTTCCCTACTTTGTGCAGCCAGATGCATTCTGTCTCCAAGCAGAAGAGCGCTCTTGACTTTTTCTGTGCTTTAGAAAAACATAGTCTTTCATCAATTTCCTCTATATGTATTATTAAGATTGGATTTCTTAGAAATTATTTACCCTACTTCAGCCAGGAAGAAGTTTTGACAGTCTTTCTGCTAAATCAGAGGTTGCCACACATCTTTGAGCATACCGGACGCTGACTCCAGTTTCTGTGGGCTTATTGACATTTTCAGTTCCATGGGGAGTAAAACTTCCTGATGATTTAGATAGTCTGGTTTGATCTGATAGTTCACTGCAGCAGGAAGAAAGGCAGTGTCTGTGTTCATCAGCTCCCCTGTCCCTTCCCACTTGTCTTTTCTTGATTGTAGACTGGTGACACGGTTCTGCTGCTTATCTTAAGAATACCTTATTTCTGAGCTGATTAAACTCATCAGGAGTTAACAGAGCAGGAAACCAAAACAGAAAAAAATGAAATGAAACAAACAAAAAAAGCACACCACCAGCAACACCCAACCCTCCTCCCTTCTGTCCCATTTTTTTATCTGAGTTAGTAAGCTAAAGAGTGGAAGAGTTTGAGAAGTGCCAGATCCGGTTAAAGTTAGAGACTGGACCCAGGTGGTTGAGAACCGGTGCAAAAGAATCTCGGGGCTGTTAAAGCCTGCATTGGCAGGGCAGCAAAGTCTGCTCCTCTGTGCTTTGCTTGCCTTTTCCCCAACCACCTTGAAATAACTAGTTGCTCTAGGCAGGTATTTAAAAAAAAAATTTAAATAAATTAAATGTGTTTGTAATATTCAAACAGAAGTAACCAATGATTTATTCCCCAAGTTTACTAACTACTTTACAGAAGTTGAAGGAAAACATGGTTACTGAAAGAGTAGAAACCTATATGCTTGATCCCCTTCACCTCCCTCAAGTTAAATGCTGATAAGATACTCATGTTACAGTCTGGTTGGGACCCCTTTAAACAAGACTTCCATCCCTGGTTTGGCCTTTGTCAAAGGAAACCTATATGCGGGTTAAAATTTCATAGATACTCGTTTGCTTGTATTTTTCTTGAAGGTTCTTTTCACATTTAAATCTTCCCCTTCTCTAAAAGAACTTTCCTCTAAGTTACAACCTGTAGGCTTGAACACATTTTAACATGCCTTCCAAGTACCTCTTAATCATTCTTGCCAGACTCTGTGAATTTGTGTCTCCTTAGTTATATTCAGTTGAGTCTTCAGACGGTAAACAAAACTCACTGCTGACTGGCTCAGCAGTATATTTAAATCATTTATTTATTGTCAGTGTGATCTCAGCTGACTGATGGGATGAAGTTGAAATGTTAATGCAGTGAAGTATTTTGTGCATCTCTGTAAGCTGACAGCCATGCTTAATGCAAATATGCAGATGGTGCACGCAGCTGATTACTGCCACTTCACAGAGACATGCGTGATAGTAGGCAAACTTCAGGGCAGTAGAATTGGTTTAGGTAATTTCTAAACTTTGCCTTGTAGAATGTTGTGACAATTCCAGGTGTCATCACTTTATAGGAACGCTGCTGTAAAGATTAGCAATGAAGGGTATATATGATACCTTAAACAGACTTACTGTGTTTCTTGCTGAAACTACGTTTATATGGTATTTCTCTAGAGTTCTTAGCCGTTTCAAAATCAGCTCGCTTTGAGTTACTTTTAGTTGAAGAATTTGTAATACCGTGACTGTGTGTCCTTGGCACCCCTGGCAATACATATATAGTTTGACTTAGTGGTTTGTTATGAAGTTCTGCAAGTGAAAGGCCAATTGTGTAATTGATAAAAAGATCCTCTGTCCAGCTAGCTTATAGAATGAATTGTCTAGATGACTAGCTTGTATGATTTGAGGTGGAGGCTTTTCTTTGTTACTATGCTTGATGCTTCGTTTCCGATTTTGAGTTTCCATTTAACAAACAACAACAAAAAAACCCAACCGACATATGTTATGGCTGAGAAGATGCCTAGCAGCCCTCTAGTGATTCATGCAGTCTTTGTTCAGGATATACATAATTCTGCTTCTTTCCTAATTACTTAAGATGTGATGAGAATTCCAAACTGGACTTAACTTTGTAGTCCTAAATTGTCCTTTCTTTATAAACTTTAGCTTGGGTATTGCTGACAAAAAATTTAATTTAACAATTAAACTTCATTTAAATAAAACATCTGTTTGTGTTAGGCATTGAAATTGAAAACCACTGTGAAAGGGGATGCCACAGCTAACTTGGCAACCACAAGCTTTTGTAAAAAGGAGGTGAGTGAACCCATCTATTTGAGGAGAGTTATGAAAAAATTAAATTCTATCAAGTATGGCATTGCATATCAGTCCTGCATGCTATCTATTTACTTTTGTAATTAGGTGCTGTAGCAGCAAAGATGAAATGTATAGTGTCAAAGTGATTCTACAGCCAATATCAAATTAATAAAGGATGAGCCTGGAGGCAGAAGCACTTCTTAAGTTAAAGCAACTGTGGATATTTTATATCTGAGAATATTTGATGAAAAAGCCATTTTCCATACACAATTTCCTTTTATTTTAACTTCTGCATCAAGTTTAAAACAAAATTCAGTTGTGTTTTTATTTTCTGTAGTACCAGATTTTGTAAGCAAATTGCATATGCATGGTGGTACACACGTTTTAAGTCTATAGTGTTTGGGGTTTTTTGAAGTAAAGTGCATATTGAATATTTCCAGGGTTGCACTGAGTATCAGCTGCGTGTGTTTTAATTCCAGTGTTTAATTCCAGGAATGTGTCTTACACTTACTAGTCTCCAAACCAAATTAATACGGAAAGTATTTCCTCTGCAAGACAATTAACCAAATTTTGATATTTAAAATTTAAAAATTTTTGGAAATGTACGCTGCCAAAAGCATTTACATGTTATTACTTGCCATTGTCCATCTCATTCTGTGTCTATGATCTGTATTTCTTATCATACTTAATATGTATCCCTTATGTTACTTCATAGCCTTGGGAATCTCAATCTTTCTGCAGTAATTTTCCTCATGAGGTTGTCTGTGCAGATTCTTGGGGCCAGTCCTTGCTGGTTTCTACAGATGCTGGCATCTTGTTAATAGATGGTTAGTAAATGATCCAGTGTTTTTGTGTCAATTTTTATGTATCTGACCATTTTATTGAAAATGTATATTCATAAACTCTGTTCAGGTGTTTGTAGGTCTTCACCTACAGGGATAGTTACCAGTCCAAGTGAAGTTATTAAGTTTACATAACCTAGTTACAAAAATTCTCTCTGCACCAGAATCAAGCCATATTGGGGAGCCAATAGTAATGCAGATTTCTGAATGTTTTGTTATTTCAGATGTTGTTTTCTTGATCATCTGGAAAGACTTCCGGGGTCACATCTGAGCTCAAGGAGTGTTTACATGGCTTATCTGGATTTCTTAGCCCTTGGTGATAGTGAGCATGAGGCCAAAAGCTAGACAATGAAAGCCTGCTTCTTCCATAGCAATGACATTGCTTGTTTGAGCCCTTATCTTCTGTGTGCCACATAAGGCCAGTGGGACTGAGGGAATGAAGTTAGTTTTTGGTGATAATTCTCAAACTTTCCAAAGGAAGGTCCCTTTGGGCTTCAGCTGCACACTGTGATCCATGTCAGTGATAAAACTCTCCCATGAGGAAGCATTGGATATGATGCTGTGGTATACATAGCAGCTTTGTGCAGATTTTTTTCATTTTCACAAGAAAAAAATGCGGCTTTTATTACAAGAAAGAAATGGGTCAAAACAGGTGACTAGGAAATTTTAGCAGGATTTTGAGTAAATATGTGTGTATCTTTTTTAGATGGTCAACCATCAGTGCAAGTATTTGATAAAACTCTCCAAATAAAGCAGATGCATGTGTTGGAAGCTCTGGATCTTTTGATTGCCCGAACAGACAAAGGTAGGAGAGGTCCCTGTTCTTTGATTCTCATATGAATGTGACTGATGCTGGGTATGTACATTTCATGAGGCAATCATGTCTATCAGTGGCAACTATATTGGATACCTCATTCAGAATAAGGGAGCGCGTACAGCAACTGCTGCTATTTTCTAAAAGGATGGGTGGGCGCAGGAGGAATCCCTAAAAGGTCATTCATGCTTCCTTCAAGGCAAGTCTGAAACTGGTCATACGGTCTTTCTTCAGCCACTACAGGAACTCGACACTCTTTGGAAATCTCCTTGACTGAATTATATGTTTATTCAGTTGTGCAAAAATATGGGGGAAATTACTTACGCTGTCACTTTTTTACCACATGTGTTTTACTGGTATTTATTCTGTTAACTGTTGCCACATCCTAGTGCTACAGAATGTATTTTCTTGAAGGTTCTGGTATAAAAGGACTTAAGTATTGTTTGGACAGAGAATGTTTTCTTTTTAGCCTCATTTGGAAGCATTAAATGTGCATAAACTGTGCACTTTTTTAATGAGATACTTTTTACCCAATAGTCTGTAACTGAATTTCACAAAGTGAACATACACAAAGCAAGAACAGGATCTGTATGTGTAACATAGAGAAAAGAATATGAATATGTTTGCTTTATTGTGTGGGGTTTTTCTACCACACTATGTCCGTTTACTCAGTAGTTGTGGAAGTTAACATTTACACAGTCTTAAGGTATAACATGGTTCCTTTTGTATCATTGGGTATTGCCCAGTTTGGCTGAACCTGATGAAATTCACCCTGGGACCTTACAGAAGTGGCTCAAACTACCTGAGAGCCATTTGCAGTTCTGTCTCAAGACAACTGGAGGGTCGGTGACATTTCTCAAGATCTGAAAAGGGTGGTTGTATCTGAAGCTTGGTTTGCTTCTAGAAAAGATAATTACATTCAATTGTCAAAACATTGTACTGTTTGGTTAAACCTGAAGCGAGAGCTATAAGCAGGCATTTTGAGGTAACAGAACAAGGTATTACTGGTATCAACTCATGACACTTCAAACATAGACTGATGAAGTCTTACTCATGTAAAAAATTGCAGAGATTTTTAACTCTTCATATGGATGCTTTCTGAAGCATTTAGCAGAAAGTTCTTTCCTACTCACTAGAATTCTGGCCTCCTATTTTGTATTTGCGTACCATATTGCCTTTCATTTTCAGACTACACTTCAGCAGCAAAAATGAGAGAAATAATGAGTTAGATGAGCAGAAGCATGCTCATAAACTGGGTTCAAAGATTTTGTGGGTTTTTAGGATAAAATGTTTTATGTTAAAAGGTTAACTTTTTAAGCTTAACTATCAGCAAGAGCTTATTCATGTCAGCATTCTAAGAGAAGGTGTTGAAGAAGGCACCAATACAGCAGGTATCAATGACAGCAGCACAAATTGCTTTGGAAGCAATGGCCTCTGTTCTAATGCTGACACAGTTAAATCTAACACTACAGTGGCATTGTTTGGGACATTCACTGGTTAAATTTGTCCTAGAAATGAGAGGCAGGGCACAAAAATGGATCTGTTTTCTCCTCCAAACACATTTTATTTTTTTGTTCCAGCTTCATTTAGCGAAATGCCTAGATATGAGGGTGAGGGGGAATGAGGTAGAGCTGGTTTGCTGGGAAGAATCAAGTCTGTAGGAGGTTACGAAAAACCATAAAAGCTCGGATGACAGTCATTTTTATAGGCAGCCACAGATGAATCTAACACCACAGTGGAGTTGTTGGGAGTATCTGCAAAAGAACTAGTATTGTGAAAGAGGAGTGATGTATCCTAGAGGGGACACTGGTCAAAAAGCCAGAGTTATTTTGAACAACAAAGGTGAAGATTTATGTCTGCTGAAAGGCGGGCGTACTGTCAACCTGTGGGGTGCACATCTCACAGCGTATGGGGATTTAAACCCCAATTCCTTTCTAAAAGCATATCAAACCAATTTCAGTGAAGGCAGTGGTCATTGTTCCGTCTTCATAGTGAAATGTCTGCCTGGGCAGGAAGTTGTCATATGTGTTATTCTTTGCTGCACACACATAGCATCTTTGGAGAGGTAAATATGGCATGTTTGATGGAAGCATAAAAGGTCTTTTAAAGTTTGGCATAACCTCCAAAAATAACAGTGCTTAACTTAGGTATTAATACTTGCTCCCCTCTATGGCTGCCTGTTTACAACCATTTCTTGTTTTGAAGAATGCTGACATTCAGATTGGCCGGAAGAAGTCCTTGAGATTTGCTGTGGGTACACAGCTGTAGCATTTCAGAATTGTCTGCATCACCAAGAATGTTTGTAAAATATCTAGCTGAAATAGTAGCTCAGGTATGAAGACTGAACACTACAGTTACCACTGGAGGGCCAACTACTTGATCAGAGGCAGAATCTAGGAGAAAATTCTAATAATTTTAGAATAAACTTCTTTCCATCTTGAATGGCTGCACTAAAAACCATCTCCGATCTCAGTGCAAGTGATGGTAGTCATAAGAATTACAGCTGATTCTAGATAGGAAAGATGGCCTTCCTTCAGGTTGTGTCAATAGCTGCTTTTGGTAGAAATGGAAGAGCATTTTAAAGTAGTTGGTCATGTGTAGGTTTTTATGTACGTGGTGGTGTTTGAAAATACTCATATGCAGCGCCAAGAGTTGTGCATTAGTTGTAAAACGGTGGGTGAACATGCAAGTCCCTGATTACATTTCTCATTTAATAGCATTAAAATGTTCCATGAATTTGAGAGCCACTCTTGATTCCTTTCCTAAATAAAGATGGAACAAAATTGTTAGGGACTTTAGATTGACAGAAGTGATCAATTAGTTGCTAGGCAGCAACTACAGCCATCCAGTTTTGGGATGGGATTGTAAGTTGCACTTTCCAAGAGTCGGCAACAAGCTGTGAGACCTTCTGAGCAGATACTGTGTAATCACAAGCAGTCATAAGCAGTTATTGCAAAGGTTGATGACAGGGCTAGTACTCACTTAACAGAAAACTCTCATGATACAATGTTCACCAAGTGTCATATTTCTAATACTGACTCTGCCTTATGCCTTTCTGAAGTAAAATCAGAGCCTATTTGGTTTTGTGTTGATTTCCCTAGTCCTGTGGGATGCTGTCAAAAGTCACTCATTTACTGAGAAAATTTTGGATTACAGATTGCTACAGAGGCCCATCCTGTTGCCCCTGCAGCTATCTAGCTCATATTTTGCCATGTCGCTATCAGATGAACATCACTAGCCAGGCCCAAAATTACTGCATCTAGCGTGGAAGATGGTCAAGTGCCATGGGCAAGGATGGTTTCAGAGAATATATATTATTATATATATATATATATATATAAATATAATATGTATACAATAATATCTACTACTATATAGTAGTACTACTATATAGTAGTAGATGTTTCGCTAGCTTGTGAAATTTTGTAGGTTTGTGAAATGGTGTACGTTTCCCTGCTCTGAAGCGCTTATATCACTCTTTGTTGCAGCGCCACCTGATCAGAAACAGCTACTGAACTGAAGGAGTTGGTTACTAGAATTGTAAAGCTTAAAGGTTTCATAAGCAGTCTTGTATAATGTTGCAGCTCATCCCCAGAGAAGCAGTATGCTTTGTTTCTCTTTGGAAGTATTAATTTCAAACTACCTCCATCTTTTTTTTAACTTGTTTAACTGGCGTTCTTCATCCTTCAGGGAAGGACTCTCGTCTCCTTGTCTTCAGGCTCAGTGCTGTCCAAAAAGATATAGAAACAAGGCAAATTATAAGCAAATATGACTGCAGAGAAAATAAACTGGAGAGAACAAAAGGTAATTTTATTATCCTCTGTTAGAAACGTGCACTGTGGTATGATGCCTGTAGTTGCCAGGGGCTTATTAGCTCCCTTGAGGCAGTTGTAGGTGTTCACCTTTATTATTTTTTTTTCTGGACAGTCAATTCAAACTTTGTTAAACTTATCTGTGAAACTAAGTCTGGTCTAGTCCAGCATGACATTTTAGAACTTTGTAAAAATACCATGTTACTTGGCAATCACTGCTGATGAAAAGCTCTGGAGAAAAATAGATATGTTGCTTTCAGGATTGAGGGGTATGAGAAGAATTATGCAGGGATGTGAGACTGAAATGAAGGGCATTTTAAGGTGGAGGAACACTGGCAAACTGCCCTTAAATAATAACGCTTAGATTAGTTCAGGTGTTGGCGATTATTTTAGTAGACATAAAAGTTTCTGGTCTTCAGAAGCAAGCTGCATTGAAAGTTGGAACCCGCAGAATAGAGACAATCCAAGTATTTAGTCTTACAAAAGGAGTAAAGGGGAAAAATAGATTTCGAAAGAGTCATAGCTTTTTGGTTTTTTCTAGAAGCTAGTGTTACCCTATTGGGAGGTTTGTAAATCTGTGGTGCTAAGTCAAGCGTCAGAGCCCCATTGTATTAATCATCATACAAATACAGAGCAAAAAAAGCAGACCCTATCCCAAACATTTATAATCTAGAGCATTATTTCCTCAGGCTGCCATTTGTATGCCATTAATACTCACCATGGCAGTGAACTGAGGATTGTTGTGGCTATTCGGAACAAACTACTTCTCGTCACAAAGAAACAAAATCCACGCAACATTTTAACTAGCAGCTCTCTGCTGTCATCATCTGAATCTCCAGTAGAGGAGTTCCAGTACATCCGGGTACGTGTAATCTAATCACTAATTACCTTAACACACTGGGCAGCACTCAGCTGGGGAGGGAGGGGAAGACAAAAGAGCATGCATTTTTATCTTCCTGAATCTCCAGATGAATAAAAGTGAGAAGCCATATGATGGAGTTCCATCATATACATGCCAAAGAAATCTTTCAGGTTTTTCTAGTTAAGTTCTGCTTGTTCTTTATCATGTTTCTGTGCTTAGAGCACATCCCTTTGCATTCACGGAGTACCTTCAGCACCCACAGCAGGAGCTTGAAAAAGAGAATAATTCTATTATTTACATTATAGGAAATATGCCTTTCTGACCCTCCAGTGGTTATGACACTAGTGGATGGACCTACTGGAGACAGTGACAATATGATCTGTGTAGCGTATCGGCATCAGTTTGATTTAGTTAATGAGAGTACTGGGGAGTGCTATAGATTGCATCATGTTGAAACAAACAAGGTAAGTTTTCATCATTGAAACTATTTTCTTGCAGAACCACACTGAATGTAATTTCTTGCAGACTCGGTGCAAGACAGACATCCTGTGCTGACCTCCTGGGACTGTAATTTTTGGAGATCCTCATGTGCCTTACTTTTCACTTCCGTAACCCCTGCTTTAGGGCACTCTGAGATATTTGTTCCTTTTGGGATACGAAATAATAATGATCCCCAAGAGAGGTAGTTACAAGGTATGACACGTTAGGAAGGACCCTGTGTTTCAGGCTCTGGAACATCGCTGTGAGCACAAATTAGTTTTTCTCTTTTCTTAGTCAATAGTTTGCTTTTTGCTTTTTCCTTGTGGTCTCGGTGTTTTATTGTTGTAAGAAATAGCAGCAAAATAACTTCAGTTGTTGGACACCAGTATCTTGTTCAGGTTTGCCTATTTGCATGTACTAAGGCTAAAATATTTATATGTAGCTTTTGGTTCTATTTAAGAAACTGTCGCCCAGTCAACTAGTAAATTAACTGAATCTTTCTAACTAAGACATAGGATTGGGATTTAAGCAAATATCCTGATTTTCAGAAAAGAACTTCAGTATTTCCTGCTGCTGGGAAGATAATGACCTACAGCTTCTCTGAAAATCAGATAATCTCAATATGGATGTGGACATAGAGCTTTAGTCAAAAAAAAAAAAAAAAGATTTTGCACAGTTAAACTTTTTTTGTTGTTTTTCACTGACTGTTTTCCTCATAATTAGATAAGGACTACTCTTTTCATTTGATGGTTCTTGTTGATAGGTTATTTTCTTTTTAAATCATCTATATTTTTATTCAGATATGATGAAGAAGAGGTTTGGTACTCCTAGCATGGGTGATAACAGTGTAAGCTTCTCCACAGCACTGGAAATCTGTCTTAATCTGGATGAGGAGGAGCTACAAGTAAAGAATGGGGATGGAGAAGTACACCACCACCACCCCCCATTCCCCCTGTTCCTCTTCTCCCCAGGAACCCTTATTTCCTTTGAGAACACAAGCAAAGCAGACAACTAATATGAGCTGAGCCAGTGATTTTTCTGATGTTGAGATGGGACACAAAATTATTTCCATGCGTAAAAGAGCAGAAGTGGCTTTCAGTCACTACAAAGGATGGGTCAGAATGCATTTGGTATAGATATAGAAACGTCCAGGTCTGTTTAATAGTTCTTGACCTGTACAGTAATCTTAAATCAAGAGGTGAACATCTGGCTTATTGTACAAGGGAAGGTCAAAGAATTGATGTTGATGGCATCGGTCTCCAGCCCCTCTCTCTGCCCAAGTAGTAAATGTTGTGGTCTGGGAAGCATTTGTCTAATGTAATCCTATGTATTTCACTAATAAGGTCTCGTTTCCTGAGCAGATACCCTACTTTTTATGGCTGGTTTAGGTTTTTTAATCTAACTGTAAAAGTCAAATACAGAGTTGAAATACAAGAATTTATGTAGGCTATGCTATGTAAAAAATACTGTGATTTATCCAGCATTGTTTCTCAAGTTTCTTAATTCAGCCTATTCAGTAACCCTTAAGTACATCCCTATCGACCTCTGTAAGTGTTAGTGGCTTTGAACCAGTAATTGGTGCATCTGGTCTTTCTGCTAATCATGATGTGCAGTGGAGCTTTTTGGATTTCACTTTTTGAAAAGAATTGTTATTTTTAGCATATCGCATTGATTCACAGCTGTCCTGAAATCACCCCGTTTCCCAAAATTCATATTCCCAAATAAGTTATGTAAGTTTTTATTGCTTCATACTGTTGATGTGGTATTGAATATTTACTACTGTACAGAACTGAATACAAAAGAAATTTATTTCTGTCCTGCGAGCATCCTGAAAATTAATCACAAAGAAGCCGCATTTGAAAAATTAATTTTTTTAAAAAAGAATTTTAAAATCTGTAGTTGTGCAATTCTCCAACTGATTGTATCACTTGTTAGTCAAAACCTGGTTGTAATAACCTCGGTATCCTCTGCCTGTTCATTACCCTTGCCCATTATCATTGCAGGTTAATTTTGTTGCAGCTATTGATGTATATGAAGATGGTGAAGCTGGTCTACTGTTGTGTTATAACTGTAAGTATTTAGGGAAGACTGAAAATGCTGATACCTCAATCTGCATATGTAATTCCTTTTTCACTGGAGTCTAGATCTGTATTTTAACATAAAGTTCAGTGTTTCCTGGGAAATTTTTCAATATACGTTCTTCTGAATTTAAATGTTTATTAGAAAGACTAGAAGTCTGAAGTATTATTTTATTGCAGGTTATGTTGAATTTAGACATACTAGCTGTTAGGTTTTAATTTCAGATATATACAGATGTATATCTATAAACTTACAGATGTTACCATCTTACTCACAAAGGCTCTGTTTCTTTAGAACTAGCTCATTCTTTGGGTAGTTACACACTTTACTAGGTGTTTTCAAGACATGTACAATTTAGCATTCCACCCCTTTTTCCTCTGCGTGCTGTCCCATTCTGCCTTTGTGCTTTTTCTTCTGCCTGCTTCATGGCGCTGTTGCGTTATTTCATTGTAATTCTCTCAATCTCCTTTTATAAAACGGCCTTGGATATAATACACATATGCTCTTCTCTGTAGTATGCAGGCACTTTTTCTTCTGACCCTCATGAAAATAGAAGATCTTGGCATGAAGCAGCCTTTTTAGGCAGTGCTGAAGGACAAGGCACGGCTTTCTCTTTTGCAGAAGGCATGTCCTGTTTGCCTCTTCAAAGTGAACATTGATGGAGACAGGGTATATACACCTATGTTTCAGCACTAGCTATCATTTTGGGTATCACAGAGCAAGTTTTAAGTGTCCCTAAACTGTATCTTTCTATGCTCTGTGAGGCCTTATTGGTTCTGTTTGCTTGCCAGATCCAACCTGGTTCTGGTTCATTTAGCACTGTTTCAGAACTTAAAAAGCTGTCCAGCAGAGCGTAGTGAATTCCCACCTATATTTCTGCACGGAATCAGTTCCCCTTTGGTAGACCCATTGCTGAGCCAAAGCTAACAAACTTAGCTGATCTTACAATTACAATAAAGGTGCTGCACAGGCTTGCAGCAACTTGAATTCCTATTTCTAGGACAGCATCACAGGGAAACCTACATTTGTTCTTTAGAGAGTTTCGTAGTTCTGGAAGGATCATCATAGAACAAAGCTGAAAACACCGGATTTGGTAGTGTCCTAAGTTTGTATTTAGCAAAATACCTGTAATACATTCCTGGATGTAAACTTTGATTCAATCTAAGGACATCAATTACAGGCAAAAAAAACGAATTTTGCCTAAAAAAATAGAAAAGAGCTGGAAGCAGCATGTATTTGAGAGTCATATTTACCTGGAGCCCCCAGTATACTCATATGAGCTTGTCAAGAAAAAAAGATGATTGCGATTGCATCTTGTCTTTAAGCTTTCTTGTTTGCTGATGCTTCTCAAGTCCTAAACTTTAATAGATGTTTGATCAGCACTAGTGCATGTGTTTAAAGAAAAATTAAGTTCCCCATTATCTAGTTCTATCAAATTAAAAATTCAGAATTGCACTGCCAGTAAGAAGCTGTATTAAGCCAGCGTTCATGTCTGACTTGTAGAAAGACCGTTAATTTCAGAATCATTGGACTTACAGCAGCTAAGAAGTAGGTTCACAAGGTATATGATTAATGAAATCTTGTTGTCTGTAATATCCTGTGTGTATAACAGTCTTAAAAGAATGTAAACAGCAGCATACGGCTGCTTGAAGGGCAGAGAGGTACAGTTCTGCTGACACTGCTTTCTGAATTTTTTTTGCCTATTCCTCTATCCATAGACAAGGTAAGGAACTGATAACTGTTGAAACAGAGTAATACTTACTTTGTGAAATACGACAACTTATTAAAATGTAGATCTTCTATTTTCATGTTTCAGGTGCTATACTCACAGAGGAAGCACATTTCCCTTACCTGTTTAGATATAGAGGGACTTCTGCATAAATGCTTGATTAAGTATATAATGCCCATACTTCTGCAAAATCTGCCTATAAAGTCACTTGCAGTGTAAGGTGATGGATGCTTTTTTCTTTTTTTGTTACAGATATTTGCCAATACAGAAAGGTATATCCCTTCAACGGAGGTTCTCCACTGATCCAGCCATCAGCTTATGACTTCCACTTCAGCTGGAATCAAGTTCCTTATGCTGTTGGTAAGAAAATATCTCTTTTTACTAGATGGCTGTTTTTTTCAATACCATTTAGGCTTGCACTTGGCTGTTAGTGGAAATACTATGTATGTGTGCTAGGAATAAGCATGTTACATTCATCGTGCCACTTCAGCTAAGTTTCTGCATATGATAATTTAAAAAAGTGGAGCCTTGGTGTCAAGTTCTTCCTTTGCTGAACCTTTTATTTCCTTTTTCTTTTTTCTAATTTTCCCTTCAGTCTACATTCTGCCAGGCACGGAGAGTGAAGTTTTCTTCAGGCTTGATGTAGCTTAATGTCCATCAGTATGTTAGACAGCCCTTTGCATAGGAAAGGGAGATGCCAGAAGAGGTCAGATACTTGAGAACAGTTTTCATGGAGCATCCAAGAAACACTTATATTAACCGTTTTTCCTTGTCAAATACTTTTTGTTTCATTACAGTCTGTGCTTTCCCTTATATCCTTGCCTTCACTACTGATTCCATTGAGATCCGATTAGTGGTGAATGGGAACTTAGTCCACACAGCAGTTGTACCTGAGCTTCAACTTGTAGCATCAAGGGTAAGACACAGGAAAATCACGTTTGACTATTTCTGTGATATGTTGGGATCTAATTCACAAAAAACCAAACAATCCAAAGCTTAAACATGTGCTACTTGATCTGTGGTAACTGTTCATCTGTGTGCTCCTAGTTTATATCAAGTACAAAGCGAATCAGAATTGCTATCACTGTCCTTTATTGCTAACAGTAATGCAGATCTGAGATATGTTACTGTTTATGGGGCAAAGCTATCCTCAACATCACAGATGTTCCCTGCACTTAGAGTGGGATAACCTTTCCATGGCCAACCTAGCTGACTTTGCAACAATACAGCAATAGTGGCAATAGAATGTAGTGGACAAACATTTGAGCTCTTACTCAGAAGATGGTTAAGAAAGTCTGTCTGTACTAATGATCAGTTATTTGTCATTTCAGTCAGATATTTATTTTAAAGCTGCTGCTGCAGTAAGTGGATCATCTGACAGCAGCTCTAAGGAAATGAGTTCAAGGAGTTCTCCTCAAACGCCGACAGCTTATGACATGCCAGAATGTCCTCTTTCTTCTGTAGAAGGTAACATGGTTTCCAGGCAGCTTGAATAACGATCTCTGATCATTCCAACAGCTATCACATCTTAGTGCAGCTGATCTTTAGTAAGATGAAATTGATCAGGTAAAAGATTTTGAGTATCTAGTTGAGAGTCTGGAAGATAGAGATTTTCTGTTTATCCACAGATATGAAGCACCTGGCTGAGTTTTTGCCCCGTAGTATCTCTTCTGAATGCATGGTACCACTGTTTTAAAGAAATCATTTATGTAGGAGGGTAGGAATTAAACTTCAGTAGCTTGATGAATCTTTGGCAATACGGCCAAGACTAATAATGCAAAAACAGGTATAAAATTGTGGGAAAACCTGAGATTGCACATACACCATTCCTTCCATTTAAGAAAAGCTAAACTACCACTGGATCATTAAATCTCTTTTGTGAACCAAAAGAAAGCAGTTCTAGCCTCGAAAGAGTTTGCACAGTCAATTTACTGTAACATGATCTGTGAACAATCAGTCTGTAGGGGAACAATTATGGAGAAACAAGGGAATGTCCACTAGCTAATGCAAGATGTGTGTATATCTTCCTTATGTGAATCTGCTGCTGCACTGTTGGCAGAAGGGGAAAGGAGAAAGGTATCACAATTTCAGTTTTTAAAAGGCAGTGCTATTGATGGTAAATTGTGGGGTGTTTTTCTAGGAATTAGGAAAACGTAGTATTTTGTCACCTAAGAGGAGGAGCCATAATTTAAACAACTTGGAATCTAGGCTCCAATATACTTGCAACATATTAAAATACATGGGAAATATTGCACAGAGTGCAGAGCCATGGTGTAATAGTCAGAATACCAGCCTCAGGAGATGTAAATTTACTTCCTAGTTCCACTGCTGATTCATCGCATTACCAAGAGTCAATCTTCTTTTTCTCTCTTAAGTCAAATTGCAAGTCTGCACAATGCGGTTGTATTTCTTCTTCCTCCTAGCCTGTTTATATTGAAAGATCTCTGGGGCAAGAAAGATCTTTTTTATTTGGGTTAAAGAGCACCCAGCACAAGTAACACTTTTTGTTTGGAAGTATTAAAACCTGATACTATTGTGAAAGTGTAACATTGTTTTTTCCTTTTGTGTTTCAGGTGAAGTTCCATGCAAAAACCTGTACAAAATTCCTCTCAGTAATCTAGTTGGGCGAAGCATTGAACGACCTCTGAAGTCACCTTTGGCTCCCAAGGTCACGACTACTACAACATCCAGTGGCATTGCCTCTATTCCAGTTACTCACTCGCTATCCTTATCTCGCATGGAAATTAAAGAAATTGCAAGCAGAACACGTAAAGAATTGCTGGGTAAACTCTCCTCCTTCTTCAGTGTACATATCAATTGCTAAGTATATAATTTCTAAGCTTTGGACCATGATGGTCCGATTTGTAACATGCAACCAGTATTCATAAATAAGTAGTATAAACAAACAAATGAAACTGTGAGAAAATACTATTTGCAAATAGTCTAGCCAGTGTCTGATCACATGAAAGGTGACCATATTCTAAGCCAGGTGGAAACTGTTTTAGTTAATAATGGAAACCAGTGACAGATACATTAATGTTTTCATGAACGTTTTATTTTCTGTTGAGAGGATTAAGTCTTTTATTCCTTTATTGAGGCCTCTTGGATGAGCCTATACCCAAGACAGAAAGTGCACAGAAGCAAAAAAAGGTTCCTCGAAGACAGTCAGACCCCAAGCAGGGAGCAGTAAGATCAACTAGTAGTGACAGGTAAATACACTGGCTTTAGAAAAGAACCTAAGTTAGACTGTAAATGTTTTCAGAATTCATTGTCCGTGCTTGTCTCGGTTGGCACGGGGCTGACTGAGACCTTTGTATACCAATATGAATTTCATGCTGATGTGTTTGTTGGAGAATCTAAATGCTACAAGTACTGAAATGATTATACTTTTTGCTAAAGACATGTTAATAAGCAAAGCAAGACTAAATAGGATTCTGTGGGTACCTGCTGCAGTTGAGCCTGTCATTAGGATTTGGACTACTAGATCTGCACTCTGCAGGCTTGCTTGCTGTTTTCTTCGTATGCTCTTGTGTTGCTATTTCCAGAATAAATTTTGTGAAGAAACACCATAGCATTTGTCTGTTTGGCTCTGCTTACCTGACTGACCCCACTGCCATTCTCGTTTTCACTGTGTTTATGTAGAGTAGTGGCAGAATCCAGCCAAGATACAGTAGACTGAGATTAACAAACAAAAAATCTGCTGCAATGTAAACCCATGTTTGATTTGTTTCACTATTGGAAAATTATTTGGGCGAGGGGGCTTCATTAACATTGCTTATTAATGATTTTCAGTAGAGTAAAAACAGAGGGAAACTCAGTTTTAAAGGTCTGTCTCTGTCTTTAGGATAACTTGGTTGAATATAGAAATAGCCATTGATCCTACTTGCTCTGATCTGTGGATTTTTTTAGTAACTTATGTCTTCCTCTTTGCAGGATAATCTCAGGCTCTTTTGAAAGCTATTCTGAAGGACGTCATCTTTCTACTAGTTCAGATCCCGATACTTTAGCAAACAGGGAGGAGAGCTCACCATCTAGCTATCCATTTCAGCTGATTTCTTTATATGATGAAGACATCATTGACTTGAAGTGAAGACAGTCTTAAAACCCTTCTTCCTTACTTCACATTTTCTTACAACTCTGTGAGCTCTATGGGAATGTCACAAACACTGCTTCTAGTGGTAAAATGTGGCTGGAAGTATTGGTGATTAATCTTTATAGAACCCATGTTGTTCTGGCTAGCTCAGCCTGATTTGGTGATGCTTGTATCTTTGACATAGGTATGTTTTTTGGTTTTTTTCTCAGTTGATGAACCATTACTTTTTGTGGCATTCTAAGAGTAGGTAATCAATGAGAGATTTAGGCTGAAACTGAAGTAAAGAAGAAGTATTCCTTGTTCTGAGCTGCTTACAATGTGAGGTACCTGAATGACAGTCATCTAAGTTAAGCACTGTTACTACTATCATGAGTTGTTTTAGAACACTGTATGTCATGTGGGAAGAGGAATTTTATAACATCAATCACTCCTTTTGTTTTTTTCAATCCTTAAAAAAACAAACAAAACAAAACAACAACGACAACAAAAGGCTTGCAGGCAAGGTCTTTCTGAACATTGTAGTCTGTCCTTGAAATGACACAGCTATTCTACGTTCACTGAAGAATCAAGGATGTTCTATAAATACCAGGTAAGATATGAAGGTGCTGCTTTCTTTGCTCTGGCCTGTCCATGCACATTTTTTTAGAGAAACTTGGAAACCGTTTTGGCATTAAGAATCCTTGAGCAGAGAGACTTTTTATAGAAACCACAAACTTTCAAAATATTCCTTAAGAATTGGAAATAAATGAATAAATAAACCAAGCCAAACCAACTGTATTTTTCCATCTACTGGAAAACTGTTATTATAGCGCACCTACAGATTTTCTCATTACACGCAGAAGAGTCAACCCCTGATTTTCTTTCTGACTACACAAAGATTCCTATGCAGGCATCAGAATTAGCTGTTCTCTGCTCTTGCACCAATAGTGTAAGTCATTATTCCAGATAATCATATTTTTCTAACTGGATCCAAACTGAAATTTCACTGCTAAGAAGCTAATTTTCTATGATGAATAGTCATCTCAGATCTTTTATTATGTTAAAGGACAGGGTTCCACGTTTAAAGTTTGATTATTTTTAACGCTTTCCTCTATGCCAAAAATCAGTTTTAAGCAGTATTTTGAAAGGGTTTTGTTTTGTTTGGGTTTTTTTTTGTTGTTTGGGTGTTGGTTTTTTTCCTGAAAGCGTGATGCTTCCAGGCTCTTCATAAATGAAGATTTTTAGCTTTATTAGCAAGTATTTCTTGTTCTGTATGTAGAAATGCTTCTGTATCCTTGACTTTATTGTGGAATACCATTCATGTGTCATGATTTCACTTTCTGTCCAAGCATGACCATCTGGAGATTTTGTGCCTTTTGCTTCGGTCGGTCTGAATGTAAAACTGTTTTTGCAAAGTATTTTTTTCCCAGTTTATTGTATGTAATGGCTTAATTGCTCCACTTAAGAAAATATGCAAGGCCTTGACTGGAAGGATCATTTCTTACTCTCAGTTGGAGTGGCTGATCAAGGAAAGAAGCAGTATTTTCAACGGTAGTTAATCTAGGAGCAGAAGTAGTATTAAGCAGTGGCTACTATTATTTTAGTATTTTTGCACTCATAGGTGTGTGGGGTGAACCTTAATAAGCATCTAAAAGGAAATGCCAGCTTTGCAAGTCTTTGCAAGAGCTTGTAATTCTTTTTGAGAACGTTCTTTCCAGAGACTCTGTTAATTTACGCTGTCCTATTTATCTGGGCAGCTAAGGTTTAAAAAAATCAATCTGAAAGTATCATGTGGTGCTTATTCTCCTGGAAGTTGTAAACATTTCTGTGGACTCAGAAAATCCATTTTAGGGAGTACGGTTTGCACTTAGCTATTTTTAGAAAGCAAAAGCATCACCTTTTTCCATAAATGTATTTATTGATGTAGTATTTAATTTCTGGTATGTGGGTGTTTTAGAAGACTGTACCAGTGTGTTGCAAAACTGGGGCTTTAGTTAAAATACAATTTTAACTGGAAACTTCGCAGTGTTAGGATATCAGATTTGAAATATACTGCAGATGTTCACCTGTGCTATTCTAGCATGATTTAACATGACTAAACCATAGTTTGATAGCAACTGAAGCAATATATGGAGATTTTAAAACTTGTTTGGGAGAACCTGAACAAACCACCTGTTTAGGTATCCTGAATGACAAGCCTTAGAGATGGAGCATGAGGGAGATAAAGAATGAAGAAAGCTTGACAAAAAGCTTGACCACTGGATATGATGGTAATCAGGATGTATATAGATGTGGCATTGATGTCATAACTGAGACATGATTATAGAAAGAGGGGCCGTAAAGCAAAGGTTACTTTCTTTAACCAGAACCACACCAGTGGCTATAAAGTATTTCTGTAAAGTAAGAGAGTTTGTGAGTGTATGTGTGCGAGAACCTTTGAAGGCCTGCCTGTAATCACAGCATTGATGACATCTAGCAAATACTAACAAACAGCAAAAGGACTGAGGAGTACAGATTAAATTTGATTGCTTAAGCTAGACAAAACCAGATCACACTAGCTTCATGGTACTTAATCTGGAACAGGATGTTGGTATAGTTTGAAAAGGGAAGCCCAGCAACTGCCTGCTCCCCACACCTGAATTTTATGCTATACCTTGATTTAATGGGTCAGGTGCAAGCTCTTACACAGGTCACAGTGGGATCTACCAGACCTAACAGACTGTTACTTATATTGGACAGGAAAGATCTGAACCCTGGAAAAAAATTACCTGTCTTCATTCCTAATGTATGTAGTAAGTGCCTTAACAAGGCTGCCACTTCTTGAATTTCTGCTTCTGTAATTCATCAGGATGTCTTGCAGGGATGTAGGGATAATATTCGACCTAGCAAAAGAAGTTGGGAGGCATGAGGCAGTATTAGTTTGGTTTGTATGACTCCTAGAGATGTTAGCTGAGGCTTTAGGGTCACTTAGATGTAGTTTACAACCTACTTACTGTACAAGAGCAGCCCAGGGTAGAGGTAGAAGGTAGAGAACATGGTAAAAATCCTGTTTAACACAAGCAACGAGAACCAAATTCTCTGAAGGTCTTTATTGTATCTATTGTATCAAAAGACAAAATATCACACTATGTGAGATTGCTGGCACAACGTGACAAATATCCACTGTACTAGAATGTAGTTTCTCTAGGCTCTTGACAGTCTCATCAGTCTGCCATGAGTTACATGGCTCTTAGTGTGATAAGTTGGCATCCTCTGAACTAACTTCTAGCCATTGTTTCTCTCAGACTATTGTCTTAGATCCATACCATTCAGACTGCTAATTAAAACAAAAGCTAGCTGGTAGTATTGATATATAAGCTCTTGTGCATCATTTATAAAGGGCAAGGTTTTTGTACAGCTGTACAACCTCTCCTACTTCAGACCGGTGTCAAATGACAAGGCCTGTTGGAAGGCTACTGGGAGGGACAGCTGTATTGTTCACTCCAGCCTTAAAGCCATGTTGTTTCCCTTCTGCTTTTCCAGCATGTGCGTGCATCTACTCATTAAAACTCAGAAAGTAGTCTTGGGCACAAATTGGAGCCATGTCCACCCTAAGCACAATCCTTCCTACTTCCACATCTTAACGCTAAAGCTGCCTTTAGCCTGCATTCTTGGTGTTCGCTGACCATCTCATAGATGAGAGAAAAGATAATCTGAGTCTACAGTTTGGGCTTTAGGAACTGTTGCAGACTAACAATCATTTCTGTCCAGCTTGCCCTTCTAGTGGCAATGCAGTGCACATAAATTTTATAAATGTTTGAAAGTAACAAAACACTTCTAAGGAGAGATAAAGACCTATATGGAATTTGAAAGGGATACGTTATATTCATTCATGGTACTGAGAGGATCTGGACTCTACGTTGAACAGATGTATGGATACCTTCAGTCAGTTACCTGGCATGCAAGGATCATGTATGGCCTGTTCTGATGACAATCCTTTCCCAGTTTGGAGTACGGGATGGGGTTTTTTTTTTGGTTTGGTTTGGTTTCTTGGGGGGGGGGCAGGGGGGGGCATTTGGGTTTTGTTGTTTGGGGTATTTTTTTGTGACGCTTAACATACAGGAGGCCAGTGGCACCCAGAATGAATAGCAGGTTTGCTGTCTGCCTTCATGTGACTACTTCTCTATGTGTGCAGGCATTTGCAATTGATTCAAATTAAAATATGTATTTTTTTTTATTATTTTTTTTTTTTAGTACTAGGCCAGTCAACTGAGTAAGTATTTAAACAGGGCAGGGGACAGGTAGCACCCACATGAAGTGTAACACTATGACATAGCCAGTTACATATAGTTAAGGTTGCTGCTCCTGACACTTACTTTCTGCCATTGTACGTGTATTTGACCAAGCCACGGATTCAAGCTCATGCATGTTTTCCTAAAGGGGTGGGTCTCTATCTTCTGCTCGCAGATGCAGCAGCTTTTCCAGAGCTGTTGGCTTAGCCTACATTTAAGATTTAAAACCACATCCAAACCCGAAAGATTATATATGTATATACATATGTATGTATATACATACCTATGTGTATATATTTGTAATGTCTACCACAAGTTTTAAGGGATTAAAAGTCCTAAGCATATATAGGAATCTGAAGTAATGTGATCTTGGGAGGGGTGGGGACAGGTATTAAGAATCATTTTTGTTGCCTTCTCTGTATGAAAAATGAGTACCCTAGTATTGTCATTATTAACAATTTGATGTCATGGTTCATATGCACAGTGCTTGCTAGTTCTGTTAAAAGAGTATTTTCTCAGGTAGGCTTAGCCTGATTTTGCAGAGGAATAAATTATACCATGAAAACTTATTAACAATACAGGAAAGCTTATATAAGAGTACTCAGCAAACATCTGTATTTGCATGCGGGTTAGAAAGTATTTTTACTCTTACTAGTTGGGCACAGCAACTTCACCACCCTGTATACTGCCTAGCTGCTTCACTATGTTGCTGACCTGCAACTGACTGACTCCTGTTTGCTACTGGAAATGATACTAGCACTTGATTTAAAGAGAAGATTTAAGAGATTATTTTCTGCATATCTCTTTATAGCTCTATTTATTAGGTATTTAGCTGGTTGAATGGAAAATGTTATGTCTCTAAAGGTTTATGCAAAAAGTGTTATCAACCTCGAATGTCAGTTTTAACTAAGTCTTTGAATGTTGGCAGACTGCTTTGTAATTTAATAATTGTAAATCGTTAAGACTGTTGCTACATTTGTGATCAAAAACTTTATCTACCACTTGTCTTAAATGCCAATGTATTACCTTTTTTATTAATGTCATGTGATAGTCTATATGGTTTGTGGTTTAGATGTGACATCCAAATAGAAACAGTCCTATCACAGCTGGAACTGTTTTAAGTGCCATTTATCACCTTTGTGAAGGAGTAACACATGATTTATTCCTTCATGTGTAATACACCATAAATTTGACCTCACTTCTTTCTTTCACACGTGCAGAACTAATGCCTTTTCCAAATTTGGTTGATCAGACAAGAAATTAAGAAGACAGGAGGTAGTACACTATTGCAGACAGCTCTGGATTACTGTTTCCATTTGAGTTCTCTAGAAAGTTTGTTTCAGAGATGTCATTCATTTAAGTGCTGTATCATACCTGTGATGTTGGTGTTTGTGTCTTACACATTACCTACCTTTAACAAGAACTATATCCAGCATTGGTTTGTGTTTTCAGGTATCTTTTAGACTTTCAAAGACCTGCTCCAGTTGGTGATCTTTACCCCTTAAAGTAACACTACAAAAGATAGTTTTTCGCCTTTTCTGACTGAGTCTACTCTTGCTGTCTCCAAGACCTTGTAATTCCTTTTGAAAAGCAATGCTCTTTCTTGAATTCTAAAATACATTCTCTTAAGAGCTACAACCCTTCTTGTGATTTAAATGCATTCCTAGCCCCCATGACAGCAATAGAAAAAATAATAGCAACTTTTAACACTTAACACCCATGAAAGCCAAGCATTCATCTCCATTTGGGACCCAGACTTGTTCCGTGCTCAGGCATCCCAAAAATAGTTAACAGCAACACAAAAGTAAAGTACTGCAGTCTGAAATTAAAATTAGCCAGGCTACATCATTCATTTTTTCACTGTAACATGTACCATAAGGGAAAGGTAAAGCAGAGCATGGAAATTTAATCTATTTATTTATAAAATTAGATCTTAATTTACACCTTAGAAAAAAGATACTGGCCAACAATACATTTAACATTCTTACTTGGCCATTATAGTCAGTCTGCACTAGGTGAAAAGGACACAGCTATTGAAGAAAAACAGTATGTCTAAGACTTGCACAAGGGAGATTTACTACAGGGAATATGCAGAATTGTATGCAGATCCCCATAGATACTTTAAAAAAAAAAAAAAAAAACAGAATTCAGGTTTTACAAAATTCATTAAAATTATTTGATAGCAAGTTTAGTAACTGAGATACCTGCCACACGATGCACTTAATTTCAACCATAGCACCATAATTCATGATACGAAGGTTTCATATCAACATAAAAAGCCTTAGGATTAAGATCTTCCGAAGTAGGCCTCAATTTGTTCCAAGGTCTGTCCTTTTGTTTCAGGAATATAAAAGGCTGTAAAAGTTACATTGAGGCAGCAGAATCCAGAGAAGAGCCAGAATGTGCCAGAAGATGTTAAGAAACCCTGAGGGAAGGGAAACAACAAAACCCACATTATTACAGCTCATTACTGCACAATCACAGTTCTGTATTGCCAGAGAAGACTGTGGCTCAAGGCTCTCTCAGGAGCATCTTTATTAGACTTCCCTACGAAAAGAAAGTTCAGATTGTAATTTATGATGCTTACTATAAAATCATGAAATTCTTTGGTTACCAAGAAGGCCATAACCCAGTTTGTTAACACACAAGCACCACTCAGTATGCCTCTAGCTTTAAGTGGAAAGATTTCAGATATCACCAGCCATGGAACAGGACCCCAGCCAAGGGCAAAACCTGCAATTACAAACAGAAGGGAATAAATGCAAGTACATATTAAAGGGAAGACTGAATGAGGTGCAAGTTAGTTAGTCAAGTAAGGGGGATGCAGTTTTCACTTGACTCTTGGATGATACCAAAACCAGTACCACTACCAGAAGGAAAACACGCAAGTTATTTTAGGGCAGTGTGATCCAACACTAGCACATTTTACATCAGATTCATTCCAAGAATATTCTTAACAAGCAGAACTTCTTGCCATGAAATCTCTGAAGTGGTAAGCTTAAAAACTGACCTTGTTTCTAACAGCTGCTGTCTTATACTGCCACAGAATTCAGTGTGGCTCAGACACTAATAAAGACTGGGGTTTTTTTCCCATTAACAATTGTAAAGCAGTTTAACCTGAGCAGTTACTACTTACTGTTAGCACAATGAGGTATAAATTCATTTTCTAGGAAATTGGCTTTACTAAGCTGCTAGCTCTATCACCGGGGTTGTGACCCCCCAGCCCAACTATGCAGTATACACTGGAAAGGTCTGTCAAAGACATAACTCATTTCCAATCATCAATAATGTGACAAAATGGAACAAAACTGTCACATTCATCAGAAAGGTTGAGTTTTGTGTAATGGCTTGTTCCACTTACCAGCAACGAAGAGCCCTAGGCTCACTACGGCAAGCCAGGATATGCCACTTTCTGTTCCTGGGGATGCTGAATTTAGAGCGAACCATGTATCAGGATTTGATGAGTTGTTTTGATTTGAAAGGCCCATTTTAAAGTAAAGCCCAAACAATGCAGTACTGAGCGCCATGATTATCCCTGAAAAGTAAGCAATAACCCAAGTTGTCACTGGTTGCCAGTTGGGTATTCTTCTGAGAAACACAACATAGTTGGTCAGCCAAATATAAGACGCTGGCCCTCACAGAAGTGTTTCTTAAAAGATACCATTCCTGGAAATAATTACTGGCCTTGACAGGAGTGAAAGATGCTAGACAAGCATTCTAAACACTAGCCAAACAATATTGTCTTGACAGCAGTCATTACTATTGAGTGTGCGGCACAATAACTAACGGAAACTAATTCAAACAGAATTAGTTTTATTTAGCACATTTTTTTAACTATAGTCTTATATAACTAAACATCACAGTTAAGCAGAAAAAATTATCACAGTATAAGAACTGTCTCAGTGACATAGCTATTTCAAAATAAAATCTGGCCTGGTAAGAAGACAAAAAGATAGCCATATGTAGTTTCAGGGGGTTCCACCTACAATGTATATATAAGGTTATGGTTTCCTCTTACGAGTTTAAGTCTATAGCTCTACCAAATTATAAATACAAAACCACTTAATGCATAAATTGCAATACTCAATTCCCGCAACAGTTAAGAAACATTTTGGTACTATATATAGTAACGTGTTTTACCAGATATGTAAAGCAGCACTTTTCGTCCAGTTTTATCTATGGTAAGTGCAGCCACAGCAGTGAAACATACTTGTATGGAACCCACAACAACAGAAGCCATTCCACTGTCCTGAAATAAAGTAAGAAGTAGAAAGAATTTGCTCTTCCAGGCTGCTAAGAGGATCACTTATCAAGCATTGCAAACGCATTTGTTTTGTGAATCTGAAAGAAGACAAACTATGCCACAGAAATTAACTGGGGGGGGGGGGGGGAGGGAACAC
>JANZLQ010000055.1:20709952-20728489 GCA_026212715.1 Elanus axillaris | reverse complement strand
GGGGCGGGGGGCCCAAGCAAGACATCACCAATTAACGCAACATATTGGTCTCCTAATAAACTTTAAAATAAGCCACCACTTCTTCCTAGAGTTTCACTGTCTCTGAAACACTGCATTTGCAAATCTTAAAAGAAAAAAAAAATCTATGTAGAAGGATGACTATAATAGGAATTTCTATCAGTATCAAAGTTTCAGACCAGCAAAACACAACATACTTACCCCTCCACACCCCCCCAAAAAACAGAACATCAGGTATGCCAGAGTTAACACATTCAAGAGGGTATCTAAAACCCAAACCAGAAAAAGCCCACTAAAACGCAAACGCTTTTACTTATGATAGAGGCAGATCATTATCAAGTCAGTTATGTGTTTTAGACTTACTATAGCACTGACTAAGCTGAAACTATTACAGACATTTGTCAGCTTGGAAACACACCCTGATTACCTTGAAGTTTGCATCTTCAAAGATAGTTTCTGCATAAAACATAACTGCATTAATGCCTGTTACTTGCTGGAAGAACATCAGAGCCACACCAATAAGAAGTGGCCTGTAGACTGAGGGGTTCTTAAATTCAGAGAGATTCAGTCCCTGTTAAAAAATTAAGTAATGATTTGGTGAAAAACTTTCCTCTTTTAAATCAAAGAACAAAACCAACAAAAACCTCTTCAGAACATTTCAAACTGTTCAAACTCAGTAAGTTTCCCACCCCCCTTTAGTAAAACTAAGTGCCTTAGCAGCAAAAATGTTTACATTTGAGGTATCTGAGAACTCCAGAAAAGCATTTTTCCCTTTTTCTCAGCTTCTAGGGACAGAAACTGACAGTACTTCGTAGAGAAAGTTAACATGAATCAATCCAGGGTTTGCAGGAACCAAACTTCAATGATTAGACCTGCCTGTTTAAGCAGACATTTCACAAGAGGCTAAATGATGCTTTTAGAGATGCAAGAGAAAATGCATTCAATAAAACACAAACAATAGGAAGTTAGTGTTAGAGGTGTTGAATAGTCCTACAAAATTGCTAAATAAAGCAAAAAACCTAGATAGCTGGCATATATTTAACAAGATCATGAGCGTGACTGCTGCTACTCGTGTACACTGATGGCAGCCAGTGGCGACAGCACTTGCAGCTGAAAGGTAGAGGAAAAAAGATTCAAATCTCACTTGCTTCTTGAGTATCATTTGTATGAGGGAACAGGTTTGGACCACTATTTGTAGAAAAGGCTATTAACTAAGCTTTGGTAAAATCCTTTTAATTACACTACACGCTTTCATATGTTACCTTCATACAAAAAAGTTTTTTAAGAGTACATCAGATTCTCATTACCTCTTCCTGAACACCAGCTTCAATCTGCCTACATTCCCATTCATGGTCCACATATGGTCCCCGCAGAAAGCGCAAAGAAGCTATGGCTTCTGCGCGTTTGTTCCGATTCAGCAGAAATCTTGGTGTTTCAGGCATGAAGGACATGAACAACAGCATTATGCAGGATGGAAAAGAACACAACACTGCTAGCCAGCGCCATTTTAGTGTTAATCCTGGATAGCAGAAAGGAAAGAAAGAGAACTATGAGCATCAATTAGTTGTAAAACAAATTAACATTTACTTCAATTTACTTAACAATTTACTTAACATTTTACTTAACAATTCTTCAGTGTAGTTCTTTCATTATATGTACTAATTCTTTTTGTAACCTAGACCCCTAACGTCAATACCTGCAATGTAGGCTCCCAGTATGCCGGTCACCACCATCAACTGAACACAAGAGCCAAGCATACCACGGACTGTAGGATGTGATACTTCAGATATATACACCTAAAACATAGGGAGAAAACATCTAATAATTACTTCCATCCAATTTTGGATAAAGGACTTTATCAAAAAGTCTGAAAATACAGTATCAAATACATCTGAAAAAACACAGATGCATTTCCTAGTAACTCCCGTCCTTAAAAAAAGCCTCAATAAAATGGAGTGAGTAGAAAAGTACTCTCAGAAATGTATGCTAGCATTATGAAAAACCCTGGAAAAAAGGGAGGACCTAAGCCAGAAGAATGTTGATGCAGTATCAGTATCCCAGAGGTGAATAAACTTGCATTAGTAAGAGCTTCCTTTGCTAGCCATATTCAACAAGAAACGCATCATTGCAAAGCAGTCTAGAGCTGGGAAGTCTTTGTAGCCCAGGCCACATATAAAACTGTTTGCAATGAAAGTTTTACATTTTTAATTCAAAGTAAAGAGTGCAAATTATTTCATTCTCCTTGAAGTTCGAAACGGACAGCTCATCTTAACGCAGACTATATGAACAGCATCACACCTCATCCAATATTCGGGATCAACTTAACTTCTCAGCTATTTTTTAATATATTGACCCCAAGTCAACAGCTACAGTTCAGCTGTATACAGAAAAAAGAAATCTCTCGTACTTATACATATAATTCTTTCTAAAGTCACAGTTCTTATTTTTTCTGGAAGTAAGATAAGTAATCCTTATTTTAAGAATAATTTAGAGCTACAAAAACTTGGTATTACATATGACACTCTCCTCCCTCAACACTGCAGTCACATACATCTTTTACTGTTGGCTGTGGGTCAAGGCCTTTACATATGGGAACCTAGAGCTCAGCGACACGAAACAAAGAGAAAGCAGTCATTGGTAAAGCAGACAGAATTCCTCTGAAGACATTAACACAACAGACTAAGCAACTAAGTTTCCAACAACAGAGAAAGTTGCACAAGATTATCATTTAGACCCTACTACCCTGAACCTATTAGATTTTATTTTTATAATAATCTAGATTGATAGAGAACTAGCATTTATTCCATACTTCATTATAAGTACTTCAACCTTTGATTTTCAGTTTGCATCTCGCTTCGAAAGCCAGAAATGCTGGAACCACCAGAAAAGAAACAAATTTGAAATCTCGATAGTTTATTTCCCACTACTACCTATTCAGCTAGATCTAAAAGGTCAAACAATACCAGAGAAGACAGATGACAACAGAATACATTATCTCCATTTCCCTACTGCACATATATTCCTGAATGCATGCAAAAAGTTAATATTCAGAAGATAACAGTTAAATGGAAGCAGAAGGCACTATTTGGCATTACTCGAGGATGAATGAGCAGCCATAGTTTATCTGCAAAATCAAGAAGGTTGAAGCGAAATACAAGACTATTAAAAGCAGCTGGTAATAAAAGATAAAAAAACAAACAAAACAACAACAACAAAACCAAAAAAAAAACAAAAAACAAACAAACAAACAAAAAAAACCAACTCACTCCCAGTGCTACATATGAGGAATTTGGAGAGATAAATATTACTAGACTATAGGAGAACATAAACAGAAGTGATCAAATAAAGGACTAATAATCTGAAAGATCACATCACTGTATCAGGAATGCATAGCAAAGAAGTGCCACTAGAAGAAACAAAGCCTCTTTCATTTATATTTTCTTCATGGTTAAAAACACTCAAACAAAAAAGCCACCACACATGCACACACACACACAGAAAAACATCTTACTTACTGGAACGACAAGTGAAGTAATTCCACTGGCTAAGCCTGTCAGCGTTCGTCCAAAATAAAGCATCCAAACATTCTGAGCAGATATAATAACTAGATATCCAAAAACGTAGGGTACTGAGCACAGCATTAGAGTGGGCTTTCTCCCAACTTTATCCACAAGATAGCCTCCTACTATTCCTCCAGCAGCAGCTCCTAATGTTACTACTGACTTCAAAAAAAAAAGGTAAAAAAAAAAAATTATTTTACATAGATATAAATGAATATAAACCGGCAGCAATTCCTTTTAAAATCTTGAAAAGTAAATAGCAGCCTCTAAAAGACGTGCAAGAGCATGCAGCTGTTTTGAAAATAAAAAAATAAACGTTAACTTCTTGATCAAAACACAGTCAAGAAGCACACGCACACAGAGACTTACTCCAAACCAAGAGGCTTGATTGCTGTCCATTCTTAATTTGGGGTCGCTGATTTTCCTCAGTTCTGGAATAACAGGTGAGCTATAGCCTAGCACGAAGCCAAAGCTCAGGGGTCCCAGGACAGCCGCGAACGTGGCCAGGTACAGCTTCTTGTTCTGCACTCTGAAGCAGAAGAGCCCGACAGGGATCACGACGCCCCGAGCTCTGGCCCCTTACGAGGGCCGGTAACGCTCGGGGGGGCCCGGCTGAGGGCTCGACCCAGAGCTCGCCTCAGCCGCCCCCCGCTATCGGCCGCGGCCGAGCTCCAGGGCAGCCGGCGCTGCCCCCGAGCCCGCCAGAGCGGCGGGCCGCGGCGCGCTCACCTCGGGCAAGAGTCCGAAGCGGGGTGACCCAGCAGGCGGCGAGACTCCTCTGCCGCCATGCCCCGCCTGCGGGGAGCGCCTCGGCGCTGCCAGCCCCAGCCGCTTCTCCGCGGGCAGCCGCTGCGAGCCGCGCGCCCGACCGCGGCCTCCGTCCAGGCCGTGAGGGCAGCAGTGGCCGGGCGGGAGGGGGGCAGGCCCTCGGGGACGGGGCGAGGCGGCACGGGACGCAGCAGCCCTTCGGCCGCACGGCCCGCCGCGGCGCCTCCAGACGCCAGTCCGGGCGGAAACGGCTCGAGAGCGGCAGCGGGGAGCGATGACGTCAGGGGAGCGCGCCGGAAGCCGCCTGGCTACGGAGCGCAGCGGGGTCTGAGGAGCGCCTTCCCTCCGGGTGCCGGCCGGTTCCCCCGGCGCAGGGGCCGCGGCGCGGGGCTCGCCCCGCTCCGCCCGCCTCCCCTCCCGCGCCGGGCGTGGCTGAGGCGCCCCGTCCCGCCCGAGGGCGATCTCCCGCCGCGGGAGCCCGCAGGTTGCGGCGCGGGCCGCGGAAGTGCTGGGAGCCTGTCCTGCCGCGGGAGCGATGGCCGCGGGGAAGCCCCAGCCCGTGCCGGGCTCGGGGGGGCCGAGCGAGCGGCGGCGGCTGCCTGCCGAAGGAAGCTCCGCGCCCGGCCGCTACCTGAGGTGAGCGCCGCGGGACTCGGGCGAGCGGCGCGGCGGCTGTCGGCGGCAGCGGCGCTGGAAGTCTCCAGTCCTGGCCGCGTTGTTTGCGTGCGGAGGTATATGGGAGTGGGCGGGGGTAGCGGATCGGGCTGGCCGGACAACGCCTAGAAAAGAGCCTCCTGCGGGGAGCTCCGAGCGGCCGTCTCGGGGCCTCGCAGCAGCCCTTGATTTCGGTATTAGCTTACGTACTGAAGACAACAAACGCCTTAGAGCTCACCTACTTGTTTTGCTCTTAGGGAGCCTGTTAGAAATTTTTGTTTGTTTTAAAGAGAACACATGCCTGTTAGAACGGCAAGTATATTCTCTACCCTATGTGCTGAGGAGAGCTGGTAAGTGCTGTCAGCGGTAGAAGTTACTGTATGAACTCGTGACATGACAGGAGCAGCTGTTTCTGTCCATTTGACACCCAGTACCTTCTCGTGTTTTTATCAACAATTTCATGCCATATGCAGCCTTTCATAGTGAAGACTCTACTTTTCCGTACTACTATGCCACGTTAAGAGGTGTACTCTAAGACCTTACTCTACGAAGGTAAAATGTCTGTATAGAAAAAAACGCGTTACTGACTCCCGCTCAGATTCCTCAGTTCTTTGGGTTTGGGAACTTCTATGAATTAAATTCAGCCAGTTGACTAATGAATGGAATTAGATCTTCCAGAGAAAATAAATAATTATGGGGTTTTAACCGTTTGCCCGATATCTGTCTTGTTAATCACTTGTCTGAGTTTATCCTAGGAACTTGAGATGCCACAGGATAGTATAAATGCATACAGATCACGTACTTCAGGAGGTTACAGTATTTCAAACCTTCAATTTCACAGTTAATTCTTTCTACTGGAAATAAACTGAGAAAATAGGAGGAAAAAAAACAGGAATTACAAAAAAAAAATTGTTTAGGTCAAAGCAGTGCAGACATGTCAAAACTGATGCTAGACCAGCACAATCTAGTCTGTACACGAGCCAAATAGAAAGACAGCTAACATATCCTTCTACACAATTTTTCAGACATCTATCTGGAGCTTCTTTTAAAAAAATACAGTTACCTGCTTTGTGTTTAAAATGGTTTATATGCTTTGGTTTCTTCCCTTTATCAGTATAATCCATGAGTAAACTGTAAGACAGTGTTTATTTGCTATAATAGGTTTAAAACTTAAACTAACCCTTACCTTACTGGATTCAGAATTTGAAAGTGTTAACCTAGAACAAGAAGGATGTTAACATTCATAATGAATGCTAACATTCACTAGCTCCATACAATTCACTTATAAGTCTGATGTGGGACAAATGATGGTTCAAAGTGCATGCAAATGCTTAGTCCTAACCTAAATGAATATTTTAAAATGCATTTGGTCACTTCAGTCTATGTGTTAACATGCCATTTGGAATACTGATGTACCAGTAATAAAGATGTGATGCTTACCTTGTTTTCTGAACGGAACTAATACAGTATTTTGATGTATCACAGGTAAATTTTTCCATAACCTTATGGAGAAAAAGGACTTTGAAGCATGGCTTGATAACATTTCTATTACATTTCTTTCTCTGACGGACTTGCAGAAAAATGAAACTCTGGATCACCTGATTAGCTTGAGTGGAGCAGTCCAGCTCAGGCACCTCTCCAATAATCTAGAGATTCTCCTCAAGAGGGACTTCCTCAAACTTCTTCCATTGGAACTTAGTTTTTATCTGTTAAAATGGCTTGATCCTCAGACCTTACTCACATGTTGCCTCGTCTCTAAGCAGTGGAATAAGGTTATAAGTGCCTGTACAGAGGTGTGGCAGACTGCATGTAAGAATTTGGGTTGGCAAATAGATGACTCTGTTCAGGATCCTCTACATTGGAAGAAGGTTTACCTAAAGGCTATTTTAAGGATGAAGCAACTGAAGGACCACGAAGCCTTTGAGACATCCTCTTTAATTGGACACAGTGCCAGAGTATATGCACTTTACTATAAAGATGGACTTCTGTGTACAGGTAGGAAGGACAGAAAACTTGTGAGTCTTACAATTATTTGCGTGTGTGTCCCCACCCCACGATTAATGACAGTTTGCTTTTCCTTTACCAGACATATTATTTTGATAGTGCTAATGCAGTTTAAGATGATTAAAATATAATTTTTTTTCAATTTCTGAAACACCTGGCACACTAATAAACTCACTAGTCACTTTAATAGGAAAACAAAGAGACTAGTTTCTTTGATGGTTAAAAAAACAGTAATAGCAAATATCATGCTTCAGATTAGTAAGCCCATTTGAGAAGTACAGATATGTTAGTTATCCTCTTAGAGGATAACTTCCAGTTAAAGGGACCTTGTTTGGGCTATGTGATCACTGCAGTCTCCCAAGGTATGGCAAGAAAAGTCTGTCTTCTTCCTTGAAACAAGACAATTTAGCTGATACAGTCTGTAAGCACTTTCGGTTCTTAACATAAGTGCTTGTATGAAGACCTGTAAACTAGATTTAACCTTGCTATTAGTCTGACTTGCACATTGTAATGATAATTTCAGCTTCCTTCCTGAAGACTGCAGACTTCAAGATTTCAGTTTGAACTTAAAAATACAGCCAGAACAAATATGAAACCTTAAGTATGAAAGAATAGTAACAAAGTTACAATGAACTGCTGTCGGAGCATATTCCAAGGATTTCCCAATCCCTTGAGATGACAATGCTATAGAATAAGTTGGGAATACTGGCTAAGTACTCCCACATTTGTTGGTATGTTAGGATGGTAACTAGAAACCAACTAGACTCTAGCACTCTTTCACTTCCCTACTCAGCAGGGAATGTAAATACACAGGAAGCAGCATTGTCAAAACTTTCTGAAAAGTGGCACACTTTTGTGCTGAAACCACCAGGAGAAACAGCAGGTGTAAGGGTCCAGGGTTTTATTCTGCTCTCCAAGGCCAGCAGTCTGGACTTACTGTTGTAAGTCTAAAAAAAAAAAAAAAAAGAAAGAAACTTTGGGGAGAGAAACCTGAGAGTGATGTATCATGTAAAACTTCCACATGTCTGTTTCAGTAGACACTGTCAGTCAGAGGCAGTGCTGGAATCTATGGAAGGTGCTAAAAGGGTATGAAGAAACTTGAAGGCCTAGTAGCTTAATTAACATGAAAACGAGAGGCTTTGCTGTAGTGCCGAGACTTAAAACTAGTGCTTATTCCCCGTTCAAGCAGCTTGAAAGTACTGTTTAATGAGAAAAAGTTCAACAAGGGGAAATGCAAAGCCCTGCACCTGAGGAGGAACAACTCCATGGCTCCAGTATATGCTGGGGGCCACCAAGCTGGAATGCAGCTTGGCAGAAAAGACCTGGAGGTCCTGGTGGACACCAGGTTGAACATGAGCCACCAACATGCCCTTGCTGCAAAGGTGTCTAATGGTATCCTGGGCTGCTTTAGGAGTGTTGCCAGTAGGTTGAAGGAGGTGATCCTTCCCTTCCACTCAGCACTGGTGAGGCTACACCTGGAGTGCTGTGTCCAGTTCTGGGCTCCTCAGTACAAGAGACATGGATACACTGGAGAGTCCAGTGAAGGGCCGTGAAGATGATGAAGGGACTGGAGCATCTCTCATGAAGAAAGGCTGAAAGACCTGGGACTTTTTATCCCAGAGAGAGCTCAAGGAGGATCTTACCAATATACATAAATACCTGAAGCGAGGATGCAAAGAAGATGGAGCCAGGCTCTTTTCAGTGGTGCTCAGTGTTGGGACAAGAGGCAGTGGACACAGACTGAAACACAGGAGGTTCCTTCTAAAACACTTGTCACTGTGAGAGTGATTGAGCACAGGTTGCCCAGGGAGATTGTAGAATGTCTATCCTTGGACATATTCAGAAACCACCTGGTCATGGTCCTGAGCAAATGGCTCTAGGTGGTTCTGCTGAGTAGGGGGGTTGGAAGAGTTGACCTCCAGAGTCCCTTCCAACCATAACCATTTTGTGATTCCATGAAAACACTATATTTAAGACAAACATGGAAGATGAGTATAGGATTAGAAATATTATTTACTCTTTGTTTCCAACGACCCTGTTCTTTTATATTCTAGGATCAGATGACTTGTCTGCAAAACTGTGGGATGTAAGCACAGGTCAGTGCATATATGGTATCCAGACACACACTTGTGCTGCAGTGAAGTTTGATGAACAAAAGCTTGTAACAGGATCTTTTGATAACACAGTAGCCTGTTGGGAATGGAGCTCTGGGGCAAAGACACAGCATTTCAGAGGACATACTGGTGCAGGTATGTTGAACTTTTTCAATTTTTAATTTTACCAGTCAAGTAACGTACATCATGATCAAACAAATTATGATTTAAGTTAGCTCTTTGCACAATAGCTTTTTCTTTTTTTTTAGGCTCTCTCCCAAGTCACCTTTTAGGGTGGGGGGGGAACAAGCCAGAACAGATGTAGGTGTGTCTGCCCTTGAATAGTGCCAAAGCTTAGCCCTGTAGTGTTTTCCATGGAAATTATAATAAATGCCATGGTTATTCAGTCGAGTTTACCAAAAATATGCAAACCCTAGGTAGCAGGGAGCACATGGCAATAGCAGTTCTTTGTATCCCCAGACTGGAGATGGGCTTCCTGCAAAGAGCACGATAGGACCTGGAAATCTGTATTAGCATTTTCCTCATAATTAACTTCTCTGTCCTCTACTGCAAAATACCCTCAACTCAGCTGTAGGTCTGTTCCCTGTGAGTAATGAGATACATCAAATGTATTAATCCTGCTGGAATTGACTTACTAGAACTCTTAAAATAGGAACTAGCTTAGGTTACGCTTTGCCATAATCTAACCATAAAAGAACCACTGATGTACATGCTCTTAATTTGGACAAAAATCAGTAATTTTGCAGTGTAAGCTTAGGAATCCGGAGCAACAATTCACATATACAGTTCAAGAACAACAGTTAAAGCTGTAGTAGCATACAGATTTAAAGGCTACTCAATTCCTATAGAGGCTACTAGTTAGTGTCTCACTTACAGAAAAACCGTGTGCATAGAGACTGGTATTCCTTATTTAGTACCCTCTTTGCTTGTAGTTTTTAGTGTGGATTACAATGATGAACTTGATATTCTGGTCAGTGGCTCTGCAGACTTCACTGTGAAAGTATGGGCCTTATCAACAGGAACGTGCCTGAATACCCTTACTGGACACACAGAATGGGTCACTAAGGTGGGAATATTGATTTTTAATTAATATTGCAAAACACTTACTTGCAATAAGTTTGTAACATGTTGTAAATTTCTGTTTCCTAATCCTAACCCTGTACGTAGGTGTAGAATCTGAAGAGTATCAGGAAATATTGCAAAATAACATTTCACCAGAAAAAAATACTTAAAGAAGCTATAATTAAACCTTTCAGACCATTGAAGATATTTCTATTCCAAAGCAACTGGAATAATATGAGAAATAAGTGTTTGATTCAAAGACTGAATAAAAACAATTGTTCTGAAAGCAAGGTACTTTAAAAATTATGTAGAAAAACTGATGGTCTTGATAACCAAAATCTGAGCATAAAAAGAGTTCTGAAGTCAAGAAACAGTATTTTTCTTACAAGTATTTCAGAACTTGAAAGGTGGGGGGGTAATTCTAGAGGTGAAATATGTATGTTTGCTTACCAATACAGTAAGTTGTCACTTACTGTAGGAACAAGAGAAGTGTATACTGTAGTATCCCTTCAGTTGCTAAAAGTATCTGTATTGCCTTTATAGAAGAGTACAGTATGCAGGTTGTCAATGAAGTGAAAAATGCAAATGAAAGGTTGGTTATTTAGCAGCATCAACATAAATCATGACATCCTTCAATTACAGGTAGTTTTGCAGAAGTGCAAAGTCAAATCTCTTATGCATAGTCCTGGGGATTATATTCTTCTAAGTGCAGATAAGTATGAAATCAAGGTATGTACCATATATCATACACGTATCATTTTGATACCCAGGGAAATAAAATGCTTGAGCGCTTCGCTGAAGTTTACGAATAACAGACGACTTTATTTTCTCCCATATTGCCTGCTTCTAAAGTTGCGTACAAGACATGCAACTCTTTGGAAGCTAACTTTTCAGTGCTTTCCTTCATGTTTAGATGTAAATGGTAGCTCTACGTGAACGGTAATGCAGAAAGTGCTTTCAGTGCATGCCTAATGTGCTAACTTGACAGGGAAGCACTTAACCGCAAGTACTGTTACTCTTGGGGACTTTTGGGTTGGAGAGTGCTGTAAATAGTTTGTGGCTGTGGAAGAGCTTCATAACTGAAACATTGTTACGTTTCTGTCCAACTGGATAGTTGATTTTTTTGCCATTCTGGAAAGCACCCATTTTCACTTGGATTTTTCAGGCTAGAAACAACACATACTGCAAAAATACTGTAAGACAAGTCACTTACAGAATGGATGTTCCCACCTAAAGGACATATATATTTCTGAAAAAAACATGCACGCATTTACCCGATGCTTAAAGAGAGACTGTGAGGCTATTTGTATAACAGTTTATAATGTGAATGTTTTATGGTCTTAAACTGTGTTTTAATTGTAGATTTGGCCTATTGGAAGGGAAATAAACTGCAAGTGCTTAAAAACACTGTCCGTTTCTGAAGATCGCAGTATCTCCCTGCAGCCCAGACTGCACTTTGATGGTAAATACATAGTGTGCAGTTCAGCCCTAGGATTATACCAGTGGGACTTTGCCAGCTACGATATTCTCAGGTAAGTGTTTAAGACTTAGTCTTCTTTAAATAAATAAGAAGTAGAACATACTAGTTTTAATAACTTACTTTAGATGCAGGCCAAAAGAATCTTGATAAAAATTCTGTAAACATCTTACTTCACATGTATTGCCCAGGTTTAATTCTAATTTATCATCTGTTAATATGAATCATTTGATAGCTGTTTTGGTTTCTGGCCACAGGCTAGTCCTCTTTCATACTTTCATTCCATAAGCTGAACAGTTTCAATATAGACTTAAATCGGACTGCAGTGCTGTAGTTGTGAATGTGAAACTGTAGTGACTAGAAGTTAATGTTGCTGTGGAGACTGCTCTACAGAGAACCAGGCAGCCATTTCTGGGGGTCCTTTCATGGGACAAGAAATTAAAAAGACTCTTTTTTCTTATAGCACTACTGATCTGTCATTCTTAATAATGCTGTGGAGTGATAGTGAAGTCTGTCAGACTACAGTAAGGGATCAAACAGGATGGCATTCTTTTTCCATAAAAAGAACGAGGCTATATCTGTCAGAAATGGTGGCATCTAAGATTGTAAATTATTAAAGAAAAAATTGCATTTTAGAACTGTTAGCAGACTCTAAATTGAAATGGCCTGAATATTTGTACAGTATCTATCTATCATAGGAAGATCTACTCCAAGGGAAGTGCTTCTTAACAGAAAGAATAACTAAGTAACTTCACCTCTTAGTTTATCCTGCCGTCTTTCAAAAGAGAAAAATGTTCGCTTACTGCTGAGAGCAGATTTTCATCTCCGTACATTTTTGTGCCTCAGTTTTTGTGCTTCATGTAATGCTATGATCAAATGCTCAGGCAGTTGTAGAAAACTTACTCTCTTCAATTTCTGTTCCAAGTTTTATTTATTAAGGAAAAAATATCCTAAAGGTGTAGGGGAACTAACAAATACTTTTATTTTTCACCAAGACGAAAATGTGTAACTTATGCTCTAAGAAACAGTAAAACGGCATTCTGTTAAGGACCAATCTTGAATGATTTATCTTGCCTTCTTATCACAAGAAGGCATTTCTGTGGTTTATTTCCAGCTTTTATAAGAGTGGCCAAAATAATAATAACAGGTCTTAATTAAAATTCTTAATTTAAAGATACTGAGGCATAAAATCCCTATGGAAATTTACTGTAAAACACAAGTACATTTGCTCTTTTGTGTGTATCTGGAAACGAGACTTTTTTTTTTTTCCTTGTGCTGTGCAGAATCCCTTTCAAACCCAAACCTTTACTTAAGTCAGAAGGGTCTGTCCTGAATGCACAAAGCCAGAACTGAAACCACAGGCCTGACTGCAGCTAAGTGTTCAGTTGCTCAGTTTGAAAAATTTGCATCCAGTTCTTCCTAAATCTTTTCAGAATTATGAGTTTAGACGCTTACTTGCTATAGACACATAAGGGTATGTGTTAGTAATGCAGGTTCATGACTACATCGTGACAGACTTTCTAACAATGTTGTCTTGTCTTCTAGGGTTATCAAACCTCCTGACTTCTCAAATGTGTCCTTGCTGGGCTTTGGAGAGATATTTGCTCTACTGTTTGATAACAGATACCTGTATATAATGGACTTGAGGACAGAAAAACTGATAAGCCGCTGGCCTCTTCCAGAGTATAGGAAGTCAAAGAGAGGCTCAAGCTTTTTGGCTGGTGAAATGTCTTGGTTAAATGGACTAAATGGCCAAAATGATATGGGCTTGGTTTTTGCCACCAGTATGCCGGACCATAGTATCCATTTGGTGTTATGGAAAGAACATGGCTGAAAAGCTCACATATGCAGGATCTTCAGGAATATATGGACTATCAGCAGTGTGACCATAAAATGAGACTTTGCATGAACCAAAGTTGCACACCTAATGGTATCATCATGCAATGCACAATCATTTACTTTTATTTGGGCATTTGGGAATGGGTGGGTTTGGACATAATGCAATACAGCATGCTAACAGTATTCACCACAAAATTTTGTCTGTACTCATGTTTAAGCATACCTATTTGGGCTCTGAAGCATAGCTTGTAACATGTAAACTATTCAAATCCACCATCAAGTCTGAAATCAAGTAGTGCTTGACCTGACGTCTGACCTTTTTTTTGCTGTTGAAACAAAAGGTGAAGCTACTATTTCAGAACCATAGGCTTGTACACATGTAACAGCAAATACTGGTTACAGTGCATGGCTACTTAACTCGGATGAGAAGATAACAAACCCCTTCTCCAGTATTACTCTTCTCAAAATGTTTTTTCCTTCTGATAGCTTTAAATACTTAGCCTTTGAAATAGAAGAATCAAGTGAGTCCTTTAACTAGGATCAGATGCTAACAATAATAATTTGTTTAAGTTTGGGAACATGTCAATATCAACTCCCCTCTGCAAGAATGAGCCAACTTTTCTTCTATCTAATGGAGCGTGCCATCACAATTAACCTTAGAGAACCTTTGACAGTATTCATCGTATTTGCTGGTGGTAACTCAGAATGGCTTGACCAGTGTTTTATTTATAGTCCATATCTCCTGTAGTTTGTGTGAGAACATAACTTAGTTCACAGGTAGGTAGAAATGTAATGAATAGGAGGATGATGTTCAATCTCTACAGCAAGAGTCACTCTCTTACATTAAATGATGTCTAGCGGCCATTCACTTTTTCCAAGAGTTGCAGTTAATATAATCGTGCACTTCAAGTAGTTGCTACATCTAGATTTGGAAAGCAGGGGTAAATAACAGTGAGACTGCCACATCTTGGGGCAGGCGTCGTGGAAAAAGTAAGGAAAGTCTGAAGAAAAGTATAGGAGTAGAAAAAGGTCTTTAGCTTTCATCATCGTAGGAGACCCGATGTACACGAGTTAACTATTGACTAGCAAGTACCTATCCACATACTTTTGTGGTATTTGACATGTACTTAAAAGCTGTATCGATGACATCACATGCTTTAGAAACGCTTTAGGTTGGTTTCCCCTCCTCCCTTACAATAAAATGTCCCCTTAATGTCTTTTTTTTTTTTTTTTTTTACACAACTTGAAAACATGGGTTTTCATGAAGATTGGCTCATGTCCTTGAAAAGATAAACTGCCTAGCATTACTATAGTTAGTATGGTTTGTTTTTTTCTTCCCACTATCCAAGGAGACCTGATTTCATACTTCAGTACTGAACAAAGGCCAAGATTCCCAAATACATGCAGTATGAATTACGCCAGTGGAAGGGCAGTTTTCATATGCAAGAATCAGTATTTGAGTGACGCAGTAGGAACTGCATGAAGTCACAGTTGGCACAATATCTCTTGAATACAAGGCTAGAGTCTTAAGTACTCAGTTTTCCACTTTTATTCACACAAGCTTACTTTGAAAGGGTGTTTGTAGTCAAGGATTTTATCAGTTGGAAGCCAAATGCACTGCTCTCAATTCAAATCACTCTGACTGGGGCACAAATGATGATCTCTTAGAGCTTTTGTTGTCTCAGTCAAAAGTGAAGGAAGCTTACATGAAACAGAAAGCTTTCAAAAACTTGTCTTGAAACCCAGTTCTTATCATCCTTAATGTGGGAGTAACGATAGTGTGTATGTGTGCAGTGAGTCAGCTTACTCTAGAGGAGCCACATGATGATGGGCCTGCTATAAAACACTGCATCAGCTTTGAAAGATTACTTCACAGCAGTTTAGGACAGGAACGTGCCAGAAACATCCTTGTACCCAAATCAGTAAAATGCAGAGTGAGTATTTGGATTGCAAGACGAGTACAAAAATGGGCTGGCCTACCAAGCTCAAAGAGTAGTCATCACTGGTAACCAAGTTAATAGAAGTGTTCTTCAGGGGCTATAATTGGTTAGCTGCTTTATTAGTAAGCTTTATGATACAGAGTCCACTCTCGGCAAGTTCCTAACAATACTAATTTGGAGGGGAAGGGGAAGCCATGGGAAGGGGAGGCAGTCAATATGCAAGACAACAGTGAATGCTATTCTGAGGATCCTCAACAAACCAGACAAGTGGGCTGACAGAAATCTCATGAAGTTTAACCAAAGCAACTGCACCACCCTGCACCTGAGACACAATTGCCCTACACAACAGGCAGGCTGGAGCCAATTAGATGGAAACCAGCTTTACAGGAAAGGACCTGGGAATGCTGTTGCACAGCAAATTGAACAGGACTCCACAATATGCCCTTGTGACAAAGGTGGCTAACTCTATACTGCGCTGTACTAACACGTACATATCTAGGAGTTCAAGGGAAGGGGATTCTTCACCTCTGTTCTGTGCTCAAGGCCACAATGAGTCCAATGTTGAGTTCCCCAGCACAAAACAGACTGACCCACTGAAGCGAGTTCCATGAGAGGCCATAGAGAGGCACAGGGAGGCAGAGCACAAGATGTCTGAGAAACTGTGAGCTGAGTTCAGCCTTCCAGAGAGAATGGTAGGGAAGGGAAGGTGGCAGTGAGCGTGGGCCGGGGAGGCACTGCTGCTGTCTCCAGCTACCTAATAAGAGGGTGTATAGAGAAGGCAAAGTCAGACTCAGCGTCGTGCAGCAGGACGAGGGCCAGTGGTCGCACATTTCAACAAGAGAAATTCCAACTAGCTATTCCCTGCCGTGACGGTAGCTTAAGACTGGAACAAGTTGCCCAGAGAGATTGTGTGTCCAACTTACCTAAACAAAGTCCTGAGCAAATCATGCCACCTTACCCTGCTTTGAGCAGGGAGTTGGACTTCCAGATGCCCCTTCTAAACTACATGAGGCTAAAATTCTAAATGGGCCCCTTGCCAAGCAAGATAGTACCACTGCAGCAGGCATCTTTGATGTTGCTGCCAGAGTTTGTTGATAAAGACTTCGGGAGATGTTGCTGCCACTGTGAAGCAAGTACTACAGTTTGTTGTACTACAGTTTGTTGAAAGCTGCAAAGTGGTGGTTGGAAAAGGATTCTGCCACAAGTATTTCACAAGTTGCAGAAAATTTTAAACAAATTAAGAACTGTAAATTTTTCTTTTCTGCATTTTCCCAGAGTATGCAAGCAGAAAAAGCGTGATGAGAAGCACCCAAAACACACTACACTGCTCTTATACCCTTTTAGTTTTATAAATGAAGTTTTAGCCTGTTACATAGCAGCTGATTATTATTATAAACACAATTAGCAAACAGTTATTTACAGACTGTCTCTTGAACACTTCCAAATAAAAGTTCCACCTGGACACTTACTAGCTAATGATGCTAATCCACTAATGACAGAGCTCCTTAAAAGACATAGGTATGTGCCACCACAAAACAGATGAAGGAATGAAAACATGACACTCGTGTAGAAATTACAAAAAGCATACCTGCTCTCAAACATACACATCTCTCTGCCACACACCCAAGTGTCAGACTATCACTGCTCCCAGATATTCCTTCATAGGAAGGTTCTAACACATTGGCACATCAATACAATGGACATAGCTTTGGGGGCTTAGCAAACAGGAAAAAAATTACTGAAATTGTGAAACTACAGTGACCAAATGTTTTTTGTTTGCTTTGCGTTCCATCTGACCCTTCAGCAGAAGTTAACAACTACTTCACAGTATTTTTAGATAGAGGTTGGAAAAGACACAGCTTCTGTACCATTACACCTACATAAGGAAGCAACATAATTCAACTTACCCATCACATAAAGGACTAAAAATCCCCCGATGTCTAATTTTTGTGAATGAAGAAACAGTTTGTTATGAGGCTTCGAGGTTCAAGAGAAAAAAACCTATCATGTATCACAAGAAGTTGTTCATCCATCCTTCCATCTGGAAATAGCCGCCTTTTCAGTTCACAAGAGTCTCTTTTTCTTCAACATCAATCTGTATCCCTTACCTCTGGTTAAAGCTTTCCAGCATCACTCAGCATCTACCACTTAAGTAATTCAGAACAGCTGTGGTTAACAAAAGAGGGATCACCCTTCTTAAATGTCTCAAAAACCCAGCTGAACAGTAATTTGTATCAGCAAAACTCCAACAGCTATGTTTAGTGTTACAATACATCACCACTTTAGCAAACACTATTTCCAAGAATATAAGGGGTTACCTTTGATACTAATGACTGTAGCTTATTTTTTGTACATAGGTTGAATGAATGGCACCCTTTTGCATTATCTGAATCAGTTGAGAAGCACTGATTTTTTTAAACATTTTTTTTAATTGAAACCAAACTAATTCTACATCTTCCAGAAGTAATACCATCTGCATTGATCCTTGCAATCATTAAATGACTCATGGCTCTGCTACAAATTCCCGTTTCCCTTAAGAAGAAATACCATTAACAAGTGACAGTTCCAGTACTACAGGTGGTGTTTTCTCATCCTCCCACTGTGATTATAACGAGTTACAGTGTTAAAGCCAATGCAGCTCTTCATCTGGGAGAGATGCTGTCCCAAGCCATCTCTTAACAGGCACCACTAAGCACAGCTGTATTTTTTTATCCACCAAGCACTTCAGAGATACAAATAACGAAAAATTAATTCATTCCTTCTTCAGGTAGTTTACAGGTTCATTGTACTAGCTAAAACATATACGAAGATGGGAAAAGAAAAAGAGAGAAAGCTGAAAACCGGTACATTAACTTTCTAACACCTGCATGGTCACTTCCTAGGCCTTGAACAATGCCCTTTCATAGTTATAGACATATAAAAGAGCTATCTTCTCACTATGCCTCAGCTCTCACATCTAACAAAGTTGCAGTAGAGACTTTATATGAGGAACCCAATTCTTAACCAGCACTCAGTCACTGTGGACTCTTACAAGGTACCTTGATTCAGTTCACAAATCAAATGCATTTACCTTTGTGCACGACACTAAAGGGTTCTTCTAA
>JANZLQ010000055.1:20669701-20685030 GCA_026212715.1 Elanus axillaris | reverse complement strand
GGCCCGGCTCGGCCCGGCGAGGGCGGCGGCGCGGCCGGCGGCTCCCTGGGACCAGCTGAGCCGCCGGGGTCAGGGCGCCGGGGCGGTCCCTCAGCAGGACGGGCCCCCGGGGAGGTCAGCGCCGTCCCCGTGGAGCAGCGCGGCCGTGCTCCTTCCCGTCCCCGGGCCTGCCGGCGCGCGGCACCTCCAGGCGCTCCCTGAGGAGACGCGGCCGAGTCCGTGCGCAGAGACGAAAAATCGGTTGTCCCTTGCCCGCCCGCCACCTGCTGCTGCGGGGCCTTTGACTCCTCCGGCCCAGTCGGCGGCGAACGCCTCAAAACCCGCAAACCGCCGCGGGACAGGCTCCCGCGCGGGCGAGGGCGCTGGGGTCACCAGCCGTGACCGCGACAGTGTTCTCCCGAGGCAGCAAGTAGGGCTTTGTGGGCTTCTTGAAGATCCTTGGAGGTGAGAACGTTTCCATCAAGCTACGTACAGTTCAGTTTGCCACACGGGCGAAATGCTTTAACGCTTCTAGACGTGGAACGGGGACCTTCAGCCCTCAAAGCTACGTGGCAGAAGGAAGCTTCGTCTTTCTCTGAATTGACAGCTTCTCTAAAAGAAACGCTGGGTGGGTAGGCAGTCTGCAGGCATCCCCGTAGGGAAAACATTTGCTCTCTGGACTGGTATACCGCTACACGCAGGATTGCTTTCCAGTCCACCAGACTGAAGTTTTGTATGTGGGAGAATAAAAGCCTAGTGGGGTTACTCACAGGAAGTTTTGAGAGACCGCACGAAGTCCAGAATACATTTAGAAGTTGTCTTTCCAGTCTCCTAATTACTAAAGGTCTTCAATGACTATCAAGTCCAGAGCAGTTTGAACATCTTCAGACATCCCAGTTAAAGATGTATGAGCTTTCTTTCCAAAGCAGAAAGATTCAGTTTGAGAATAAACTATTAAAATAACTTTAAACATAGGTTTCGGATCTGCTTGTGGATACTGATGCTCAAAACTCTCAATATCCACATCAAAGCCAAATGCACTATATGGAAAGGTATTTTCCCTACATTCCTCTCACACACACACCCACCCCCCACAATGGCTGAAGAATTAAAATCACTTTCACATGAATCTTCAGCCATTTCATAGGCATAGACTGTTCTTTACTTAGTTCATCCTGTTGGTATTGCTAACCTACGCACACTTTCCTCTAAAACTTCTAGCATCAGCTCCCACTAGAGCAAGAGTACAGAATTCTCTGGCAAAATATTTTCCACTCTGTCCTCTATCACTGTGCCAGGACGTTAAAACATTACAGTTCATGGGCTACAGTCCTCTTTAAAAAAAAAAAAAAAATACAGCTACTGGTATTTCTACAAGGATTCAGAAAAAAAACTATCTGAAAGCTAGTTACTTCTTATCCTAGTAATTACGAGAATCTAAGTCAGAGTTTCCAAACTGGTGCTTAAAGTACTGCAAAGTGACAGTGTCCACTGCCAAAATAGGTCTTGTGCATTACGGGAGGACACCCTCTGAAATCCAGCATATAAACACTGCCCTGCTAAGAACTGAATTATTCAGCAGCTGCTCCTGTTGAGGCTATCTTAATAAACAATGATGGGAAGCTTCCTCTTTTGTTCCTGTTTCAGGTTTCTGCTATGTACAGCACCTTAAATTATCCCTATGTAACTTACATTTTAAAAAATTGGCCAGCACCCTCTGGTGGAAAAAAATGCATAGACAAAATTTAGGGTTGTACTGAGTTACTTGAAAAGGTTGGCAAAATGCATAGCCAAATAATGTCACTTCAGACAATGCCATTAGCCATATAATTTCCCAAAATTTTAATGAAATGTCTCTGTCTTTAGTTCAACTGACATTTGATTGAATATTCAATTTAAGTTTTTCCTAAATCCATGCACAATACAATTGTAATATGCTATTGCATATAGTTGATGAAATGAAGCCTCCATGGGATCAGGCTCCATTTTTCCTGCATGATTACTGCTGAAAGAAAATAAGTTCTATGATATGTCATGTTCATTGGCCATTCTAGCTCCCCTTCAAGCTGTTTTCAAGAAGGTTGCATTATGAAAAGTTGAACAATGTGGCGTGTGTCTGCAGGTACACAAAGATCAGTTGAACAGAACTGTTTCTTTTTAACCTAAACCCGTTTTTTTCCTAAGGCTTCTTAACATAACTTCTTTATAAAATCTTTGTCTTCTATCTCCCGCTTTGCTTGAAGTGGTAATTCTAACACCTTTTTAACAAGTATTAAATCTCAGAGCCTGTTTTTCCCTTGATGATGAATTCAGATGTGCCAGCAAAAAAGTTGAGGTATTTCAGAGCATGCATAGAATCAGAACGGTTTGGCTTGGAAGAGACCTTGAAAGATCTAGTCCAACCCCCCCCAGCCATGGGCAGGGACATCTTCCACTAGCCCAGGTTGCTCCAAGCCCCATCCAGCCTGGCCTTGAACACTTCCAGGGATGGGGCATCCACAACTTCTCTGAGCAACCAGTTCCAGTGTTTTGCCAACTTCATCATAAAAAACTTCCTCCTTACATCCGATCTGAATCCACCCTCTTTCATTTCAAAACCGATGCCCCTTGTTTTGTCACTGCAGGCTCTGTTAAAAAAGCCTTTCTCCATCTTTCTGATAAGCCCCCTTTAAGTGCCGAAAGGCTGCTCTAAGGTCTCCCCGGAGCCTCCTCTTCTCCGGGCTGAACAACCCCAGCTCTCAGCTGTCCTCACAGCGGAGGTGCTCCAGCCCCGGTCACCTTCACGGCCCCCCTCTGGACCCGCTCCAGCAGGTCCATGTCTTTCCAGTGCTGAGGACCCCAGAGCTGGATGCAGGACTGCAGGTGAGGTCTCACCGGAGCGGAGCGGAGAATCCCCTCCCTCGACCTGCTGGCCGTGCTGCTCTTGGTGCAGCCCAGGATACGGTTGGCTTTCTGGGCTGCGAGTGTACATTGCCGGCTGATGTCCAGCTTTTCATTCACCAGTGCCCTCAACCCCTTCATCCCCAGCCTGTATTGATACCTGGGGTTGCCCTGACCCAGGTGCAGGACCTTGCACTTGGCCTTGTTGAACCTCATTTCACGTGAGCCCACATCTCGAGCTTGTCCAGGTCCCTCTGAATGGCATCTCATCCCTCAGGTGTGTCAACTGCACTCTGCACCACTTACCTTGGCGTCATCTGAAAATTCACTGAGGGTGCACTCCCACTGTGTCACTGTTGAAGCTAGTAAAACAGTAGTGGTCCCAATATGGACCCCTGAAGGACACCACTCACCACTGATCTCCACCCAGACATTGAGCCACTGACCACTGTTCTCTGGGTGTGACCATCCAGCCAATTCCTTATCCACTGAACAGTCCATCCATCAAATCCCCATCTCTCCAATGCAGAGAGAAGGATGTTGTGAGGGACTGTGTCAAAGGCCTTACCAAAGTCCAGACAGATGACATCTGTAACTCTTCCTTTGTTCACTGATGTAGTCACTCCATCACAGGCAGCCACTAAGTTGGTCAGGCAAGACTTGCTCTTGGTGAAGCCACAACTGGCTGCATTGAATCACCTCCCTGCCCTCCAAGTGCCTCTGCGAGGCTTCTAGGAGGATCTGTTCCATGATCTTCCCAGGCACAGAGGTGAGGCTGACAGGTCAGTAGTTCCCAGGTCCTCCTTCCTACCTTTTTTAAAGATGGGTGCAACGTTTCCCTTTTTCCAGTCTCCGGGGTCTTCACCCGACTGCCATGACTTTTCAAGTATGTAGTTTCAACTACACCAGCCAATTCCCTCAGGGCTCTCAGCTGCAAGTTGTTGAGCACCTCAGCCTTCTCCTCATCCGTTGTTAACAGTTTGCCAGTCTTGTTCATCATGGGGGTGTGTGCGTGTGTGTGCTCTTTCTTTGACCTTCCTTTTCTGGCTGACATACCTACAGAAGTCCTTCTTGTTATTGTGCATCCCTTGCCAAGTTCAGCTCCAGCCACACCTTGGCCCTCCTGACCCCCATCCCTACACAACTGGGCAGCATCCCTACACTCTTCCCAGGATACCTGTCCCTGCTTCCACTGCCTGTGTATTTCTTTCTTGCCCTTTAATTTGACCATCAGGTCTCGACTTACCTGTGCTTGTCTCTTGCATTCCTCTCCTGATTTCTTACACATGGGACTGAGAGAACAATGATACATATAAAGAAGAGAAGTTATCAAAGAAGATGGACACTGGTCAACATTTCCACATTGAGCTTTTCCAAGAGAAAGTTCTACTGAACTCTGATTGCTAGGCTACCCCTGTCAGCTGTGCTCAGTGTTTCAAGGTTCTGACTGAACCTTGATTTCATCACTGAAATCAGAAAGGAAATTTCAGATTTTAAAACGAGAAGATACAATTACACGTCTACACTGATATACTGTGTAATGCAGGGCAGATAATTTTATTAGTGGACGAAGTAAGTATTTTTTCCTGTTGATTTCAGTGGGTGGAGTTGAGAATCCAAGTGTGTAAATAAAGTTTAATTATAAGTGCAAAGAAATTTACCTTGCTATTTAAGTCAACATGCAAGTTTGGCAGTGATAAAACACATTTCTTAGAAAAACAATAGGATAGGTTCATCTCTACTTCTTTGGACTTTCCAAATCCCACTTCAGAGAACTGCAAAGTTGGAAGGTTTTTCAATTTTCTGTTAGAAATTTGGATTTTGTTGTATTTATACTATTAAATGGATACACACTGTGCACTATAAAGTCTGTTCAACTGTATTACCATTCATTCACAAATAAAACATGCTTGCTGCCTTTGAGCTAAAACGTTCCTTCTATACCTCTATTCTTTTTCAGAATATTTTATTGTTAACAGCATACATACTCTGCACATTTTTAAACTTACAACCAAATGCAATTGCTGTTGAAGTAAACAAACTTTTTTTTTTTTACATTAAAGTATTTAATTAGTGAAACAATCAGTATCAGTGTAACAAACTGAAAAATACAGCAACCTGATACAAGACTGAGGTAACAAAATACTTTGCCAAAAACCTATATTCCAACGCCAGGGTTGTTATGGGTGAGACAGTTCACAAGAATTATAGAAAGAATCCTTACACAAATGGCATGCAGTGGACTGCTGGAAAATACAGCCAAAAATAGTGCAACAGTTTTCACACAAAACAAACCAAAATGTTGAAACTGGTTTACATTATAATGTGACAAATAAGTTGCAATTTGAAAAGTACTTTCTTTGCCTCGTTTTAGTGCTATTTGGAAAACCATGCATTTTGGCACTGAATTACATAAAAAATTGCATATAAATTAATATTGCCTACATACACTTTTTATCTTCACAATTTTGAAAACAGTAATTCTGAGATAATGTTTATTTTTATACAACTATTGCAGTTGTTCTCTTTGACAGATAAAAACTCGTATGGTTTGTAGTATTTTTGTGAAAATGCTGTATTAATCAGTACTGATATGCAGTATATTGTATTTCAATAGCAGCTTTCAGTTCAAAGTATCAGATGACAGCAAATGGTACCAAATGACAGCATAAACCCTCAAATCAGCAGTTACAAACTGTTTAACATCTCATTTAAAATTTAAGATACTTTAATAATATTCTTACACTGCCATAATTCTGATTTTTTTATATTGTGCAGCAATTTCACAATTGTGGAAAGGTTTTACCTGACTATTGTGTAAAACTATTATTTGCTATGTTCATCTTTCTTCTATATAATGCTTTTTACATTCAAACGATCGTAGTGTGAGTGAATTCAAGTTACTTTTTACATATTTCCAAATTCCAAGGTTTGGCGTAGGATTTGAGTCTGAGGATGAGTGGCATTGAAGGGTTTAGTTTGTCCACAGATTCATCTTCTGTCAGTGACAAATGACTGGGTATAAGAATAATTCATAAATATTGCCCTTCACTCATGCCACACTGTTTTGGGGCTCATCATGGTTTCTGGCAAATATGTTTCCTTTCTAGTTGGGAATCTGTTTTAGAAGCAAGTGAAAATAGACCCTTTTTTTAACTTCTCCAACAGGGTCTATGGCTCATAATTTTGAGTAGAAGTATATTTTTGAAGGCTAGAACACTCTACCTCTTGTACATACAGTAACATAGGTAACACTTTAGGGACCCTGAAATTCTAAAAGCCATTAAATTCTGAGTGTAGAGGCACATTCTATTGCTCCTGTATCAGTCAGCAGTTACTGTTCTTTCCAAGGGAGGCTTGTTAAACATAACTGAAAGTTGTTAAAAAATCTGTTAATCTCAACTGCAACACGCTGGAAAAAATGTCACGAGTCTTCATTGGTGTTCACTTCCACTGCACCACATTAGAAAGGAGTAGGTATTTACATGCTTCTAATGTATGTACATTTAATACCAATAAGTGTTCCATTTTAAATTAAGGTTATATTTAAGACAGATCTCAGGTTATTCTCCCTTAAGGGGAAAGGGCTACTAATAAAGTAACTTTAAAAAATACTCTTGACTCGAATAGTTCTGTTCTGGTTATTGTGTCATCATTTTGGTCCATGTTCTGCACATGGTTCAAACCCTATGAATGCTAGTAACACACAATACACGTGGTCATAGGTGGCACATGCGCTAAAACGGCAGTCCACATAACACTTGCATCTTCATGAATAATCTCACTGAAAACTAATCACGAAAGTCCACAGGTGCAGAATAATTCAGATTATAGCATATTCTAACAGTCGAAGTAATTTACTGGTGATAGGATTTTACCACGTTCAAAAGCTTCTACACTCTCTCTAATGGCATTGGTTGCCCTGCCCTAGCAGACACGGATGTTTTTCCCAGTTCAAAGTTGTCTTAATTTAGTAAAAAAGGAGAAAAAAAGTATAAATATATTTTGTATTACCACTCTTTTCACACAACTCCTGAGCTATCAAAGAAAATTCATCAACTTTCCATACACTTTCACATGTCCCATGACCTAAATGCAGTTGTTGTCAGGAACCGGTTTTGTTGAAAAGCTGGTATGTATTAGGCTTCATTCTCAGGATGGTAATATGAACACTTGAAATAACACAAAAGCTACAGCTGACCTACATTTAACGATACAGGTATTTTGTTGTTGTTGCTAAAGAAGTTTCAAAATAAAAATTTAGAAAATCATGCAAGTCCACAGAATAAATATGCCTAGATGTCAGGGAGCTTGTTCTAATACTGGGTCTGTTCAATTAAACTAACTTCCATTTTTTTCATGGTTTGTAAGCTAGAGGTTGGCTTGCAAATTTCTCCTCTATGGAATCTTAGGAAACTCAGAAGAGGTTTTCTGGTGATTGATGAAGTCTGAATACTGATGCCTTATGGCAAAAGAGTTTAAAACAGAGAAAGTGCTGCACTTAGCATGGGAAGAGAAAAACCGTCTGACCACAGGAGTGCTAAGGCACCACAGCGATACAGCTATGGACGTAGAGAGAGTTCTTTCAGAGGAGAAGGCTCAGTTACGTTCATTTCTCTTTTGACCTCTGGACACTGGTGTGGAGGCTTCTTTGTACTTGCTCCACTGTCAGTCCTCCTTAGCTTTCATTGCCATCATGATTTCGTAATAGCAGTACCATGTGCCAGTACTGTATGTCAAAAAGGTGCATCATGTACTAGAATTGCGTGGAGCCAAGTCATCCACAGAAAGACAGAACAGAAACAATGATACGGAATCATTCTGAGAAGCCAGGGCCACGTGACACATAACACCTGATTACCTGCTTCACTGTACCGAGGGATTTAAGACAAACAACATTCAGACTGAAGAAAAAACTAAACTTGTAAGCAACTAAGCCCCTAGTAAGAGAATGAAAGACAACCTTTAGCACAACATAAATTTAAACAGCCTTAAATCCATTGTCAGGGCATTCCTGAGTAATGTAACTGAATGAAAAGGAAACCAACTGTCCTGTGCCAAAATACATTTTCCCCAAATAGCTCAAATGTGAACAGCAGAATTGTCCAGAGATTTGATACAAAATCCGAGGCAGCCACATTGCCAAGCAACTCAGTGCACTTAAGATTATAAAAATGTTGTTCCACAATTTTCTATCCTAATTGACACTTTGCAGCAAGTTAACACTGTCAATCATACTGTGCATTAGAAAGAATTGAAACCCAACATGGGCCAAATATTCTTCAGTCACACAAAGCAGCTTAACAATAAAAAGAACCGTTTAAAAAAGAATAGGCAGAAGATATGATGCTCAGTTTGTGGTCAAACATCAGTTCATGGCAGTCTCTGACCACAAAAAGTTGAGGACTCTAGAATCCTGCAGGAGCCAGGATTAATCTTCTGTCCATCTAACTTGTCTGCTTTCACTCAGTGCATGAGACTCTATCTGGTCCTAAGGACAACATTCACGTTCTGCTTTTAAAAGCTGTGTCAGAATCACTTTCAAGTTACGTAGGAAAGTGCTGAAATATTTGTGGCTGGCTCATGTCAGGAAAACCATTCTTCTCTTCCTCCTTAGAGAACAATAGCCTTTTTCTTCAGTTTGGCACTTGAAATCGCACCAGGTAGGAGAGCAAATTATTCAAATGACATTAGATTAGCAGGTACCTGGAAAAAAATGTAAATTATTCAGCAGTATAATGCTTCTGAGCCTATTATGGCATCGGGAAACTGCAAAGTTATAAAATAGAGTAGGCTAATCATTTATTATATAATGTGAAAAGTGTAATCAGTCCCAAACAGGCCCAAAAGAGGGCTGACGCCATAAGTGAAAGGAAAGACAAAGACTCAAATGATTTTTCTATTCATAGACCAAATCCAGCCAAAGTTTTCTAACAAGTTATCAGTATGCATGGGGCGTGGGTGCATGTGTGTAAAGATTCTCGAGCTGCATCCTGTTTTAGGTCCTATATGGATGAACATCCTATTAATATAACCTCTGGAAATCCTTTTATGAACGGACATTTTCCTCAAGAGAAGAATGAGGCTGCTATGTGAAGGACAAACCTGGCATTTTTTAGGATGCTTTCTTCAATGGCACTTGCAGACTCAGCCACTGGAGTAAATGCTAGCACATTTGCTTTCTTTGTCCACGAGAAAGCCCCTTCTGTAGTAGAGATGGGGCTACCTCACTTGAAGCAGTGAGTGTAGAAGTTATATGCTGTTAAGGTAATCAAACCTATAGCTAGACCTGCACAAATCCTAATTTGGTGGGAATTCTGTAGTTTTAAATAATTTTTATTCCTCCTGTTGAAAACCTGGATCAGTGTAGAAATAGAAGAATTACGTCTGTCCCCACAGGACTGTGTGTGCACACAGACCGAAAAGAGACATCTTTTCTAGTAAGGATTTCCTGGAAAAATATGAAAAAAAGGGTAGAAGTAAGTTTCACAACCTCACCTGAGGCTTGTTGCTTTTGCATGCATCATCCAAATGCTTATGCCATAATATTGCATGAAACCTTGAACCAGTCTGGAACTTGTAAACATTGCCTACAAAAAAAAGAAAATCAAGGGCTCTAAATTTGCAGACATGTAGTTTCAAGGGATTCCAATTCCTGTGCAGAACCCGAAGTCCTGAAGTAAACTGTTAAATTTATTTGCACCCCAAATATTCAAACAGGATGTTGCTCATATGATAGAGACCATGTGAGGCATGTTATCCAACAATCCTTGGGTGAAGGAAGTATGAGAAGATACGTGGCCTGCAAAGCTAAGAGGAGTGTATAGGCAGAGAGGCAAGACCACTTAGGCCACATCTAATTTACTCCTGGCTTTCTTCTCATTAAGACTGTTGTGGTTATTGCCAAACTTCTTATGAATGTTTTTGGTATTTGTGAATTTAATTTTCTTTGATGTTCTATTTCCACAGTTTCCTCTGTGCCTCGTTACTTTATAAGTTGTTTCTTGCATTTTAGTCAACACCCAAGAGATGCACTTCGCACAGTAGATGCAAATCCACATCCAGCACCCAAATCGAAAACATGAAAAGTGAAGGAAGCCTCAAAAATCATTACATAACCACCCAAAGTGCAAAATAATTCCAGGGGCTTTCTGATCTTTTGAAGTTTTTGATGTTTAATCAAGGTGGAAGAGTTATTCCACTTCAAAATTAATTATTTAAAAGAAATTAATGATTACTTAGAAGGCTTTTTTTAGCAAATGGTTTGACATTTGAAGAGTTTTTGTCATGTTTTAATAGGCCTCAGTGTAAGTCAAGATTTGATGTTGACCAATTTTAAGAAAGCTATTCAGAAAGTCAGAGATCAGAGTACGCGGGCACATGGACATGCAGCAATCTCATATTGGTTGGGCAATTTCTGCAAAACTTAGAGTAACTGTCAAGATACAGCAACACCTCTGTAGGCACCATGGAAGCACCACAGCATATTGTAGAAATATGTTCACTTTCATTTGTACCCTGCCTTGAAAATTCTCTATTGAAAATCTCCCTCTTCAGTCTTTTAAATGAGTGCCACTGCAAGTTTTGTAATCTACAAACTCATTAACAGAGATTAACCTACTTCCTGTCACGGAAATACAATGCAGACAATGCCCACCCTGCAACACCTACCTTTGTCAGGGTTATTTAGCTGGAAAATATCAGGATGCTCAGGGTCGTCAGGCAGTGCCACCATCCAGCCCACAATGGAGACTTTTTTACCAGGTGTAGATTTATACTGGAAGAGACAGACAAGTCAGTCACATCTGAGACTGTAGCAGGGGTTAACTTTTGACTGTAAAAGTTGTGCAGACATACAGCTTAGCCTGGAACGGCGAGTACACTTCAAACACCCTTCCAGATCTGCTTATGAATATGCTATTTTTGGTTTTAGAACAAATTTAAAGCTTACATGTTTTCTTTCAGTGCCTCTTAAAGATTTTGCTCCAAAGTACAGAAGAGTTGATCCTGAAAGCATAACCCAGTATCTAGTCCATGAGGAGAGCTGAATCAGAAAGGAAAAAAATTAGGAAAAACTCTGCATATCTCTGACATTTCAAGAATCTATTCACAAGCAAGTCCAAGTGCTACCAAAGTTAATTTCAGGAGCGAGGAATGGAGAGTACATAAAGAGTTTCTCCTGGTGTAAATCAGCCCAGCTACCTGAATTTGGATGGCTGACTGTGAATACAATCCATCTTACTCAGGTGTCTCATAAAAATATCAGGACTGATTGCTTCACAGCAAAATAGTGTGCTGCCTTCTACTGGCCAGATCTTAGACTTGATGTATTTGATCAATAAAATTTATTGAGATGACATCTCTGCAATTCTTCAAATCTTTTAGCACTGAACAGTAGAGTTGCACATAAAAAGTATCAATGAACTCTACAGAAAACAAGAACTTACCAAATGTGTAGGACCATGTGAAACCTGTGAATTTAGGTTAAGCATGAATTACCATGACTTTGGTGCTACGCGTAGATGGCCTGCAGCCTTCCCATTTCACCATGATACTAAATTTCTGCCCTCACAGAAAGGGATGCTGATCAAATGTAGATCAAATGGCGTACAAAGGTTCCAACCTTGTTAAACCCAGTTAAAACTTTGAACAGAAACTGATTTTACAATTGATACAAAATAATGTTCCGGTTATTATGGTATCAAGCTGCATGTTTAATCTAATCCTGGAAATTAAACCAGCTACTACTGAACTAGAACCACAGAAGAATGAGAATCACTTACAGTAGGCTTCTTGCCTTCTTTGAGCAACGTTTTTCTTCTTAATGGCCCTTCCATGGTAATGACTCCTGCGGAACTACCTAATGTGCAGCTGCAGGCCCCTGTTGGGCTGGAGAGACAAAACACTGCCATATGTATTTCAGCAGACAAATAAGGACAAGAAGCAAGAAATATAATTTAGCTCTGAATACATTTTTCCTTCATTGTCTTACGTATGTTGTATAATCTGACACTTGACTTTATAATATGTATTTTCCAGACTTAGCTATCAAATAGGAACCAGGAACTTTGAAAAACAGCCAATCAACAAGAAGTTTTATTCTGGGGGCTGAGACATGAAAAAACCCAAACAGAATAAATATCGAGGCCCAAAGTCAAAGGGAAAGCAGGCAATTTTCTGTCTTATTCTGGTAAATTACAGAAATTACCTGGATTTCTGGAAACTTATGGCTTAAAATTTTGGGAGTAAGAGCTCCCACAAATGTAATTTTATCTTAAGATAAACTACAGCTATCAAGAAAAGAATGTAGGAAATTACCTTGGCTAATGGGAAAAAAGTTGGGGAAAATATATATAACAATGCCAAATAGTTTATTTATTGTACAGTGATTAAAATATTTTTTCCTTTCCCAGGATGAACAGAGAGCTTCCCACATGCAACAGTGAAAAAGTGCTACAACTGAAGGAACCTAAGTACAGGCTAAGTTAGAAATGTAAACAGCCATTAAGAGCGTAACAACCGAAGATGGATTGGTAGGTGATGATACGTTGTAATTGTCTGCTACTAACCTCTCCATTGCCATGTGATCACAGCCCTGATATTCTTACAAATACAAAGGCAAACGAAGTTTACCAGAGCCAACTAAATCACATCTAGTAATGAATAAAAGGAAAAGGACATGTGTATGATCTACCATTCAGTTGTGAAAGGAACACTATTCTATGAACAAGTATGATGGTGTCATATAAACACATGCTGGTGAAAGTGATATACACAGCAACAGCACCTACACAAGAACAGCACTTCAAACTGGCAGGTGCATCTTCTTCGATTAAATGGATTTGCCTTGTCTATGCTAATGTATATTCCTGCCAATTCTAGTTTTCTGACAGAAGTGGTAGAAGATTGCAGAAAAGGAAGAATGAGTGACAGCATTAGAATTACTTGATGGTGGATAAATGTAAGAAATGTATTTAAGGGATTAATTCTTCTTTGTGGATTTAATAGGCTTTTCACATTTTAATCTTCTTATATTTTCGATTTCTAGCTTGTATACATACATTTTTGAAACAAATCTACCATGGACATGTTAAGAAAGTATTTTCCAGAAGCAGGTAGAATAGCTGAAATATTGTTCCAAAATTTACTCCTTTACTTATTTATAATATATGCATTTTTATTCCTGTCTAACCTCTTCTAACTTGTGCTGCCATCAGATGTTACTAGCTCCAGTAAAATGGCTGTACTGACATTTATACATTACATCAACATTTCTACAATGGCTGAAGCAAACTAATCTATACAAAATAAAAACTGACTGGATTTAAACTCCAACTAAATCTCAACATTTGCAGAATACTGTTTCAGGGCCCTATTTTCCTTACTGTTCATACATGCTTCTTCACTTCCCACTACCACAGAATTTATCAAGTCCAGCTCAGGTATGGATGCAATGCATGATTTTTACCCCTCTAAGTATATACAATTTTTCACGTCACCTCTCTTTGGCCTGTAAACGGTTTACCTGTTTCTGAAAGGTCCACGTCTCGATGACTAGCAAGATGGGGAGTGCCTGCCAAATACAGCACTGCAGATATTCCCTCTCTTACTTGGGGTCCAAGGTAACACTTCTTTAGTGTACAAAATCAACACATCATACTATATAGCCCTCTGACACAAACAGATGTTACGGGTAGCTGTCCTGCCAATCAGGAAGTAACGTGTGAGAAAGAATCACGAAGGTAACCTTCTAACATCATTATTTGTCACAGAAGGCGAAGATGGCCTTCCTGACAAACCTGCTTCTGTAACGTCATAAACCCCAAAGTAAACACTAGTTTTCTGCAATATGGAAACCAGACATAATTAGTTAAATCAATAGCTAAACTGAATTTCATCTGAATGGGCCATATCCCTGCTTTAGCATTAATAGGAATGTTTACAAGCAGGAGGGGAAGACTCCCGTGAGTAGCTAGGAAAGGATAGAGACCCAAATGGAAGTTTAGCACCATACACTGAGTAAGGCAGACCCTGAACTGTACCTGTAGACACAGCTTCGACTCCTAGGAGAATTCCGGATCGGTACCCTCCAGTTAGGCCCCAGCGTGGCATATAAACGACCCCTGTTTGTGAATGCAAATATCTGATGAGGGAAATTCTAATCTGAGACTTCCAACAGTTAGGGTTTGGTAAACATGACAGAGAGAGTTCCCAATCTTTTCAGGTCCATGGGAAGAAATACATAATAAATTTACAGTGCTTCATTTAAAAAAGTTTGCCATTTTTCCCTAACTAATAATAATTTGATAAAAATAACTATTGATTCAGGGCTTACCTATGTTAGGAATCATTCATTAATTTCTTAGCTAAGTCTGTAGAGTGCTCAGTGAGTACATGAAGACTAACTCACCTTTCAAGCCCTGACGGCAGCTCCTCACTAAATTCTGAGCTTTCACTGCTATCTAGAAAAAGAGTAGTACAGAGAAGGAGTAAGAAAACCACCCAAGGGAAAAATACAAAGCCAATGTATGTGGCTCACCAGAATAATCTTTATATAGTGCCATGGAAATTGCTTACTTAAATCATGTTTCAAAGCTGAAGTCTTTAGAATTCATGGTAAAATCTGAAATTGGAAGAGGCTTACATGAGCCTTCCCATTTAAAGTATCTCACTGATGAACGAAGTAATTGTTACTGCTGTGTTTAAATACCAGACCTCTACATGTCTTAGTTTTCCTTATGCTGCTTTTCCTTCAAAAGCTGAGCACTTCAGGAACACAAATCCAGTTACTTTGTAAGACAGTATTTCCATCACAACATCTGTAAGTCGATTAAAGTTGTTAGACATGATAGCAGTGTTTGTTTTCAACAAGCAAGCACACCTGTAACAGAGGATATGCCAGCTGTATGCTGCTGCTAGGAGCCATAACAAATCAATATGATGATATTCACAATGATAGTCCCTGTTTCTCCTCCGAGCCCATGACCGATTTGTCTCTCCTTCCCAGGCACAGCTATTTAGCTCACAGTTTTAATTTGCCCAGGACTGATCTTCTAATGCGTAGTATAATACAGTGAGCTGTGCCTGCATTTTCCAAAGTTCAAAGATCATCTCAGTGTCAAACTCTTGGTGTAACCAAGTGGTTACTTGGTGAAGTAACCAGTTACCCTTCACAGCCTATTTCCTATTCTAGAAATAGCCTGAGTCTCTTAAAAGGTGGCTTTCTCTTGCTTAGAACACAGATGCTCGATCACTTTGTTTTTATTATAATAATTATTTTATTAATTATAATACCGTAACGTAATTGTCATCATCCTCTTTCACAAGTTCATTTTATGTTTCTTTTGCCGTCTCGGAAAGCACAGCCTAACTATTCTCCCATCTTCTAAACCACATCATTAAAATTAAAGTTTTCTTTGTGAAAAAAGTAGCTTTCAAAGTATATATCCACTTTCAGTAGCACTTCCCCC
>JANZLQ010000055.1:20656198-20669691 GCA_026212715.1 Elanus axillaris | reverse complement strand
GTGAAAGCTGACAAACACTCTGTGTCACGTACAAAGCATATACAAACACAATCTTCCTTCATGCCACTTTTACCGAAACCACCAGTAGGTTACTGAGGAAAGCTGAGATAAAGTTGACTAGGTAGCCGAGTAGCAGTTCTGTTCTACTTTCTTCCATGAAAGGGACCAGTCTTTGCACAGGAGCTAACGACTCTCCTAACTCCCTACTTCTGGGTATCTCTGTGAGTTCCCGGAGCACTGGGACAGAAAGGCAGGATGCCAGTTCCCCACACAGACTCTACCTATGGAAAGGCCATTGGCGAACAGCGAGTTCAGAGCATGGCCGCGCGCTGGGCTGTGCGACTCCAAGACGCTGTCATCCAGGAGATGGCGTGGCTTCTCCGTCGGGAAGGTCGCGCTTTTGCTCTCCACTACGCTGAACTGACACATCATGCTGGAAAATTGGAAAGAGAAAATGCACAGCCCCTCTTATGTCATCTAATAGCAGCCTTTGGCTCCTGGCATTTCCACTCAGACTTTGCCTTATCAATAGGTCATTAAGCAGCAGGCAATTAAACGGTACTGCTCATGCTTTCCCTCTGCTGTGCATATATGCTCCTTGACTTCTAAAATAAATTTCACATTTTTGTGGTCTTTGTAAGTAACAATTATTAAATTTCTGCAGATGGGAATTTTTAAGCTTTTTGACTCCTCTCCATACAAAACCTGAACACGCTGAGTGGAGGCAAAGGAAGAATAACAAAGAGCAGACCCCAGCTAAGACACTGCTTAGTGGTCCTTCACTAAGCTGAACTAACACATCAACACTCTATGACCTTGGACAAGTCACATGAACTTCTTTTACCCTAACCCATTAGTTGTGAAATTTGGTAGATGCTGAAACCTTAACTGAGGAGCAGGTGCTCTCATTTAGCTGGGTAAATGGTAGAGAAAAATGCTTCTAATCCGTATTACCCAGGTAAAGCTGTGCAAAAGGTCACAACTTTCCTGAATGGTAAGGTGTGCCAAGCAGCTACTAAGCTTCCTTAGATGTATTAGCAAGATGTTTAAAAAAACAAAACAAAACAAATAATCAGATATGCACACCAGGAATCCACAGACCAAAGTGGATACACAGCTTTCAAGTACTGCCAAAGTCTGGCACTAGTGGAGAATAAAAGTCAGCAAAAATAACCAAGTGGCAAGAGAAAACCTAGAGAATACACAGTAAAGCCTGAAGCACTCTTGCAATACAAGAAATGGAAGGGACAAATACCAGAGCGTTCTCAAATACCAGAGTGTTCTGCTGCTATCTTAAATCTTTGTGATGCATGAAATTGCCTCAGTGTGAGACAGCCTGGAGTACCCACTTGTTTCCCAGGCTGTGACTCTTCCTGTGCCTTGGAACAGGAGGTGTAGGTAGACTTGCTGCTACTGAGGCATCAGGACACGTGGGTCTCCTGCTGAATTTCATAATTGCTGACACGTCAGATGGACCTAAAAGACAGAGATCATTTAAAATTGAACTGATGCAAACCCCAGGAGTTTCACAGGCTGGTGTGTTTAGCCACCAATTGAAATGAAATGTTACAGATAACCAAAAGGCACCATTTGTGAAGAGCTGTTTCTTGCGCGTTAGGGTTACACCATCCATTTCTGCTATGAATTCATCTCTATATTCTCAAACTGTCTGGAAGTAATTTTTTAAACAGCTTTGCACATACTTTTAACAATGAACTCCTACAAAAAGTCTTGGCACCTTTACAACTGCTGGATGTGCCAAAGTGTAATATGCAGAGCTATAAAATCAGTTTGTACTTCGGGTGTGAGCAGGAATGCTCACACATGTTTTGAATTTTGTTCACAACTCCATGTTGTGAATAAACTGTAAACAATCTGCTCATACTGACTCACAGCTTGAGCATGTAAGAGAAAACAAGGGCTTTTCAAGCGTCTAATGGCCAGACAGATGCATTACTTCTCAATCATCTATGAGCTCTAGAGATGTCTCACTGCAATTACTCTTCATCTCACTTTACAGATTTTATGAGGCCTCACAGCAAACACGGACAAGCTGTTCTTGTTCCAGTTCCTTGATACTGTTCCCAAAAGGCTGGCAGTGAACTTTGCAATACAGTGGAGAACAACACGGTCTATCATCATCCTCAGTGAATGCAAGGCTATTCTTGGCTTCACAAAAACCAGCTGAGATTTTACTTTTAAACATTTAGTTGTGGCATTGCTGCTTGTGACAGAAGCAGGAATAGTGTTCATGGAACTGGCCGTCTGCCCCATTATGTACCTCCAGACTTGGTACAGCTCAGGTAGCAGCGACACAGACTTTCCCCTACACTACAGGAACCACTTCTTGGAGGCTCCAGCGACCTTACCTTAGTCATCTTCTGGGCTCTGACCTAAAACCACCTGTTAAGAGGTCAACAGAGACTGAAACTTTGTGATGTGAAAAACCACACACAACTATCATCAGAATCCTTGGCAAAAGTGTCTGGCCTCAAATTAGTGATAAACAGAAACAGAAGAAAACCCCAGACAAAACCCCAGCATTGCAGGGCACAGTTTGGCAAGAGGATGTGAAGGTACACTTGCAACAGAAATCATTCTGAGGGGTCGTCGGTCACTGGAACAGGCTCCCCAGGGAAGCAGTCACAGTACCAAGCCTGTGAAGAGTACAAGGAGTGTCTGGACAATGCTACTAGTAAGGCAATTTAGTTTTAGGTAGTCCTGCGAGGAGCAGGGAGTTGGACTTGATAATCCTTATGGGTCCCATCCAACTTGAGATATTCTATGACTCTCTCTGTTATATCGGCCACTCCGTCTCTCCTCAAGCACAGAAGTTATTCATCAGTTTCTTCTGCCTTGAACTGAGGATTCATGAGACACAAGGAACAGGAGAACCAGTCATGAGTTTATCCTAGTAAGAGGCAAAAAATAATGCAAACAGATGCAAGTTGCTTTACTGTCCATACCCACTCTGCAATATAGGCTTATGTCAAGTTGTATGAAATACAGGAATTAATTCCAAATTACTTGTATTTTTATTTCCCCATAGCCCAGACTCAGGAATTTCTCTATGAACTTACTATAAAGAATTGCAAAGTTTTTCCCTAGCAGTTATTGTGCTGTTTAATTAACAACGAAAGCAGCCTCAAGACAAGCAGAAAGAGGAAACTGCTTCTAGCAATAAACAAGAGGGGAGACAAGTTCATTAGAGGAACCTCCAGTAATACTGTTCATCAGATGATCAATTTAGTGGGAGAACAAAAAGAGAAAACAGTTTGTAATCTTGTTTACTTCTTCATTCCTATATAACATCTTATATAGGACGGCACTTTTGCCTGCCTGTCTTTGCTACCATCACACAATCGAGAAGCTGTGAAACGGGACACCAGTAGCATGAGTCACTGGCTAGTGGCTTTAGAGAAGGTCTTACGTTTAAAGGCCACATGCAGTTTTAAAAAAACCCGCACTTTTCATCATTACTTGATCCAGAGATTCAAACAGAACCATATGCCTGGGAGGTTGGAAGAGGGCTGAGTAGAATGTTCTGCTGCATTTTCAATTAAAATTTTGTTGCATTTGGGCTGTAAGATGACATTGGAAGCTTCTTCCCTAAAGACAATAAGGTTCACCTTCCTCTTCTGCTGTGGAGGCTAAGCACAAGTTGGAATATAAAAAGTATGAATCTGAGCACAATTAGGTGGTGACTAGTTTAGTGCAAAAACCGTCTGAATTCGTATTTCACTATTAGGCCTGAAAATCTTGTCTGTTGCATTACTAGCAAGCACATATATTTCACTAGTCTTTTGCCAGAAGTTTTCATTACAAATTCTTAAAATTTACGCAGTGACAAATCAAATGTATTCAGAAGTTTCAGAAACGATTACAAGGTCTTTTATTTGAAAACCTCCAGCCCTTCTGATGAACTAAGTTCACAAAAAGGAGTATTCTCTACATGCTTAGTTTGTAGTGCCCTTCCATCAGGTATTTTTCAACTTGCGAACAGTAAAGTACTTAGGACTACTGAAGTGTTTACTACCTGCTAAGAAGCTTAAAATATATTGGAACTGAGACCTAGTATGAAGACAGTGGCAGCTGAAAGAATTTTCCTGAAAATTATGAGCATGTATCAGCAAGAGTTCAGTCTGAAACTCAGCATAAACTTCAGTGTTGATGTGGCCACTCTGAGGTTACCATCACGGCTTGTAATGCGTGAAGTCACCACCTGTCCCTTCATCCGGCTGCAGGATTGGTTCAGTTTTCTATTGCTTCCTGTTGTGTCATTCAGCTTTCTCTCTACCAGTTCTAAATCCTGACTTACATTAAGTTCTTTTACGTGGATTACATTGTAGTTCACTGAGAGCTACGGAAGCATTATGTTTAACAAACTGTTGAAACTACAGCCTGTGAAATAGTAGCAATCTCAAGGTACAGCCCTAAAGGAGTACCAGTATGGTGCAGTGCTTTTTCACACAGAAACTACGCCACAGGTCAAAGTAACTGTTAAATTTTCTAATACACATGAATATAAAGGTTTAAGTTTCTCACTGTGGAGAGTTACAGAGCTGAAAGCACTAAGAATCAAATTAATTGAACAGTCTTAAGACAATGTTCGTCGAAACGAAGCGTGGAGACTGCAACAAAACTTCATCTAGAGAAAGAACAGCAAAATAACAAGCCTTGTGCTGACACAATCAAGCCATTACAAAATCAAAGTCAGCTGGATTTCACTTCAGGTGTTTTAAGGTATTTACAGGTTCAGATGTTATCACTATCAAAACCTACAAAAAAGTAAGAGATGTTGTCTACCAACAAAATTAGTTCTTGGCGAGTTTTCAGTCTATTCTCCTTTCTTTTGGAAATTAGACCTCCATTTAAGAAGCATGAAATGAAATTCACACTAATATGAATACAACACAAAAATATTTAAAGATTGATCATTGTAACTTGATTTTAGCAAGAGCTTTTATTACCTGGACAGCTTAAGAACAGGAAAAGTTTGTTAAAAAAAAACCCTGAAACAAATGATATAGTATGTCTAAAAGGACTGCATATCTCAGATTGAAACTAAGATAATAGAAACAGACTTCAGCGCAGGTTAAAATACTGCCTGGCTAAGGTGAGATGTGTCAAGGGTGACAGAATTTGTGGAAATAGTTATAGGAGCCTTACAACTTAAGCCAACAGTTCCAGCCTGGCTTCCTTGCTATCATACATGGCAATCACAGTTGCTTCCATCAGTCCTGTGGAAGGAGGTAAAGGACTCACTCTAATTCCTAGTTAGGTGTCTTTAGTGAAGATCCTGACGACAGAAAACAGAATGCTTTGCGCGATAAGATGATGACAGAAGTATCAGCTGTGCTGGTACCACTCTGTTTGGAGTGGCCGTTTTCTGTGTAGTTCTGCATCTTCTTTGTCTCCAAGGCAAGAGAAAGAAATATACACAGTTTGGCTCTGTTAACCCTGTGCTGAGGTAAAAAGAATCTGCACACAGAAACCTTTACAAAGTCTTTGCATCTGCTCTGCTGTCAAATGTCTGAGGAAGAACTGCAGTTCAGCGCTCTCGTTAGATGGGACCCGTCCCGCCAGGTACACTCAGTTCAGCGCGAAATCCGGGGTGCAGAGGGTGTCAGCGTGAGCACAGGGGAGATGACCTCATTTCTGAAGAGGGGTAAGAGACAAGCAAGCCTGTGCCGAGGAGGATGCCAAAGAGGGTAAGTGGTGAGGCAGCGATGAAAACTGCACGGACCAAGGGATGTTTCTGGACATACCAGACTGCTGAGCAATTAGCTGGTGAAGCTATGCCTGATTCTACTGATAACAAAATTCCAATATTTAAATTCATTTGAGATTGAGTTATTTTGCCCCTTTTTTTCCAGTAAGTGAAGTCATCTGCTACTGCTGACTCTCCTCTTTACTCTCCTGGCTCCACTCCTAGTGCATACTGTTACCCTGATTGCTATTCTGTTATTTTGCCTTTCATGGAGACAAAGCACTCTTAGTAGGATTTTCCAGTCAGCTGGCATGAACAAGGGTTAGTTTGGTTTTCATTATTTCTCAGCGTAATTTTCAAGACTATGCTGACATGCACACACACACACACGAAAGTATAAAAATATTAAAACGTTATTAAAAATTTGTTTGCGTTAGGGAACGTGAGACAGCTTCATCAGAGTGAGCTGAGGGCTGTTCAGAGATATGTGGCAAGAACATTTGGAAAAGTTTACACATATCCCAAAGGATCTCACTGTTTTTTCCTTTGCATAATTTTTCCATGAATAATCCTTCAAATGTTATAAATGAATGTTACTTTTGCAATCCTTCAGTTGAACATGTGAACATTTACAGTCTCCAGAGCTTTTAAAAAAAGCAACAGGGTGAAGGAGTTACAGTTCACAATTTTTCTCCACTAAAAATCTATCAATAAACCAATACTAGGCATCCAAACAGAAAACTGAAAAGGAGTTGCATATTATATGCTGAAAAATGGAGTGACTTTTCAGGAAGGTAAACCAGTCTCAACTATTTGCCATTTCTTGGTGAGCAGCTAAGTAAAACTGATACATACCAGCTCTGTTTCTAAAACTTAATAAAGACATTCCAAGCCACAGACTCCCTAGTTAAATCTTTGCTGTAAATTTTTACTGTTGCCATTGTAACCAAAGTCAGTGGGTGATAATTAAAACTTTCTATTTGAAAGACCTACGTACAAAACACACAGTAAAGAACTCAAGAAGAACTTTGTGCACAGAATCAAGAATGATGCAAAAAAAAAAAAATCTAGAACGATGGCTATTGCAAAAGCCTAGTTTTAACCTTTAGAGTACTGTTTTATAATTCAACTAAAGCCTATTAATGCATATAACATGCAGGAGACATATATGTTACAGCTGCTTCTCAGACAAGAGCACACTAAGAACAAGAATCAGTCTTTGGCTGCACCTCTCCGTGCTCCCCTAAGCCCCTCCAAAAGCCCACAAAAGGGGGAGGAAAAAAAGAAGAAAAAAAAGAAAAAGGTGTATCTTGGTCAGACAAATGGAAGTCTGCCTGCTCTCTTCGGAAACAGCATGCAAAGGCCTGTTGCTGCAGAGGTCAGGAACATGATTTTGGTTATTGAATGAAAGTACTCTTTTTTTCAAAAGGACTATGAACTATTTCTAATAGCATGCTCTGGGAGTAAAGGGAACATAAATAGGATTTTATATTTCTGCCACATGATCCCTGCTGCCGTAATTAGTGTCCTATTCTAATCTCCACCTCCACTCTACACAACAGCAAAAGGTGCAGATACATTTATAAAAAGTAATTTGGAAACCTCATTCTGCAATGCATTTTTTTTTAAACTAAGGACAATAATTGCTATAGAATATTAGTCTGTCTACTTTGGCAATCAAGAGTTTCTAATTCCAGAAAAATCATAAGAAGAAAAAGATTAATTCAGTTTCATACCAGACTTTGTATTTTTAACTTTCCACAACTCCTCACTCTCTTTTCACTTTTTGCATTTAAGATTGCTGCAAACAAACTGGCTTTGCTGCACTGTCCTTTCCTTCTCTAAGTGTTTTTCTTTCACTGACTGTCCAGATGTGCCACAATTTTCTCAACTGCCTTCTACTTCCAATATATGTAAAGAACATCCTGCTATCTGTTTACATTTTCCTTCAAATCATTCTCGGTTTCTTTCATTCCTATCTTCCACTTATCCAGCTACAGCTTGTTCTTTTTTCTTGATTCCCTTCTACTTCTCAATGATTTTTCCTTTATTACAGCCTTTAGTGGATTTTCAGGTGAAATGTGCAGGTTTGCTTTCCTAAATAACGAGAAAACAGCTTAAAGAAGCCTAACAACTTCTTTATTTAGTAACCCAAAAAAGTCATGATATGGACATTTCCTTCCTCTGTCAAACTCAACTGATTGGGCTTTGTGCAAGTAACCTCCCATCCTAAATTTCTTAAACAAGGAAACAAAAAATGACAGATTGAGAAAGACCTGGAGTACATGGTATTCTTTTGCTTCACTTTACTTCCAGGTTCTATTTTTTAGAACCTATTTTATGTTTACAGAATTCCAGAATACAATTATTAGGCAATTTATTAGAAGATGTTTCTTCATAGCCCTTATTGTCTCATATATATCTCCTCAAATCTCTAACAAGATAGTCTAGCCCAGATGTTTTTTATTTATTTTTTTTTTTACAAATGCTACCACCTACCAGTGCCAGGAACGCTTGGAACAGATACATAATGTGGTCCTCCTTCGATGCAGTCTTTGCTTTATGTTCAAACTTGCATGAACAAATCCACTAATTTAAAGGTTAATTTCCAAAAGCATCGTTTGCAGCAAGGCAATAAACACTGACATGTATGTCAATCTTTTGTAATGTCTATCAACAACAATTATGAAAAAGAGAACTTTCAATCACATGAACATATTAATACTTTTTCTTCCCATAAACTTAAGTATAACAGTGAATCATGCTGAATTGTTATCTCAGGATACTAATGTCACTTGATGGGCAAGTACAGCTTAGGCAGGGGCAGCTCCGTTCAACCCTGTCTCCACTGCTATTGTGAAACACTTGTGTGTCTGTGAGGAAGTAGTTCAATCTTCTTGGACCATTCAATTCTGGCTTCCTTTTTCTTTTGCTGTAATTGCCAGAAAAGGACCAATTAAGTGATGTGGACACAGAGGGGCGTTAGTGTATGTTAATATATCGTGTCAAAACGTACAAAATGGACCCTAAAGGAGTTCGTCCAGTAGTACTTAATGCAGTATCGCCAAGAGCAGGACTGTAGAAATATGTTAATAAGGTAGTGAAAAGATGACATTACAGTACAGGCAAGATCACAAGTTTAATACGGTTAGCAAGGGCAACAGCAAACCAGACAAGTGCACCAGAAACCGGGGGCACTTTTTTCTGTGCCGCTCTATCAGCATCAAGTACAACTAACCACATTTCTAATGTACTTCTGACCGCACAGCAAGCACACTTGAGTGCATTTCCTACAAATGCTTCCTGAAGAGAAGTGATACTTTCAATTTCAGGTGTTACTCTTATGAAATCACTAATTGTCAGCATTTGTGTTACTTACACTGCACCAGTGGACTGTGCAAAACCCTGACTTACACTTCAGCAAAAACGCTGAATTTCTTGCAGCTGGATTTGCAGGGTAGTCCATGAGCTTGGATGACATCCATACTGGCAGTGAAGACGTAACCATTGTGAGAGCACAGCTGCAGGGAAACTCTGAAGTTTGGGTTCAATGAAATACACTAACCAATCCATCCAAAAAATAACTTTCTTTTTGCAGAAATTATTTCAGGTGACTGCTCTGAAGAAAGAGATAAGAAAACCCCCAACCCAGAGCAGAAAAGCCCCTTGTCCTCTGGCTGTTTTACATGTTCTTAACATTCCTAGGGGAGTAATAGCTTAGTAGTTAAAATAAGCATCAGTAAACTAGGACATTAAAGAGACATGTTTGGTAAGGGGGTCACAGGAAGTAATACACAGGGAGTGGTAAAGTTAAAAACTGAGCATAACTATTCTCTCCCTGATAACTCTATATTTGCTTTGACAGAATATTCTTCTACAATTTTTGTGAAGCTTTTGTCTGTTAGGAAAATAAAACACAGCATACTAACTCTGTCTGGATTTAGTGGTCGATAACAACACGTGAATCCCCCACATTTGTCAGGTATTAATTTATTTAAAAAATATTCAAACAAGTTGCAAAAATTTGTAGGGAAAATATCACAGAGGAAGAGGATGGAAGTGAGTGTATGTTTGAAACTGAAGAGCAAAGTTTTCTGGATGGTCTGTAGACTTTTGTGAAAAAAACTTAAGTTATTCCATTTCTACCTTAAGTATAGCATAAGAAAAACAGACACGATGCACATCAAGCAATAACCAAGCACTTGCAGGAGGATTAGACAATCCTCATTTCCACAGAATGATTGGCTGCTAAAGCACTTAGCACAAACTATTTATTAGTTGCCAAAGCAACCAGTAAAACAAAAGGCAAAACTAAATGTCAAACTCAGTGTTTACATGGAAAATGACAGTGTGGGTTTTTTTTTGTTCTAAAATGCTGGGACTGCTGTACAGACGTCACTAGTGTAGTATACCTACTTTCAGAGGGTTACAAATGTGCAAACATCCCAGTCGTTCTTCCTTCTGTTTCTACATTTTCTACATCTGTAACCCCTAAATATCACATCTGATAAAGCTACTGCTTCTGATTAATTAAGATAAATATTAAAAGCTCTTTAGCAGTTCTCAAAGCTGAACTGACTCAGCACTATGGGCCAAATTTTACCCCAATAACAAAAAAGAGAATACACCCGTTTCAGATTAATTACTCCAGATTCCTGGTAGGGTGGTAACATAAAACCTCTAGTCTACTTATTCTCCTCAAGAATTATACCAAGACCTACCTGGAAAAAAAAAAAAAAAAAAAGAAAAGACAGGGTGAGGGTCCATCCTTGACTATTGCACAATTAAACCACCAGAATAAGAGCTGCCCACAGCTGAGACCTGGCTGCTGCTAAAAAGGACTTCTAAATGCTAACTTTAATGAAGGGCCTCCTTAAAAATCACAGAATGATGAAGACCAGTCTTTGAGCTGCTTAGTATTAGATATAATGTTCTGGATATGGAAAGTATTTTAACATTATTTTATCTTTTTATATCGTTTCCCAAGACAGGATAAACATGGCATATTTCAGAGAAGGAGTAACCATTTTCTATATTCTGATTAGCACTGCACCCTGAACTCTTCAAAACAACATTAAGGTGATAAAGAACATGCCTACTGTTTTCTATACTGAGCTACCTACACTTGGTGTGCAAATTCTAAGGAACTTCAGCTGCTCAGGCGGTTAACTTATTTACCATATATTACATTAAATCTTTTCTTTTGTTCTGGGAAAATGTATGGAGTTATACCTTCCAAAACAATCTGTCTAATAGCTGTACCATAAATGCTGGGCACCTCCTAGCCAACACTACAGGAACACAGATGTCTTTTACAGCTAATTCAACTGGAAACTGTGAACAGTTAGCATACTATAAGCTCTCCAGCTACATTCTCTCTCTCAAACCATAGCAAGGCAGAATGAACAGACTTAAGTTGCTGCCAAGGAAGTTGTGTGAATCACATAGTTCCTGAAAGCATACAATTCAACTGTTTAAAGCTCCTTTTTAAATACTACTTGCAAGAGACAAGAACTCTGCAGCGTTATGGAAGGCAAGAAATCTTCCTGTGAAAGCACTATTCACAATTATATGTGCATTTGGTAATTAAATGAGACCATCTTGGCCGCTAATATACAAAACATAGCTTGTTGTGAGACATTAACTTTAATCAGATGTCTGCCTCCTGTTTGAATTTACTGGAAAACCAGTTGGCAACCGAAGTGGAAAATGGACACATGGTTTTCTCCAGTACTTTGCAAACAGAAATATTGAAGGTTTTAACTGTTTTTATTGAGCGTCACACTCATAAAGATACTTTAAGGGGAAAAAAAGAAACCCACCATGTCCCTGGCTAGAGTAAACTGTTAATCTTCTTTAGAAAAAGAGAAAACTGAAGTTGGGTAGAAGATAAAGTCACAATGCTGGGAAAGAAAATCCATTTCCATCATCAACCCAAGTAATTATACTTTAGGACATGAAGGAGACACTATTGCCTGCACTTAAGTCCATTAGAGACTTTAGAATTATCACCACAATACCGAGCTTTTTCTCCGTATTTGGAAACACACGGCAACCTGTAAGAAGGCAGCATGTCACAGGCCTTAGACTTACTGCTATTAGTAACATATTAACGTTTTGACTATCAGGACAACTGAACTGAGGACTGCCCGTATGGGCCAAGGACCTTTATTTTACCTTAAAATCACTATATTCAGACTCCTATGCCTTAAACTACTGACTGGAACATTAAACTACTGCCTTAACTATTTTGAGATCATCTCTTATCATTATAGCTTGCTGACTGCAAAGGGATTTACTCCTGGCACACAATGACTGAGGTGGAAATAATTTCAAACTATAATTTGAATTCATACAAAATTGACTCGAATACCTTCGAATGTGTCGTTTTTAATTCTCCATGGTCAAATATCTCCTTACTGGTGTTTGGGTATTTTAGCTCAGAATTATTCAAGGCTAACATATGGCTATATTTCTATTTATTAATGTTGTGAAATAAACAATAAATGATTGCCTTCATGCTTAGTTAAATTTAAATTTGAATTCATGCTAACTTAATTAACTAACCTTCTCCAGGAATTATTTTTTTTTCCCAATAAAGTACACTGGATTCCCTTTAGTAGCATTTTTGCAGCGACATACGTGCAGGTCACTGAAAAAATCATGTGGGTATTACAAAATGCTGGTGGCATTCATTGTCTAACTGGCACTAAGTGAGAACCCTCTAGCTGAGCAAGAAATACAGCAGTCTACAAGCGTGTCGAGCTTTCAAAGGAAATACTAACAGAAGAATGGAGTAATAGGAATGACTCAAGACTTGGTTTCTAGTCATAGTATTAATTCTCACTCTGAATAAAGCAACCTTACAGAGAATATAGGGGCACTGCAGATTCAGAAGGGAAAGTTCACCCTCTCCCAATACTGCCAGATAGTATACAATCACATACTAAATTGAGTAGGTACTACTGAACATTGTCCCAATCAGTATTTGTGGACTCCAGCTGAGCTCACTGCAGTATAAAGCCGTATTACTTGCCTGGCTCAGGAGAGTTCAATGTTCTTGTTTCCAACTTTGGAACTGTATTTTTAATTGCCTTCCATTACAGCTCTAATAGAGTCTAAGCCCTTGACTAAGAATTACAGAGTATTGGTGACGATCACATACCGTGCTGCTACGACCAAAGCCAGAACTTCCACGATCATCTTTATGAAATGTTAACACCAAAACTCTAGTGTAAAGCATTTAAATGTGAGCAATACAAAGTGAAAGCCAGAAAAAAGTTCACTTGTATGTCTGCTTTACATATGTAAGATGTAATTATATGAGAAGCAATGACTTAGTTTTAAGTATAAAAAAGCAAATCCTCACAAAAGCAAAATCAAGTATTACATGACGTGGTGGGTTGACCTTGGCTAGCTGCCAGGTGCCCACCGAGCTGCTCTATCACTCCTCCTCCTCTGCAGGAAAGGAGGGGAGAAAATAAGACAAAAAAACTCCTCGTGGCTTGAGATAAAAGCAGTTTAATACAGAAAAGTGAAGGCCGTATGCAGAAGCAGAGGAAAACAAGAAAGAATTTATCCTCTACTTCCCATCAGCAGGCAATGCCCAGCCTCTGCCTGGGACGAAGGGCCCCAGCACTCGCAGTGGTTGCTTCAGAAGAGGAATGCCTTAGCAACAAATGCCCCCCCCTCCCCACTTCTCTTAGCTTTTGCTGCTGAGCACATCATATGGTCCGGAATATCTCTTTGGTCAGCTTGGGTCAGCTGTCCTGGCTATGCCCCC
>JANZLQ010000055.1:20625499-20639371 GCA_026212715.1 Elanus axillaris | reverse complement strand
CCGCCAGCCGCGAGGTCACCGCGCGCGGGAGGGCGGGCGAGCGGGCGGGCTTGGGCCCGCGCCCGGGCCCGGGCAGCCCCGCTGCCGGCTGGGGGGGTAGGCCCGAGGGCGTCTGCCGCTGGTGGATCCCCGGCGCTTGTGGGAGGAGGAAGCAAGCTTATCCAACCAGAACGTGTCAGCTCGGTGCAGGCTCGCGTTTTTTTTCCCCTAGCAGGATGTAAGTCTGCCACAAAGGAGCTGAAGTTCAAGTAAGGCTGCCTCAGCCTCGCGCGGAACGATGGACTCGGGGCTTTGAAAGGGGAGCGCCGAGTTCTGCCCGGGCCCCAGGGGAAGGTCTCCCTGCGCCTCCGGGGCCGAGCCTGGGCAGCCAAGCTGTGAAAAGCCTTGGAGAAGAAAAGGGGAGAGAAAGAAAAGAAGGGATTTTTGCAGCGCCCCTCGTTCCTCCCTTCTGTAACCCCGGCACGGCGCTGCCCAGCTGCGGGCGTCAGGTCACTGACGAGTTACGCTTCTGACAGACACCATCGGCCAAGGGAGATGTCACAGCTCCCGTGGACGAGCTCTTCTGGAAACCCTTGCTGAGAGTACTCCAGGGACCGAGGAAAGAAGCCAAAGGAGACGGGGTAAGCATGGATAGTACCGATGGATTGCGTTTAACAGTATGCAGCTGGTCCTGTCCGCCCAGGGTCCAAAGACTGACTGTTTTGCAAAGCCAGCCAGCCGGACTCTGGCAGGAGGGAGTGTGAGCTTGTCAAAGCTGTTACTGCTCCCTAACACAACGCAGCAAGCCTGGGTTTTTTTTAAATTTAAAAAAAAAAAAAAAAAAAAGAAGGAAAAAACATTCTAAAATAGGGTTGTAAAGATAGCTGAGACATCTTATATGGAATCTTTTTTTAAAATCTTATTTAATTCTACATGTAACTTTGGGCTTCACGCTTCCTCAAACTCACTGAAAATGCATACACTTTTCAACAGTCTTTCTAGGACATACTAATTTCTATGGTAACTTTTCTAAAGGACTACCTGTGTTAAAAAAATAGGAAATCTCCATTCAGTCTTTCTTACACTCATGTCTGATGAAGGAGATACAAAAGTTCCTGGAACTTTATGGAGTCTATAAAATAAAAATTTCAAAGATTTTGTAAACATTGCATTTAAAAAAAGAGCCTAGCATGTATGAATACCGTTGTGTAAGCATTAAATATTTACTATATGATCTAACTACTATTTTTCATGGGCAAAATGAGTCACATTTACTGAAACGTGAATGTTTAAGGGCTATTATGGACAATGTGCATGCAGACATAGGAGCACACACAGTATGAACACTTTTTGGTAGTGACTGGATTAAGTGAAAATAAGGTGAGGCCGCTGCCGAGGGAAGCAACAACAAAAGCAGTGCTCTCTCTCAATAATTACATTCCACATCTATGACAGAACTTAAGTAAAGCACAAAGAACAATCCATAAACAACACGACTAAAATTCTTGGTAATCCAGAAAGAAAATTTGTACTTCTTGTAACTAAAAAACCTGTCTTTTGCCAGAACTTGAAAAAAGTTACATGGCAGCTAAAGATACATAATCTTTTGAAGTTTCTTGCAGCACTTCATAGTATTTCAAAACAAAAGTTCTCCAAGACCTAATTAAGATACTCTCATTCTGAAGTGTTTCTTTAGCCATCCATTCCCCTCACTGAAAAAAGCATTTCCTTTTAAGAATAATGAACTAGTGCTTGAACCAAAGTTTCATCACAATTTTAAGTGGACAGAAAAGCCGAGTATAAAATGCATTATAATAAAAGTATCTAAAGCAATTAATTGGCTTCTGTCGGTGTGGCACTGCTTACAATGGAATCAAATAACTAGTGGCAAAACCCCCAAAATCATTATTCCCCCCATAAGTTTGGAGTTAAATTTTTTCAACTTAGTTTTACATCATGTTTTCAAAACTGAAACTGCATGCTATTATGTGTCAGCCCTTCCTTATCCCCTATTATATTCACTTTAAAACTTAAAACTTTAAAGCTTTTCCTAACACATGTGGCATGGATACTACTGTGCTCTATTTTCACTGTGAACTGCCGTTTCCTTTTTACAAAACTGAAAAAAATCAGCGTTCAGGTTTTTCACAGCAGTACCCTTCATCTAAAAACGAAACAGCATGAGTTAATTCTAAAAGAAAACCGGTACCAGTGGAAGTCCCCCTCCTTAGAAAAGAGCAAAAATTAATAAATCACATTAAATATGAAGACTACCTGAAAAATTGAGAGGATGGATTAATATGATTCCATGCAACAGAATGTTTGGGAGGAGTAAGAACAGAGCATGAGCTCTGAGAAGAGGGGCAGGGAGTAAGAAAGAAAGCAGCTTCAGGAAATTCATGCTTCTCTATCTTATCACAATGGTGTTGTGAAATCCAGATCATATTACTGGCCTAGTGCCTGGATCATGCCAGCTAACTGTAAGTCCACAAACACTGACTATCAAAGGACTCTGCAGAAGCAAAAACTAATGTTTGTTAACAAAAACCAAAACCAAACCCTCTGATCTTTTTATAGTAGGATTTTACATTTTTGACACCCTTGCTCCATTTGCTTTTATAATCCAATTAAAATGTAAAACTGCACTGATCTAAAAACTCCTTTTAATACCAAAGACAAAAGTATTAAAGAAACAGTGAAGATTTGTTGCTAGTTTTTCAAGTTTCTTCTTTAGAATTAACAATTACCAAACTATGTATGAATTCACAATCAAATAAAATAGTTTATCTTTTCAAGAATAAATGCTGTAATAGCTTACACTATGCCTTTTGTGAACATGCCTTCATTTATCTGTCTAAAGGCTTGAGGAATCTGCACAAAAGGTACCATAGCATGTAAGGTATGTAGGAGAAGCCAGCCAGCCCATCAAATGACTGCTAGCCTTGTTACATTAGATATGACCAGCAGACAAGAACTGATTAACCCACAGAGCTGAATTTTGTAACAGACCGATTTAGCATAGCAAAACAAACTCATCTGTATGTAGGATATCACTGCTAATTTTTTCTTCTAAGTCAAAACAACCATACAGGGAAATGTCAGAAAATACCAGTGTTGTGCAAAAAGTGCGTATCTCATCCTTCTTATGTATGTGTTTTTTCATTTATCTAGGTTATTTCTAAAAGGCTCTGAAGTATCAGTTTAATTATGTTGCATTCAATTCTGGCACGTTAGACCTGCACACACTCTTAACAATCCAACCTCTAGATTACAAACCCTTGGAGTTTGAGTAATTTAAAAGGATGGGAATAGATTGTGAGTGCTGGACCTTGCCTATCCACTCTTTGATGAGTCAGCTATTAAAAAAAAAAAAAAGGAAACCAAGAAAATATGACACTGAAAACACTGAAATAAAACCATATACAGAAAATAGAGTGAAATAATAAAAAATAACCCACCAAATCCAGGCATCCACCTTCTAAGGGATGTAATACTCTGGGAGCCTTTTTAGGGAGGTTGAGTGACAATGATAGAAAATGGTCGCAGTTTGTTGTAAAAACTACGAATCGTTATCCCAAAGATACCATGACTTAAATGGAGAATTCCTGTTTTAGTTTGACAGCTTACTGAGCACTCCCGATTAAGTGTAAAAAGTCGCATAGGAAACCTACTCCTTCACCTTCTTTACAATGATTATCATAACTGAAGCCCAACAGAACTAAAAATGCCTCCTTAGATCCTGAGCTGCAACATACAAGCCACTAAAAATCTATTCTAACTTTTTGAAGTGAGAATTGCTGCTATCTTCATCATATACCAGGTTCTGATGTATTCGCTCCTCAAACCAAATTGGTAGTGTTTTTTTCTTAATTAGATTATCTTTGCAATGAATTCAACCATACTGCAATTCAAATAGTTACTGAAGTCCCCAGAAATCCCCTTGTGTAACTACCTCATTTTAGCACAGAAAATTGCCTTCTCTGTAAAGCAGTCTCCAAGGGTACAAGAGCTGCATTTATATAGCTCAGTGCATCACACTTCCATACCAACAGTCCTCTGGCTTCATAACAGCTTACTATATATAGAAAAACAAGAGCGGCAGCAAGAAGCAATTCTACTGCTTTTACCTACTGGGTTCTTTTATGTTCCTTATCTGTAGGACTAACCCATACCAATACAATTTAATATACAAAATTTATATTCTGGTATGAAATCCAGGCAATTATTTTCCACATTTGTCTTAGTTAAGGTTTCACACACAAGATTTACACAGATCATTATTTTGCTTTGGTATTTCTCCAAAATGCTATAGTACAGGTGATGTCTTTCTTAGAAATCAAAACACTCCCTCCTTGAACTGACTTGTAATCCAAAGTAAAGCATAATAAAGTTCAGTGCTCAGCTACCATCCAGTGGTCTTCCTACGGTCTCGGCTCTTTTTTTTTTTTTTTTGCAGAACGCTGAGAAGTGTAGTTGCAAAAAGAACATAGTATAAAATCCCAGAGACAAGATACCAGTCTCTCGGTGGTTGAAAGACTCAACATTGCAAAACCACTTTAGATCTAGATACAATAGTGTTGACAACATAGACTCAGGCTTTCATAAAACTCCTTTCTTTCCAGAGTAATACTGCAAACGTCTATTTTATGAACAAATTTCATCCAACAAAAAACTGCCGTAGCATTGAAAGGCTACTGGTAGCATTTTCAAATAAGCTTAATTATGCTTTATTATGTTATCACAAGTCGTATTCTTCATCTGATGGGGACATACCTTCATTCGCTTTTATACACAAAAATCCCAAGGATAGGTAAAAGATTTCATAAAACATGAATGAGATAATTAATCAGTCTATTTTGTAAAAATGAGACCCTCTGAAGCATGGCATCAGAACCAACAAATAATGAAAAAAGGTATACATGTTGGAATATCCACAATGAAATGTGTATTTTGTTGTAAGTAGCTTAAAAAAATAATTAAAAAAAAAAGGACCATAGTGCTGACATTGCTATCTTTAATGCTTCCTTTTAAGGCAAGCCGATTAAAAAAAAGTGAACATTTGCTAAACAGTAATACTTTGCACATATAAATATTTTTAACCTTTATCATTACAGGATCACGATGGTGATTAAACTATAGAATGTGAAACACCTGTATAATTTTAAATGGTAAAATACTAGAATCTTGATGAAATATCACATATAAATGTCAAGATATTCATAACAATCAAAAGGTAATACATTTTGACTAACCAGAAATCCCATATAAGCACGACAGAGTACAGGACAGAAAAATATGTCAAAGCAAAGCCAAAGAAAGATTTTATTTACTTTTTCCCTTTAAGGGACAGGAAAAAACCATCAAATGCTGAAACATCTGATATCCCTTTCAGAAAGTTTATTTCCTCTTTTTTCACCAGATCATGGGAACATCCTCAGTTGGGGAAACAATGATGAGCAAACACACCAACTTATTATTACCTACTTCCAGTTATATACACAGATAGGCCAACATTTGGTCTAGAAACTGAAATTTTAACCAAAGTGCTTATGCTGGCTAGGAGTATGAAAAATACTATGATTATAACCCACACAACAATGCTGCCAAAAGTTTTCATACAGATGCAGTTAAAACACTGGCAAAAGACAGAAAAAAAATTATTTTGCCTGAATAAAGTAATATATACTGCCAAGTAGGCTAAACATACACAAAATTGGGTTTAGGCGCATCTGCACTAGGGCAAGTTTGTCCCAACTCAACTCCCATGAAAAGTGCTTTTACGAGTACACAAATCTTGAACAGCCACAATCTAGAAATGAAACTACTTCAATATTTTTTTAATTAAAATGACACCTATCTTTTTTTTCAAGTGTGATTCTTTCCCTTCTCCTGTTTTTTGTTTGTATGCTTGTTTGCTGAAGTTTTGTCAGCGTGCCAAAGGATAAAAGACAGACATACTGTATTCTGGTAGTTAAGAAAATCTGTACCAAACCTGAAAGCATGCTTTTCTATCATTTAGTTTTGTGCGGTTGAAAATTCTACAGCTACCTAAGTGGAATTTTCTACTGGGGACAAATATGGCCCCGGTCATATAGTTCCCTCCCAGTCCCCTGCAGAAATGCTCCTTGGAGAAGGAGAGAGGAAGAGGGTGGCCAAGCCAGAGAAACAGGAAGAACCGAATGATCTGCAAGCAACGGCGCTAGTTAAGTACAAAGAGTATGAGCAATTACTTGGCATAAGTGGAACAGAAGAAAACTGAAAGCTAGCATGCTAGACATCAAATAAATAAGATCTTCCATGAGAAGGAATTCTGATGTCCTAAGAATCTGATGTTCTCATACTCAAGAAGAGGGAGATACTAAAAAGCATTAAATCCTTCCTTAAAATTGTTTTTCTGGCTTCCCTCCCCACTTCCTCCAGCAAGTTTTTTTCTCCCTGAAAAATTAATCATTGAGAATTGTTCAAACAAGCACGTTGGTTATGAACTTCATTTGAATCCAACTGCAGAAAAGAAGAAATGCCACTTATGTTATGTAGTCCACCACAATATGCAACAGAAAGGCCTCATTCTGAACACTTTTTATTTTTTAGCTGAACAAATACAGACAATAAAAGACTTAAGAGCTCGCTTCATAAACAGAGTCTGCAGGAAGGACATCTGAAGACAGTACGGTTCTTGTTTCTATCTGTACAGGAGCATTCTCTTACCAATGTACTTTTCCTTCCAGTGTTTTTTCTTATAGGAAGAACACCTTAGAAAAGGTGACATGCAGGCAAGATCATGAGAGAGAAGCATTTCAGCACAGTCTAATCATGCTGATGTCAGTCACTGATGGCTTACCTTCTACAAACAGTGGTCACGCACTGCAACAGGCTTCCTAGAGAGGTAGTTGACACCCCATGCCTGTCAGTGTTTAAGAGGCATTTGGACAATGCCCTTAATACCATGCTTTTAACTTGGTCAGCCTTGAACTGGTCAGGGAGTCGGACTATGTGATTGTTGTAGGTCCCTTCCAACAGAAATATTCTATTCTATTTTGAAAAGATGTTTGAACTGCTGTGTTAAGATGAGGCTGATGAACGCTGTTCTATTTTTTTCTTAAAATTGGAGAAAAAAAAAAATCAAACTGTTACATGTTACTCTATTTCTTCAGCCTGAAAAAGAATGTGCACCCCACATCCCATGCTCAGTTAAAGACGTGAGATGCCGTAACAAAGACGCAAGTGAAATCTGAAGAAAAAATTAGTTTCTTTTCAGTGATCACAATAATTACAGTTTTTGATGGGGGAAAAAAGATAATTCAAACAGTGAAATAAAACCCATTTTACACCTATATGTAGGTGAGACATTTGCAAAAGCAGTCCATCTGTACAGAAGTATGAGGCCTGGAAAACTGCCAGGATTTCTAAGTGTGACCTGCTGTGCAAATGCTGATTATGCAAGTTAAAGCTGTCTGGGGTGAATTTATGTTCCCTGTTTTCCAGGGCTCCAAATAACATTCCTTTACTTACAGAAACCATGTCAAGCTCCCAACTTTTATCTGACAAGTTTTCAAAATTCTTGACAAGTTCTGTAAAGCACAATTTCTTTCCATTTGCAAAATGAAAATGAGTTTATTCCAAGTAAGAAACTGAGGCAAAAATGTATATCCTAACACTTTAAGAAGGATCAAGTCCTGCTCACTTTTGTTTGAATCATTTACAGAAGCATTTACAGAAACTTCTATGGTTTATTTCAAAACAACAGGAAAATGTGAATGACTGACAACCGTATCTCTTCTTAATATGAATAATTATTTGAGCATGCATATCTATCATTACCTTGATACTCTTAAAAAAAAAAAAAAACAAACCCAAACCCTTAAAAGACAGCAGCTGCCTGGGATCATAGAACAGTTCAGATTGGATGGGATCTCACCTTTGTCTTGCAAAGCACGGCTAATTTCAACATTAGATGAGGCTGCTCAGAGCCTTGCCTAAATCAAAACTTTACATATTTCCAGGAATGGAGATTTCACCACCTCTTTTGGTGACTGCTTCAGTCCTTGGTCACCCTCACTGTGAATTCTTTTTTACTAAAACCCAAAATGATTTTTTCCTGAGGCAATTTGTATCCATTGACCATTATACTGTCACTGTGCACTTCCAAAAAAGAATCCATCTTCTCTAAAAACAGCCATTAAGTAGTTAAAGACAGCAGTCAGATGTCTCCTTCACTTTCTCTTCTTGAAGCTAAACAAACCTAGCTCTTCCTGTTGCTCCTCATACATCATGTCTGCCAGTGTACCTATCCATGTTGGTTGCACTCAGCTGGAGTCATTCCAGTTTCTCACAGCTGTTAGTATCATCATTTCATGTAATTTAAAAAATTTCATTGTATTAAAGATGACCAAGCAGTAAGGTGACAGTTATTTAAACACTGAATGGTTATTCCACATGCAATGTTTTACAAGCTAAGAAAAATATGATGGTAACACCACCTTGATTTTAAAAAGTATCAAGCAGGCTTTATACACTGAAAAAGCTCCATACTGCACCCCCCCTTTTATTTATTTTAAGAAAACTAGGTTATATATACACATACCTATTAAAATTCAACAACAAAAAGCTGTTAGAAATACACGATATCAAAGTGCTGTTCAAGAAGTTGATAAGAAAGTGATTTGTGATAAAGGCATTCCTGGCAGTAGTGACAATGCTAAGCTCATGTTTCCAAAACAACTGTTGCTTATAAAGTTCTGGTACTGACTTATTTTTTTAAGAGATTGCGATGGCCTCAAATTTCCACCTTGAATATGAATCTGCTCTGAGAACTAAGTTAGCGTAATTTCACCAAAAGGGTACTGTTGCAATATGTCAATAAACACTACTAGCTAATTTTAATAGCTGGGGTCTTCTTTGTCCACCATGCACATATGCATGTGTTTCTCCCCTTCCAAGAAGAGACTATGAAGTGAAATGACCAGGCTGAGCGTAAAGACAGTGTCCAGTGAGAGTCATGATAAATATTTTAGTTGTAAATTCTACTAGTCTGGAAAACCAACAGATTTTACTGTCTGTGATATTTGGTCAGCAGAGTTCTTAATTTATGATTATTAGGGACTAATGTAGAGTAAGTTTTCCCCCCTTTTTTTTTTTTAACTCTGAGGTTCAGTACTGCTGACTAAAGTAAAATTGTTACATTTCACCTAAGTATCTCCTGCAATATACATGCAGTTATAAAATACTGCAAATGAGCTATTTGATATTTTTAGAACTTTTAACAGCACATACTACCTTACATTCTGTTTACATTTAAAGGTTGTATTTGTAACTGTAAGAAATGAAAATGTAATTCATATTTAAATGAAAACACCAACCTCGGAAAGTTTTGTGGTACTTGCCTGCAAGAAAGGACTCTTCAAATCCTGGTATTTATTACTTAGTTTCTTGTGGTTCTTGGCAGGCTTTAGACAAACTATCAGCTAGTAACTACGGTTCTGGCCATAGAATGATACAGCTATTCCCCATGATGTCCCTTTCAGCCAACACAAGTTCATGCTGGACAAGAAAAATCTCTCATTTGTACACAGATATACTAGTTGCTATGCAGTATTTTGTAAGTTTTAGAACAGATTATCAGTTGTAAGTTTGCATTCATTTCCTATTTTTTACTTACTGTTAAATTTATTTTAAACAGAGTTTAAAAAGTTATTTGCAGAAGAATATTTGACCAGAACTAGAGGATCATGATGACAACAAGATTCATCTGTTTAATGCTAATAGCTGTTGTGGGAGCTACTGCAAGCAAAACACAGGAATTTGAAGGCAATGATGAGGAAACAGAACAAGAATTCATTTATATGAACCGATATAAGCGTTCCAGTGACCCACAGGACAAATGCACTTACACCTTTATTGTACCTCAACAGAGAGTGACAGGTGCCATTTGTGTTAATTCTAAGGAGCCTGAAGTTCTACTTGAAAACAGGGTAAATAAACAAGAATTACAGTTACTTAACAATGAACTTCTTAAACAAAAGAGACAAATAGAAACTCTCCAGCAACTGGTAGAGGTGGATGGTGGGATTGTTAATGAGGTTAAACTCTTAAGAAAAGAGAGCAGAAACATGAATTCTCGTGTCACACAACTCTATATGCAGTTACTACATGAAATTATCCGAAAACGTGACAATGCCTTAGAACTTTCTCAGCTTGAGAATAAGATTTTGAACCAAACTGCAGATATGTTGCAGCTTGCAAACAAATACAAAGACTTAGAGCACAAGTACCAACATTTGATGTCAATTGCCAATAATCAGTCAATAATAATTGCCCAACTGGAAGAACACTGTCAAAGAATGCCATCCGTAAAGCCACTGCCACAAACTCCACAGCCACCAAATAAAGTGTACCAGCCTCCTACTTACAATCGCATTATTAACCAGATATCTACTAATGAGATTCAGAGTGATCAGAACTTAAAGGTTCTGCCACCTACCTTACCAACCATGCCTGCAGTTACTAGTATTCCAACTTCAACTGATAAACCATCTGGTAAGTAATATTATTGATATGTCTACATTAGTTTATGCTAATATGCAATGGACAACATTTTAATTGTAATATCAAAAATGCAGACAATATTTAGCAAAATAAATGCAAATTAATTACTTTGAACTAACTGAGATTTCTTAGATCTGATGTTGTCTGTGTATCTATCTTGTGTATTTTTAATATACATGGTGTAGTACAAGCACAAAGAGAAAGCAAAAAAATGAACTCTGAATGTCTAACAGATTTGGACACACTAGCCCCCACCGAGTTTTCTCATGTTGCTTTGCCAAGACCAACCCACCATTTATATTACATGTATGAGATAAAGGAGCTGCAGAAAAATACTACTAATCAACAGTCAGTCATCTAAATTTTATTTATTTGTGCCCAAGACCAAACTGCTATAATTCACAACATCTGAAGGGGTTTGACACTTTTTGTGTAAGATTTATGAAGTTATTACAAGTTTGTTGATCTAGCATGTGATAATTTTTGTGCTTGTGTAACTCGAAAGGGAATACGTATCTGCTCTGTACCTCACACAGGGCACTTGCACTCTTAAGACAGGAGCAAAGGGAAGCAAGTGGTGAAATAGTAAGGGATATTATACAGCCCTCATTAAGAGTCTTGGGAGTTCTGACATAAGCAAGATTAGAGGCATCTGAAATCACATTAGAGATCAACTGATCTACACAATAAAGAAAGAACAGGTAAAGAATCAAGTTTCACCTGTGCTCCCGCATATTTAAAAAAATAGTTCCAGTATTATGTCTCCCATACAGGAGAATTCTGTTCTTAAGTGTGTGGGCAACATGTACTTGCTTCAGAAAAAAGGGACCCACAGACATCTGAAAGTAAGACTTGAAACAGTAAGGCTCATGAACTGCACCCAGAATATATTCCAAGACTATTTCTAACATTTTCCAAATGACATTGTCAAACTCTTAAGAATTATCAAATAATGCAACTGCTATGTTTTAAAAAACCCAAACAAACCAAACTTATTTCTCCATGGAAATATCCACAATGAAAGAAACCTGAGCAGGTGTTTCAGTCTAAACAGTCTCTAAAACACTTTGCTACAAAGCAGTTATTTCACAATATTGCCAGAGATTAATTCACCAAAGCTTGCATTATGGCATGCAGAACCTCAGCCAAAAATATCGTGATTCTAATGTTCTATGTATATCAGGAGAAAATCAGGTCTACTACATTTTCTTTGGAGCAATACACTACAGGATAGCCTCCTCAGTAATTACATTTTGAGTTTGATCTCAAAGTAGGTTCAAGCTTAGTACTGTACTTCCCTATCTTTCTGTAAGTGAAATATCTTTCAAGCTTTAAGACCTTGCCCCTTCCTCTTACACTCTTCTGAAAACTCGTTAATTGGTCCACACCCTCCTCTTTCTTTTAAGTACCCAAACTGGAGCTGAGGCTTCACCATCACACAGCAGAATAGGAAAGTTACTTCATGTGTATAGTACTTTTATAGCATTTTCCTTCTTTGCAAGGTAAAACACTGACTGATAACCATCTTGCAACCCTGTAGAACCCCTAGACCCTCACCTGAGGAAGTGCTGCTTATCCAGTTATTTTGCATGTCGATCTCCAGAGATGCCTTCCAAAGTCCATAACTCTCAGATAAGGTTTGACACCTGCTACTTCTCCCTTATCGACATAACTTATCAGAAAAAGAAGTCTCACATTTCTGCTGCACAAATCCATTATAATATTCATTTCCCTCTTTATTCTCTTGTTTGCAGCAGTTTGATTTGTTCAAGCAATTTTCCAGCAACTGAAATTAAGCTATTTAACTTTCCACTTCCAGGGTATCTTCCTCCCTTCCCCCCATCTTTCTTTTGGGGCAAGGAACATTTAATACCTTTTGCTCATCCTCCAGAATGTTCTTCACTCACAAAGCACATCTCAAACAAAATCCCTCTCCACAATTAATGCTGTAAATGATGGTTCAGCCAGGTGTCTGGAATGAACTACGAAAAACCCACAAAAAACACATCCCTCGCCCCCCATACCCACAACCAACACCCCACAAACCAAACAAAACTCACCACCACCACAACCACCCAGCCACTGGAGAAAAATCCACCTATATTTTATCCAATCCTTTCTGTACTGTGTCTTGAATTCTCAACCTTTGCCAAAGCTCCTGGCTATACTAACCATCTGATCCTAGCCAACCCGTACAATGAAAACTGAAGCAAAATGGAAGAAAAATACTAAATGCATTCTCAGTTTAATCTGTTGACAGCTCTTCTTCCTCACAAAGTAGCAGACCAGTATTTTCCCTTGATCACACACTTACTACAGTCTTCCTACTCTCAGTAGATTTCATTTTGTACATTTTGTTCACACTTGTTTTTTGTGGGGTTTTTTGGTTCTTGTTTTGTTAAAAACAAACAAACCAACTGCATGAACAACCAGCCATGCCTAACGCTTGGAGCTAGCATCATGTTTTCAAAGCTAGTGGAAAGGCCATGATTTAGCTAGGTCAGTTTCTTACCATTTTCCCTAGCCGCCTTCTACAATAGCAAAATCTATTGCAGTGTCCTCAGAGACTCTTTAACAAACTTGTAAACTCTTTTCTTGGGCTAACTGTCTAAAGCATTTTCTCTGCACACTCTCTGAATTTGCTGATGTCTATCATGTAAGTTCATTTTCTTTGTTTTGCTTTTCACTTTCCTTTCTTAAGAATTGTGGCCTCCATCATTTCATGATCAAGATCATCTACAGTGCCTTCCATTTCAGATTTTCAATCAGTTCTTCCCTACTTACTAGGATCAAATGTAATCTATCCCATGGTTTTTTGCTTTCTCTATTTTAGGTATCTATGAAAAACCTATCCCTCACAAATTCCCAAAACTTGCTATATAATTTTTATCTGCTGTATTCTTCTCCCAACACATACAGTTGGAAGTTGGTAACTCACTGGAAGAGGCAGGCAACAAGTATTAAAAACCAAACAACATTTAAGTTAATTATGAACATAAACTGCATAGAAAGTGAGAATTAAGTTACTTCACTGTTTTAAGCCAAATCTCATTTCCCTTTGATTTGTACTAATGATTTTAAGTTAATTAAAAGCTACAAGGATCCAAGCTTCCCATTCCCCATTAAGCACTATGTATGATTACTGAGTCTCACCAAATCCATGAAAGACATATATAAGAGCTTGAAATACAACATCTCATTCCGTGAAAAATTATGTAGTGTGAAAATATCAGTACAAAGAATTAGGTGAAACTAATTCATAAGAGCAATTACATGGACCTGCTGGAGCGGGTCCAGAGGGGGGCCGTGAAGGTGACCGGGGCTGGAGCACCTCCGCTGTGAGGACAG
>JANZLQ010000055.1:20574303-20625399 GCA_026212715.1 Elanus axillaris | reverse complement strand
CTGGAGCACCTCCGCTGTGAGGACAGCTGAGAGCTGGGGTTGTTCAGCCCGGAGAAGAGAAGCTCCGGGGAGACCTTAGAGCAGCCTTTCGGCACTTAAAGGGGGTGGGTGGGGGTGCGGGGGGTGCGGGCAGGCGCTTAAAAGAAAGATGGGGACAGACTTTTTAGTAGGGCCTGTAGTGGTAGCACAAGGGGTAATGGGTTTGAACTAAAGGAAGGTAGATTCAGACTAGATAGAAGGAAGAAAATTTTTATGACGAGGGTGGCGAGACACTGGCACGGGTTGCCCGGAGAGGTGGTAGATGCCCCATCCCTGGAAACAGTCGAGTTCAGGCTGGATGGGGCTCTGAGCATCCTCATCTAGTTGAAGATGTCCCTGCTTATTGCAGGGAGGGTTGGACTAGATGACCTTTAAAGGTCCCTTCCAACCCAAACCATTCGATGATGCTAATCCTAGCCCCCTTCCTGTTTCTTTTTTTTTTAAATTACACATGAAAAAAAATTTGAGAAAATACTTTGTTTAGTACAGCTTAATTGTTTAAGGTCAAGAAATAAAACACAATTAGAGAATTTTATAAAGAATCCAAACAGAATTAACAACTGCAGAAGACAGAAATTTAGGAGATGCAAGACAAAAAAAGGGTTGGGAGAACAATCATGTGGTTTGGGTTAGCAAAATCACAGACACAATTTTAAAAACTTATTTCACATTCTTCAACTTGGCAAAGGTGGGTGCAAGTCCAAAGCGATACAATACACCTCACACAGTCAGTTATCAAAACCTGTTCTGGTCTTTACATAACATAAATGTGTGGTCTTTTCTTTATACAGCTCTGTCTTCATCCTATACTTCCAATACTACAAAAATATTTTTGTAGCTAAATAAGTTTGTGCCAGTGAACAGGTACTGTTGAGGTTACAGAGGTACTACTCCTCAAAGGCCTGCTTGACTCCCTTGACTCTGAAAGTCAGGATACTCTCACTTTTTCAAAGGAAGACAAGATGACCATTGTTTGTAAAGCATACACATACTTCAGAAGGAAGATTTACATTTTATTATTATAAAAACACTAATTACCAGACAGATGTATCTAGTAAAAAAACTGTCCTTGTCTCCTAACAGCAGCACATACACTATAGAGAAAGTTTACACAATTGCTCCTCAATTTATTTTTTTTAAAAGGGGGCAATACCTTTTATTGCTGGCCAACAGTAATATGACTGGCACAGTCGCATTTACCTCAGTCACAAAACAGGAATCTGAATTGGAGAGCATAAGAACTGCCACAGAAATGAATCTAAGCAACTTAAGAGAGTTCTATACACATCACCTACCTACCGTAAAATAAAGTGCTCATCTTTTTTCTACATGAATACTTTTGAGACAACCTACTTCATAAGTTACTTATAATTTAAAATCTTCAGAGCAGTGCCCCTTTACTTAATACAATCCTAGGACACTAGGCTCCTATCCCTACAGTCAGAGGAAGGTACTTCAGAACAAAACATTATTATGACGATGATCTAAAACAAGACAGTCATTTAGAAGTATTTCCCTGTCATGTTTGAAGTATCTCTCCCTACCTGCTATTATAATTTACTGTGTAGAGTGATTTAAATGTACAACTGAATATTTTCTCCTTATTCACAAAAGCAAGCCAAAACAACTAGCGAAATAAAAAAAAATAGTGTCTCAGATTTGAGAGGTAAGGCATAGATGTTAAAAATTTATTAGGAATATCTGAAGCACTGGATATTTCAACAGAGACATCATAGTCTATTGCCTCCAAGATGACAAAAACTGATGAGTGCATAACAACATCGGCAGTAAATCATAAACAACATGATGTAGATAAATTAAAGAACCCCAGTCTTAAAGTAAAATGTTCTAGAGAAAAGAAACTGAAAGAATCCATTGTAAAATGTGGGCATCATCACCGGATATAAAGTAATTTTAGAGGTACACACTCTGTAACAGACAAGTTAATTTCTCTGTAAGGACCAGTGTCATGCTTTGATCCATGCCTATCCCAGAAAGTCTTACTTTGAGGCACAAAAAACACCTCAATATTCCTGTTGCCGGTTCTTTGCAAAAATAAAGAAAAATTTAGAAAATACTTGGTTTTGATTCCAAGTAGAAGAATTTGCAATTTTATCCATAAATCGTTTGCTGCAAATTCTTATTTGTGCATTCTTGTTTCCCACTCATGCCCCAAAAGTAAGTTAGGTAAGTTTAATTCTGTCTGCAAAATACTGAACATGTACACAACACTGAAATTCTATGGAAAAATTAAAAAAATAAAAATAATCAGTAAATAGCCAGTCACCTAAAGTCAACAACAGAGATTGTTCAAAATAACTACAGTTGTATTTTACTCCATTCTACTAAGCAAAATATGAACTCCAAGTAAAATTTCTATAGTCCTATTTAGAAACATTGCTCCTTAGACTTGCTTGAAAGAGCTAAAAGCCTAATAAAAGACTTCAGGATGAAATAGTTTAGCTGTGACACTAACAACAACTCCTTTCTTGTAGTTACTACCCAGAGGTTTGGGGTGGGATGTAGGGCTATGACTCACCAAATCCCAACTACTTTGCACGTATTAATGCTTAACAACTACAAGTTTCAATATGCCAATGCAAAAAAGCAGATGTGGTTTATCTACAATGAGTGTTAGTTTATAACACCAGAAAGTTTAGCCCACAGTGTCAATAATTAAACTAGATCTGAAAAAACTGTTTACTAGAGCGTAGAATTCTACACACAACAGGACAAACACTATTATGTGAAGCACTGCTACGTTTTCAATATAAAAGAGACTTACATGAATAGCTTATCAAAAAGCTCTTGCTTTGTATACATTTGCTAGTGCAACATCGGAAGTTGACTAAACACAAGACAAATGAAAGCTGAATGTGAAAACTGAATGAATTTGATTCATCATCCTTATCCAACAAATCTTTTTCTGGGAACAAAACATTTAGTAGCCAGTTATAGCAATTACAAAATGTATGTTTTCTTGTGCAAGTGTTATAGAAGACATTATTCCTAGAAAAACATGCACACAAACCAGTTTATTATACTCTACCATATAAAACCTTTATGTAAACATTTTAAACCCATGCTGCATTATAAAAAAATAAAGTTAAATAGTTAAATAATAAACAGCAAACAGTAATGCTAAGGTCAGTGCAGTATTAACATACAGTGTATTGCTAATTTTATATGGTCACAGAGTTTTTCAACAAAGGCATTAGTAGTATAGAAAAATGAACATACATAATAATATCAAGACAGACAATATATATTCATACTGATAATTATGGCTTAATGAAGCAGATGGTTTAAACTGATATACCCTTTAGGTGAAGTAACGCAGATTTTATACCATCAAGTAAAATCTTTGGATAGGAGCAGTGGACAAAATTCGTGTAAGAATTGCTGAAGTGTAATCTGAAAAACAGATTATTTAAACAGGGCACAGAAATATTAGACAAAAATATATATGTGAGGCCAAGCCAAACACATATATGCTTCTAAACAAATATTACCACTTCAACAAAACAAAAAAAAACCCAAAACCCTAAAAGACAAAAGCAAACAAACAAAACAAAAAAGATTTCCAAGAACTAGATAGGTGGGGGGGGTTAGCAAGATTTGATATAATAGCCAATCAGAAACATGGAGACACAAATGACACAAACCAGCAGAATATTTTAACACCAATGCATAAACTAGAAGTGTTAATTAACTGAAAAGGTAAAATGTTTTCAAGTACCATAGAGACTATTTAAAGATACCCTACTGGAAATTCAGACGTATCAATCCATCGAAAAATAAGACTTTGAGAAGACCAGGAAGTCGTCATGTTTAAGCAGCTTGGTAAAAGAGCAGCAGTATTGTAAGACAGACATCACCATTCAAAGCACTAGAGCCATGTACAGATCAGGAATTAAGAACATACAGAGTCAGGTTAAATATAAAGACACATTAAAATCTTAAGAACAACTTGCAAAAGGAAAAAAAGGCATAATAAATCTTACTACTAACACATCAGGAACAGGAAGCCTGACTAGATGTTTATAGGGAAAGACAAAAAGATATAGTCAGAGAAATTAAGGCAACAGTAGAAAATGTAAATAAATTTTGATATGAGTATTCATTGAAGAGACACTTTGAGGTTCCTGTGTTGAACAGGTTAGTGGCAAGGAGGATACTCTGCAGGATTTACCTCAAACTGAAATGTTGGTAGAAGAGGTTATAAAGCCAATGAAAGAAGTGAATACTAACAAACTGCAAAGAGTAAAGCACATTCCCCAAGAGTTCTAGAAAAAACTGAATATGCAACAATTAACTACTGCGTAGTGTCTCACCAAAAATTGCCTTAGTATGTGAGGAATGAGAGGTGGCAAATGTGACACTGAAAAAACAGAAAACAATCCACTAATTGATAGAAAATATGCTAAGAACAGTATAACAAGCAGTAAACAAATCTGAATTATGTATCATCATCCAATCACCCTGAATAAGAATCAATTTGGGTTTTGTAATACCAATTTTGTACCACTTTTAGAGATATTTGAAGAGCTCAGTGCCTATGCAGATGGAGTCCTTGTTGATAGCCCCTATGTATTTCCAGAAAGCACTGAACAGGTTTCTTATTAAAGGTGTTTAGATAAAGCTGCTACAAAGCACAAAGAGCCTCACGTAAATAAATGATAAAAATCCCTTAATAATTAAGTATTTTTTTCATGAGGCAGAGTTAACCATGGTGTCTTAGAGATCTGTGCTGGGGCCAGTTGTTTCCAGTACATTCCCTTTCATTTCTGATGGCAAATGACAAATCTTAGACTACCTCGGTCAAAGTTTCGGAAAGTTTAGTATCTGACAGAAAAACACCTGCCATGGAAAAGTAGTAGCAAACTCTGCTTTGAAGTATTTATAATAGTGTATGTTCATCTTAAAGCACTTTCAGAGAAAAGAATCATGTACCATAGAGCACTGTTGCCACAGAGCCTAGAAAGAAACTTCAAGATTAGAAAGCTGTAAACACTACATCCCATACTGCTATATATTTATTTTTATGAAGACAACATCAAAGATCTGTGGTTGACTATTTTAGGAGTTTCTTCAATAATAACTTTGAACAGACATGTTCTTTTTTCGTTTTAGTAAGTGCCACTACGTACACGTTGTGATAAAATAAACAAGCAATTTAAATTACCAGCATTACATTTATCTTCTTCTCCCTCTCATAATAAGCTGTGCAACTGTGTCACTGAATACTGCATCTATATCTAAATTGCCAGAAATCTGAACAGTTAGCCACAACAGAAATGTAGAAGGGGCTTAGAAGCAGCACTCCTAGTCTGTGAATAAGACTAAGGAAACAAGGACAACACAGTGTGGCCACAGACCAACAACTTGGATTGCCTCTTGGTACACTGACTTTTTGATTAACTAGTGAAAAAGACCAAAAAAACCCCAACCTCCATAAAACTGATTTATTGCCAACTCATTTACTGAGTACAAGGGTAGCACTACCATTACCAGTGTTGGACAGTGAATTATGAAAAAGGGTAGATGAACTGAAATAATTTACAAGAGAAATTGCTCTTGGTAGCAACGTACACTTCATTAAGACTCCTCATGAGAAGGTCTGACAAGCCTTTCTCCTTCAGCGGTGGTGGGGGGGTAATAATCCATCAAGGGTCTCTAATACTGAGGATTCTTCTCGACTTTACTCTTCTGCTTTGGCCGCAAAGCAGCTGGGGGAGACTATCTGCAGATATCAACACAGACTCCTAAATCATTTATATCTAAATTTCTCAGACTCATAAGAATGGAATCTAACTACCTTCCCACTGGAAAAATTTCTTTAAAAATCATTAAGGTAAGATATTTTCAAAAAAGTAAGCTCTTTAAGGACTTTACTAAACTCAAGGAAAAAATGCATCCTCCTTCTGAAAAGAAGAGCATTATCAGTAACTCCTGTGAACATGAAGTATTTTATCTTCTCATTTATCTAAAATTTCTCTCACTATGTAAGTGGGCACTCCATCTTACAAATCTTAATTTCTATTTTGTGTTCTCATTTATTAAGGTGGCAACAGTAATACCTACATTCTTAATTTATGTTGCTGGTTCCATTGTTAATGTCCATACCAATGACATTTTTTTGGATCTAAAAAGCTGAATTTCTCAAAGACCGAAACAAAGTCAAACTTACCATTTTGATTTCTAATGGAAATTATTAATATTAATATTATCTATGGAGTAATTTATATTTAGCTTCTTTCTTTGAAGATATAATCTATGTTTTAAGTGCAGCTGCTTTTAACTAACTAAATCTACCTTTATCACTAATTCATTGGGAAATGTTCCAGAAATAAAAGTTATGACAAATAAACCTGTTTGAAAACACTTAGTGGATGCTGTACCTTCAATAAGAGGAAAACCAAACACACTATTCAGCAAAAGCAAATCTACTGTAAAAAACTACCAATTCAAATAACTGCCTTGCATTAAAGATGTACTCAACTGCCTTTTGATGCAGAGTCCTTCTGTTTTGACACAGGGCCCTGGAGAGACTGTCTACAAGCATTAGAAGATGGCCACGATACAAGCTCCATCTATCTCGTAAAACCAGAAAACACAAACCAGCTTATGCAGGTCTGGTGTGATCAACGGCATGACCCTGGTGGCTGGACAGTCATTCAGAGACGGCTGGATGGATCTGTCAACTTTTTCAGGAACTGGGAGACATACAAGGTTAGGACAAGTGAGCAGTTTAATGTTTTCTACCCTCTAAAAACTATTGGTAAAGTTAATTTAAAGGGTGATTTTAGAGTCTGGCCAACAGCTTACTTGAAGAGGAACTTGTGTGTTCCACACAAGAAGAGGAAGCCTCTATAAAATAAATTACTGTGGTTTTCTACTTAAGAATACACTTAGATTTGCCACTAAAACAGATGCACAATATTAACATGCTTCTCTTACTTCCTTTACAGCAAGGATTTGGTAATATAGATGGAGAATATTGGCTCGGACTAGAAAATATTTATTGGTTAACAAATCAAGGCAACTACAAACTGCTCATAACAATGGAAGATTGGTCAGGTCGAAAAGTATTTGCTGAGTATGCTAGCTTCAGACTGGAGCCAGAAAGCGAGTATTACAAGTTGAGATTGGGACGCTACAATGGCAATGCAGGAGATTCTTTCACTTGGCACAACGGTAAACAGTTCACCACGCTGGACCGGGACCATGATGTATACACAGGTACAAGGTCCCTTTCAATTGCCTTGCTTTTTTTGCTCCCTCCCGGCCCTTTTGTTTTTCTTCCTTCTTTTTTAAAAAGGAAAAATACTTAGGGTCATACACAAAAAAAAAGAAATCATGTTTTTAGAGATTTGTCAATTAGTACCTTATGAAGCACAAACTGATGTGTCAACCCTTATATACACTAACACTGAAACTAATATTCTCATTGAAATATTTATCATTTCTGTAAAATACGCTATGGGGAGTTATTTGAGACAGTAATGCAAACAAATTTCCCAGCAAGAGAGAGTAACACTACTGAGTCTATCTGTAGAACCGAACTACAGAGCTGGTTCCCGAAGAAGCCTAAATTCACCTTGAACCACATGGTATCTACATATATAAACACACAGTTTAAAAAAAAATAATTGTTTTGTGCTTAGCTTGTTTGCTGTAAGATTTTTCATTTACTCCTAAGACTGAATCGGACCTTTCTTTCGCAGGTAATTGTGCTCATTACCAGAAGGGAGGATGGTGGTACAATGCATGTGCTCATTCAAATCTCAATGGAGTTTGGTATCGTGGAGGACACTACCGCAGTCGGTATCAGGATGGCGTATACTGGGCTGAATTCCGGGGGGGATCATATTCGCTAAAGAAAGTTGTTATGATGATAAGACCTAACCCCAACACATTCCACTGAAATAATTCTCTTGGTTTGCTGTGTTGTTCTAAAAATCATGTAAAACTATGATGTTATTACCTGGAATTATCTTTTCAGAAATGAGGAATGTAAGATATTGTACATTTATTGCTAAGACGTGAGGGCTTATGTATTATATTTTCAAGAATCATTCCAGGAAAAAAAAAGCTGAAGAAAAAAAAGGAACTGAAATGACATAACATTCAGAACACCTCTTGGTACTCGAAGTAGTTATATTAAGCCTGTTAGAACTGGCAGTTTAGATGGACTGTAGATAAACTTTCTGGTTTTTTTTCCCTGTAAATTAAGTTTGGATGGTAAAAATACTGCCACAACATTTAAATATTTTTGTATGTTATATTATGTATAAATATTCTCAAATACAGGAACTATTACAAACTGTACAGCAAGAGTTTTATTATTGTTATTACAAGCAACCATTTGACACAGGAAATCATATCCTTTGAACTGTGTAGCTGGTATATGTACATTAGTGTGATTATTCTGATTTAATCTTTGTTAACTGCCATAATAAAGGTAGTACTATATAACTTGATTTTGAGAGCAGATACTCAAACCATTACTGTCATGATAAATCCAGCCTTTCCCCTTCACTTTGAGCATTTTAATAATCTGCTCCTATAAATTAGAATTCACATTTCATTCAAATATTTTAGATTAAAAACCCTAATGATTTTTCTTACCAAAATGAAGTAGCTACCTGCATATGGAAATTAATCCAGATTTACAAAAGATATAACATGCTGTATAGCCAACATATTATACTATGCAACAACTGTCACAGTATTTTGTACCTGACTTCAGTCATTACCTGCTGTGTAGCCTCTGTAATCAGAAATGGCTGGATATAAATTAAAGGGACTATCCAACTTTGCAGGCAAATGATGGATACCAATATATAAGCTATTTAATATCCTTAGCCAGTAGATGAAAATTATATAAAGAAGTTACCTGTAGCCAAGAGAAGTTATATTTACCATATTTCACAATTATAACATATTACTGTCAAATTATTAAATAGATTTACTCATCTATATTTAGAGGTCAGTCACAACTATGAAATACGGACTGGGATAATTCTAATGTTCTCCTGAGACAGAAGATTGTTATAACGCCCATTTCAAAACAGCAGCTACTCTGAAAAATTAAGTTAAAGAATGCATATAAGAGGGAGAGCAAAAGCCTCTAGAAGTTCAATTTTTTTCAGTAAGCCTGTACAACACTTACTGTGTGTTTGTGTGCACATGCTTGCACACTTTTTCCCTTATTACCTCATCACTTCTTTACAACAGTATGATGTGCATTAAACTGATGTGTGATGTAGCATGTGTTGTATATAACTGAAAGTAGGGTTTTTAATATATTAGATTACCCCTGTAATATTGTAATCCTTTAATAAAGCAACAAATGTTATTTTGACATGTTCAGATTTCACCCTGTTTTAGTTCAGACTACTCATAGCAAAGAAGAGATATACTTAATGTCACACAACTCTGCCTCATGACACAAATCAGCTCTCATACACAACTACTATTCATGTGTGTGAAGTGTCTAAATATTGCAACATCAAAAGCAAAGCAATTTTCAGCTGAGAAAAATACTGAATTTCTACACATCCCACGGGGAAAGAACTTATTGTAGGTCATATGAAACCCCCAAAATTTTCAAAGAGTATTCAAACTTTATCTTCCACTGGTTTATCTACTGAACTTGGGAAAACAATGAAGTTTTAGGAAAGAAATATTAAATGCATCTACTGGCTCTAGAGCCTCGCCACAGTGCTACAACAGTTAGGACTGTAGCATTAAGGCAGTAAAATTCCTGCTGATACCTACAACTAACCACTAGTTTTGCACACACAGTGACGCCTACCTTAGAAGAGTCACTTATGAGTTCTTCAACGTGCATGGTATGCATGTATGCACATTCAACTTATTACATGTCTATAACTAAATAATCAAAACTTCCTGAAAATACTTTAGCATAGCCATATCCTCAGGTCACATTCACACTCCACCCTTTTCTTGCGCTCCTTTGGTAACATGCTACCACAGCATATCCAGGTACAGCACAACACAATCCACGGAGTAAGATACAGGGCAGAAAAACAATGCTTTAGCCATATGTGTCTTAGTCTGGAAGAACTTCATGCTATTGGTAACTACTCTGGAGTGTTTGCCCACTTCTAAAACATGGTTCACTATGATCATTACCTCCCTGCAGTCACAGGTTGCATGAAAAGGACTGTCAGAAGCTGTACGAAAATTCAAGATACTCTTCCAAGTGCTACTTCATGCTTGGCTTGGTAAAGGAATGCAGAGAACTTCAGGTATCCACTGTGCAGATCTCAAGAATGGGGCATTCCCTAGAAAAGCTATTACAGGTGCTTTTCTGTAGCAGGAGATATGGCTACAGATACATCTCCATAGTATACACTCATGAGAGGCTTTAAACCCATGCCCAGGTTGACAGTCTTTTGTTAAAATAACTGTATTTCTTAACCTTTCTACCTAAAAGGCGAGTGATTTACCTGGAGTCTTGTCCATGAAATTAAAAAAGACAGTGCACAAAAGTCAGCGTATGATGACCTGGAGATACCATGTCTGAGAAAAGAACTTAGGCAAGCTAAGTTCTTAAATGAGATTAGCTGTGCTACACCCCTCCTCCCCGGAAAAGTATTATGAGGAAGAAAAAGCCCTTTAAGGAATGCTTGGTCATAGGGACTTCACTTTCCCCCACACTTTCAGCTAATATGATACCACTCACAGACGCTATTTTCAGTGAAAGATGAGGGACAGACCATATAATGGTGAGCTTGCATAGTTATCTTGTAAGGAAAATAAGCATCAGATTAAAATACCACTGCGAAACACAGGCGATAGCTAGAGGAAAGCTGCAACTAGCATCATAAGAAAGCATCAAATTCTCATCTAAAGATGGGTGAAGTATAGACATAGCTGTAGGGTGGACCCAAACCAAAGTAACAAAAAAATCTCTGGTCTACTTTACACAAAAACTTTAAGTCTTCACCTAAAAACGGTCACTTCTCTCATAAGCTCAAGATGCCTTTTTCTCTCTTTCCTGAGGAAGAGAAGAGAGATACAGAGAAACAGACTGAGAGTGCTGAAGTTGCCTGGATCTGAAGAGGCTGAGTGATCTACCTGAGAAGTATCCTGAGATTCTTTGCAGTCTGTAGCCTTGGAAGTTCCCCAAAATAAAGCATTTTACTGACATGCAGCACTTGTCACACACAATAGTTGAGGATGGAAGGGACCTTTGGAGATCATCTAGTCCAGCTTCCCTGCTCAAAGCATGCTCATCAAAGGCAGGTTGCTCAGGGCATTATCCAGTGAAGCTTTTAGTATCTCCAAGGACGGAGACTTCACAGCCTCTCTGGGCAACCTGTTCCAGTGTTTGACCACCATCATCACAAAAATTTTTTTCCCCTTAAGTTTGAACGTAATTTCTTGTATTTCAGCTTGGGCTCACTGACTCTTGTCCATTCACTAGACACCACAGAGACCAGTCTAGTTCCATCTTCTTTACAGCCTCCAATCAGATTTTTATAAACACTGATATTTGCCCCCTAAACCTTCTCTTCTTTAGGCTAAACAATCCCAGCTCTCTCGGACTCTCCTCGTGACAGATGCTCCAGTCCCTTACGCGTGCCTGCGGTCCTTTGCTGGGCTCACTCCGGTACGTTCATGTCATGCACTGGAAAGCTCAGAACCGGACACGGCATTCTAGATGTGACCTCGCTGGTGCTGAGCAGAGGGAAAAATCACCTCCTCTTGACCCGATAGCTACGCTCCTCCTAATGCCACCCAGGGTGCTGTTGGCCACCTTAGCTTGACACCCACCAGGTCCTTTTCTGACTCGCTTGCTTTCCAGCCGGTCGGCCCCCAGCCTATGCCGGTACATAGCATTACTCCTCCCCTTTCCGTCAACTTCTGAGGCTCCTGTCGGCCCACTTCTCCAGCCTGTTGAAGTCCCCTTGAATGGCAGAAGAGTTGCCCTGTCCAACCACCTCTCCTTTCAGTTTGGTATCATCTGCAAAATTTGCTGTCGGCATACTGTGTTTCATTGTCCAGGTCATTAACGAAGACACCAAACCAGTATCAGACCCAGTATTGAGCCCTGAGGCACACTGCTGGCCAATGGCGTCCAGCTGGACTTCATGCTGCTCGTTACAACCCTCTGAGCCCAGCAGTTCAGCCAGTTTTCAGTCCACCTTCCCATCCATTTATCTAGTCCATACCAAACCACAAGTTTGTCTCTGAGGGCTGTGGGAAATAGCGTCAAAAGCCTTACAATAGAGGAAAGAACCAGGATTTGGGGTGATAGGGCAGTGTGGGTAGAACAAGAAAGTTTGGTGTATCTACGCTTACATTTAACAAATTCACTAGCAAAAAAATGTTGGAGAATAGTTTAGAAAATGGAGGGGAGAAAAAAAAATTGTGCTGTTGTATCATGGGCTAAGAGTGACGTTCACACCAAGAACTGTGGCTCAGCTGGCTGACAAAGAACTGAGGATATCTGACACATTCAAACCAACTGGGGATGGGAAGGAGGGAGAGGAAAGGATGCAGAAAACAAGGCCCAAATGAACAAGAATGTACGTCCAGTTGTCCCCAACGAGTTTGTTCCCATCATATTTTAAAAGTCACATTTACATCATAATAAAATATTTTCCAAAAGTGTTGTAGGGCAGTATTTAAAGCATACATATTTACTGAAATTAAAGGCATTGGAAAAAGTTGTCTATGTTACTACCCAGATTCTATTCAGATAAGGTATTTACCAACTGGATCTTTGTTTGGCTCAGTGTGGACCACTGAAGTAGGACAACAGTAAGGACCATATCATTATTTCATAATTTAGCTAAGGCTTGATCAGGTAAACCCTCTAGAAAATGAAAAAGCAACACCCCTCCACCCCCCCAACACAAACCAAACCCCACATCCCAGTGTTTAACATGGCATTTTTTTGGCATAAAATTTGTATAAAATAATTTTAAACAAACCCAGAGGCTGGCACATCAAAAACAATTAAGCATATGGAATTTGGAACTTACACAGTAAAGTAAGTTATTGGCAAGTATGCCGGCAGAATCACAGATTTGAAAAATTTCACTGTGCCTATTTTTTCAAATTCACACAAAAGAACTCAGTTTGCACTAGACCCACGATTTCACTACGACAAACTGTGAAAGGTCCTAGTTTTCCCCCCTCTTTCTGTAATTATTTCCAACTCTTTCAATTACATTTTTGTTTCATCACTCCCCGAAGAAGTACATCTCCGACAACACTACACTGTCTAAAAATCACATACAAAATATTTTCCTATCATTAGCAAAAGCACATCAGGTGAGTTCATACAGAAGAGAACTGCAGCCCACTGGAGAAGAGTTTTAACAGCTTAAATTCTCTTGTACTACTCCTCATTTCAAAAAGTACTGTAGAAATCGCCCTATAACTGCAAACCTCCTAAAACTGAGGTTCATCTTCTGACTTTTTGAAATAGCTCTACCTTTTTCAGAACAGTAAAGAAAATGCAGTTAACTAATACATTATCTGTACATAAGGAACTAAACAGTGGGGCTCCACCTACAGCATTTAGACAAAAGGCTATCTCATGAGATTTAAGTTACTCCAGAAGACAACTCGTTATTCTCTTACACACATATTTCATAAGAGTTCTTTCATGAAACTCTTCTATTATCATTCCAAGTTTTCAGCATTATCCCCATTGTTATATTCCAAGAAAAAAACCCCAACAAACCAGCACAAGTCAGTAAAACCTGTAGATTGTAACAGAACACACCCATCTTTGCCCTTTCTGTAACATACAGATACAACCTAAAAGATCACCTACAGTGAAGACAGGAAAAAGCTGCAGCTAGCCACTGTACCCAGGAATTTTCTAAACAATGTGACTGCTGGTTTTCCTCAGATCACACTGTGGCTAAATGCTTCCGACAGTCCACACCACAGCCTTGCCAATCTCATGGGTTTTTTCTTTTCTTTTTTTAAAAAAAGAAACCCAACTCACAAGATCTGTCTGAAAAGAAAACAACTTTGGGATGTTTTAACATAGTAGTTTTAAGCATAGTAAGGAATATATTAATCTCTCATTCTTAGCTTGAGGTTGTAAACATACCAGTTGTTGTCTCCTGTATTCATCTGGTTACACAGAGGTTCAGTTGCACCTCTTAAGAAGCAGGGAAAACCTTACTTTAAAAGAGCAACACTGCTTAGCCTTTGGAATCGCCAGGGACAGGCTCTCTGTGATGTACGAAACCCAAGTACAACGTATGCAGGAGGATAGGAAGTCTAAAGGAGGCTGGCGAGACACCAGCAGGAATTTGAGATTCAACCCTGTAACTCAGCAACATGCAGATTCTTTCCTTCCACTTTCGTTACCCATGTCTTTCATTAGGCTTGCAACACTTCTGTCCATTTCAGAAATATTTTAAATTTAATTAAAACTGACTTGGAGTGATGTCCCAATAACTGGATAGTACTAAAACATTTCTTACACAAGGCTGTGAGCCAATTCTGTAAACCAGAGTATCTAGACAATTTAAGCAGTTGTTTTAACTCCCAGCATGTTCTCCAGCTCATCTCAAACATAATCTCAGACTGCCCAGATGGAACGAGATCTGGAATCTCATGACTAAGTAACTGTCTTGCAGTGAGAGAGACAAGAGGCTCTACAGCATGAAACTGGAGCCCTATGAACTCTGCAAATCTGAATCAGAGGCTTCGTCACTCTCATTCAGTGTTTTAAGTTCACTGTTTACTCCTAACATAGATCTATCAGTCTACTTGTTCATTTAAACAGACAGATTAAAGAAGCTTTTCCATTCCTAATACTGTCTCCCCTGAGAAGATATTTATTCACTGAAAAAAGTCCCCTTTGAATATTCTCTTTTGATAAGCTAAACATTCCTTCAAACCTGAAATTATTTTCAGAGATGTTTCACTAAGTCATACCAATTTTTAAACACATTTTTAAAAATATGGCCATTAGGGATGGACGTCAAATTTACTTAAGAAATATTTTACATAAGCAGTGCTGCCTGTTATCCACAGGAATTTGTGCTGGGAATCATGCTGTTCAACATATTAATGAGTGACCTGAAAATGGGAGTGAACAATGGAACAAAAATCTGCTGATGATATTAACTAATTGAGGGGAGCAAAAAGAAGTGCTGACTGAGAGGAACTGCAGAAGGATTTATGAGACAGACTGCTTGGACAATGAGACAGAAGAGGAAAAAAATCTAGACAGTGATACATACAGTGGGAAAAAAAAATGTCCTGACTTTCATATAAAATGAAAAGAGCAAGTAATTGCCAACAAAGGCAAGATCTTGGGATTACAAGAAATAGTTCCTGAAAAGAACTTGCTTTTTTGATTGCTACTAAGCTTTGAGCTAACAGAATGTCAGGAATTATTAAGCAGAACACAAAAAAAAACTTTCTGAAGTCACTGTATGAGTCTAACATGCATGTCCATCTCGAATTTTGTGTGCAGACCATGTGCACTGTCTTCCCCTAAAAAAGGATACAGAACTGAAATGCTGCCACAGAAGGTTGTCAAGAATGCCAAGTGGCACCTGTACACGGCATGATCAAGTAATCCAAGGACTCTTCCTTCTGGAAGTGAGGTAACTGAATATTTAGCGTGACGACAACAGAGATAATGACTTAAGTCCATAACGTCAGAAGTAGCCTCAAGAAGTTGCATAAAGAACAAGTAGGTTTATCTACTGAAGGTAGAAAATGCTATGTTCAAATCAAGCAAAAGAACACGGCACTGGACAGGGCTGAGGAAATCCTTTCCACCTGGGGGCTGTCGATGCAAGGAGTTTACATGTGTTTAGAGAGAGCGCGCCTGAGTTCATGGAAGGGAAATCCACTGAGGGTCACTAATACAGAGACAGCAATTCTGGCCCAGAAAGCCTATGGAGAACTCTTGGGCTCTCGTTACCCAGGTTCAGTGCTTTAAAAACATTTACCCTTTTTAGGTCCAGCTTAGCATCACCCTAAATTACTAATAAAGCCAGAAAATAGTTCATTATATTGGACTACATTCACTAACAACAACCTGTGTGCAGAAATATTCCCAGGTGAAATACTGACAAAAAAACAGTTCGTCAAATGGCTGCTTTGTGGATGTCGCAAAAGAAAAGGCGACTATCAACACTGGATAGCATTTTAACTGCTCACCTCCTTTTTAATAGATCTTCAAGTTGAACTACACATATATTTATTTAGCACCTGAGAGAAATACTCATTTCAAAAGTATGTACATGTCTTCTCTTGTGTACAAAAAAGTATTCATGGATACCCTTCCTGGTTTTGTTTTTCTAAAAGGTCTGTTTGGTAATGCAAACTGCACAGATTTTTCAAAATTTCAAGGTATACCTATGACAAAGCCTCATTTTTTTGTCTTTGTTGAAGGTCTTACTTTTAAATGTTTTGCACACTTTCTTGATCTAGTAGATAATCTAACACTTCAGGACAGTAGAGAAGAAAAAGTATGAGTAAAAACATCATTTAGGCAGTTCTCAGAAATACATACGTGTCTTACTCTTAGGTACTTTCTGAAGGTGTTAAACACCTATATGCCTGTGAAGACATGGTGTCTTGTTCACACTTTTGGTCTTGTTGTGGCCATATACTAAAGTCTTCAAAAACTTTTCTCTCTATAATTCAGTACGTAGTCTTCACACGTCTCATACTTACTACTATCACCAAAAACTGTTTTTGAGACGGAAAGAAAGCAAATAGACCCAATTTTTTGCTTTAAGAAACTAATACTTTTTTTTTCTTATGTATTTCTTGTTGACCAAGTACAAATTTTAAGCAATCATTCCAACTTTCTGCAGGAAAAATGAAAATTATCCCACTGCATGTTCATGTTGTGTAATAAACTCATAAACTCTGGTGTTTAAGACCTAGCTTAGCTACCATTAAAGTTTTCTAAATCTTATATCAGGCCACAGCACCACCTAATCTAGGTCCTGGAATCCTCAGGGATCCAAGAGTTGGAACCTGACAGGACTTACCGATGTACCTCATTTGCACAGCATAAACAGAAAACAAGTTACATCTAAGAGACTATCAGAATGCTCACAGCAGCACTACAGCTGATGCTGAAGTGTAAGAATACAGGGGGTACCTGGGACAATTCTTATCAGGCACGTATCTCATCCATGCAGAACATATGGTCCAAACGACTATATAAATTCATTACAGATCATCAGAAAAACCAGGACCTTGTTTCCCCTCAAACTTCCAGCTAGAGATGCTCTCCAGACTTACATATTGTTCATTACAGATGCATATAAAAGGTAAGGTATATTTTATGTACATCTCATGAGAAAGCCTCACAGGGAAGAAACAAAATTCTTCTTTCAGTGATCACTAAAGCTACCAGGACTTATATCCTTCAGACAAAAAAAAAAACCCAGACAAAAATTAGCATACACACAAAACCAATACAAAAGCAACCATCACCTGTAAGCACCAACAAAACTGCTGTCATGCAGAAAAGCTTAATGCAAAGAGGTTGCATGGTAGGAGAAGTCTATCCAGATGACGATTTTGGACATGCTTGAAATAAATGGAGGTGAGCTCTGGTATGTCATGTAGACATAGCCTTTACAGACCTATGCAAAACACCTTGAAGAGAAGATTAGGAGAAAAGATACAGCATTTTATGATTTTAACTTTGACCAAAACCAAACCAAGCCTGAATTCGAAGTTCATGCTGTCAAAGAAGGATGAAGACAGCTTAATAGACGAACCGGCAGGACAGCTGTATACAAATAGTACACAAATGGATGAAAATTTTACAGTCCTGAATTTATGCCAGTCTTCCACTTCATAAATACAAATACAATAAGTAAAATATTCCTGGCAATTGTTCATATCCTCTACATCCTAACCGAATAAACTGCCTTTTCAGCTTTTAAATCAGGCTGTCCATGACAACATATTTGTCAACAAGGTTTGGCGCATCTGTTCTCTAACAGTCTCTTGGTAAAGAAAAGCAGTTCTGCAAATGACAATTTGGAAAGGATCTTACTTTTATGGATCTGTAACCCTTGCTGAAGGGGGGGGGGGGGAGAACAAAACAAAACAAAACAAAACCCAAAAACATACCCCAAACAAAAAACTATCTCCAAACCACTTAAAATAAACACAATACCACATCATGGATTTCTTCTGAAGTATATGCACTAAATCAACAGAATAAACAGCGAACGAACAAGCCAAAGGAATGAAGATTCTAAAAGCCTACTGCAAACTAGATTAAGCTACTGATTGGTTTGAGTGCTTACACACCCATGTAAAGTAGTCCCCTGAATTTTTGTAGTCCCCTGAATACTTTAAGACTACAAATAAGCTTGAGGTGCTAAAAAGCCTATGCAAAAAGTAAAGAGTTTTACTCAAATATCTTTTTGAAATTCTGTGAATATGTCTGGTTTGCTCATGATAAAGTAAGAAGTACCACGATGATGAACAGCTGTCTAGGAATACAACACAGTTCTCTAAGAACTGTTATGTATCATTCCTAGAATACTTCAATTTTCTTCTCATATGTGCGGCTCCGATCGTAGATGATTAACTGGAATTCCTATGTCAGGAAAAACAGCCATTCCTAGTACTTTGGTAAAGGTGTACTTCACATTTGATTTTGTGAAGTTCATGTGGCTGAAGCACAATATAGAGTGATGTTAGATGAGGAAAAAATTTGCATTAGAAGTGGAGTTTGTGGTTATACCAATACTTTAAGATGTTTAAGACATCTCTTTATGGCGTATTCTGTTACTTATAACTTTGTCAAATGTTACTGACTCGTGCTGAATATCTGTGATGGAAATTCCAGGGTTAACTGATTTTTTTTTTTAATATATTTTTTCTGGAAGTCATATTTACAGAATGTTCAAAACAATTACTTCAACAGGACTATGCTTTGCATACGTGGACTGCTATAGAAAAAGCACTGTATTTGTCTTGTCTTAGGCACTAGAAAATAATTACAATAAATTACCTTATTGTTTCTATATATTGTTTACCAAAGACATGGTTAAATACTTCTTAGATTAACTCTTTCTTTTAAAAAACTCATCACTAGAAAGGCATTACAGTGTCTGAATGGCCTTGTTTAAGAGGAATCTGGTTTTGCAGGGTTCCTCAGGAATGCTAGCAGAGTTCAGTAATGGGCAGGAATTGTGAGTTCAAAGAGCCGCTAGGGAAATAATGATATAATATTCCTACGTGAATAACACAAGGGAATACTGGAAAGACAAGCCAATCAACTGAATTGACTATTCAGTTTGTATCTCTTTTCAAAGTACTTCCAAGAAACTGACACAAACCCACAACTCCAGTTTAGAGATACCAAGCTGTGAAGTATCTGAAAAAACAGTCCAGCAAAAATGAAAGCTACAGGTATGAGGTCTTAAATCATGTTGTACTCAAAGACCCTTCTGAAACCCAGTGCTCTTGTAAATTCTGAAGACATCAAGAGGACAGTAAACAAAGACATTCTTGTAGTTTCAGATGCCAGGAAGGCACAAAACTTCTGTTAAGTCGGAGATCAGAGATCCTAAACAGCGTATAGCTTAAAAACCTCCACCAGAACTCATCTTTCTAAATATGAAGTGAACCATACCTTCTATATATACTGTTCTGCAGGTGCACAACATGCTTCATTAGTTCTTGTCAGTCAAAATGAGCTACAGATAAATAATTGTTCACACTCACCTAAATATGGAATAGTCGGAACCATTTTTAAGCTTCTGATGTACTCCCGTGTCCTTTTATAATTATCTTCCTTAGACAGTAAATAGTCTAACTTCTCAAAGGTGGTCTTGTCTTTGCGATTCAAAAGCTACAAAGAAAAAAATGAAGGAGATAATAGTATTTTAAAAGATGAATCCAAAGCCAACAACAAATAATAAAATTTATTGAATTGCCCACAGTAAAGGAAAGCATAGTCAAGTTAAGATTGAATTCATCATCCCAAACCAGCACAAAGTTTGAAAACATGTTAAGAAAAAAAAAAAAGAAAAAAAAAAGAAAAAGTGCAATTCAGCCTAAGTCTTCAGCTATCAAAAAACATGATTATTATCTCTAAGTAGTTTATCAAGAATCCACATATCACTACCTCACACATATATAGATATATAGATATAAAAATAACCTCAGCAATATTAAATTTTGAGAGGAAAAATATATGCTATTATACAATCACCAACATTCTCACACTTTATCAGAATTGCTAAAAATCTTCTTGAATTTTAAAGTAGAAACAGCAATGGAAAATACTCCAAATAAATGCAAATTGTGCCATTTCAACAGTGCCTTATTAGAAGTATGGCAAAACTTTTTAAAAAAAAGTATAAGGAAAGTAAATCATTATGATACTTAAACCTCTGTTTTCTATTACTGGTCTTGCTGCAGAAGATCAGAAAAATATTTAGTAATGCAGAAGATACTAAAGTGACAGAAGATTGAAAAGTAAACATAAAATGCACAACTGTCGTTATAAAAACACATTCTCGATTTCAGCTGGTTTTAGAAACACCAGCAATATTTTAAAGATTGTTTTAAAAGCCAGTTGAGCCAGAATGAGTGGAGAATTATGGCACTGTACAGTGGCTTCTTGCAGTTGTACTTTCTGACGACAGACAGCTGTTCCATAGCACAGTTCTCAATACACCTCTTCCTCTCTACGATTCCAACACTTGTCCTACAGCGTTCATAAGCCTAGCTGCCGTGTTTCCAGAGAACTGGGAGTTTGCCCATTTCTACACCCCCCCAACTGACAGGCGTGCGTTAAGTGCTTCATTCAGTCTTGCTCAGAACAGGATGGGCTTGAGGGAGTCACCAGTAAAAGAGCACTGTAGGTGGGAGCCCCGAGACCCTCGGCAATTCTGGAACAGTGCACACCACATCTTAGTTAAGGAACAGCTGTTACTAAAAAGTAACATAAAAGGAACAAGAGAGAAAAGATTTCAGAGTAATTTTGCTGTTTTCTTTCTAAACAGCACTGAGAACTCCTTGAGGCCCTAACTCTGCACTGTATTGTATTTTTTAACTACTGTGCCTACGAAGAGCCTTACACCTCTTTAGGTCCAAGACAAATTATTCACACACTTAGTTTCACATGTGAGCCATTTTCCCTATTTAAGTTCCAACTTCATCAAGCTGTTCAAAACAGCAGGCACTTACATTTTTATTAGACTACAGCCTAATTCTGAGCAATCAAACTATAAAAAAGTTACAGGCATTTTAAAGACACAATAAACTTAGGTAGAAGACTTAAAAGTATAGCCATCTTTATTTAATAATTCTGAACAGTTAATGTGATCCACGTTGGGTGGAATACAATGACAATTACCTAATCCTTTGTACATTTAAAGATTACATACAGGAGGACTACATTGTAATTGTGTATTCCACTTTATAGGAATAGCAAAACTTACAGTAAATTTAAATGAGAAATTCTGCCCTCAAGAGACCGAATTTCTGCAAATGGAATTATCAATGCTTGTAATTTCTGAAATAAATGAAAACTGAAATGCTTTGTACAATAATCACAGAATTAATGCTTCTATATTTCTAACAGGTCTTTTTTCTTCCTCTCCTTTTAGGCAATGTAATGATTTGGATAATGGGATACTTATCAAGACTACTTATCAACTAAAGTCCTCTTGAGCGTGCAATCAGTGGCTTCTAGAACAGTCAGGAAAACAGGAGACTCTTACAGGAAAAATGATTGTTCAGAAACACACAGCCATTTATACTCTACTTTCACAAAACATGTAACAGATCACTACTTCTGCTATGATGGTACCGCAAAAAACGAAAATATAAAGCATCTTCTCCCAGAGTATGCAACTGACAATTCAGAAGAGTTCAGAGAGCCTCAGAATTCAAACAAGAGAGAAAAGACAATTGTCAAGGAATAACTTACAGCCCAGGTTTTGGTCAGTCTGAAGATAGGCGCACTTTGCAGTGCTGACACCACAGACATAAGAGAATGAAGGTTATTCAGTTCTAGAAGCTTCTGAAAAAAGGGAATAACAACTTTTAGCACATCAAAAGGGAAGCATGGTTAATCTCTCTCAAAGTTGCATTAATGAAATACAATTTTTTCATTAATAAAATACAAAGTTTTCACCAATGACTGTAGACAACATTATCCAATGCTGTCAATGTGCAAAATTCTTAAAACCAGTTTAGAAGTTGCAAATTTTTCAAATATACCCCTCAAATATACCTCTGTTGTGAGAGTAAGATTTTTTTTTTTAATTGAATTTGTTATTTTCCAAGGCTATTCCTTCAGGAACAGAAAATAGGAAAAAATTATTTGATGTCATGCCTTTATCTTATTCCTGTGGTACAACATAGCAGATATGCTAAAAAAGAACATTAGTCTCTGTAAGCCAACAACAGTTCATAGGAGTAGTACAGAAACAAACAGAAAGGAAGTAAGATTTTGAATGATAGTACAAGAAATTTGCACTTACTTTAGCTATTTTCACAAAATGGCTCAATATTTCTGCCCTTATTTTTAAGGTCTGTGCTGTTAATATTTCTCGTACAACCCAAAAACTGACCTATAAAGTAAACACATATAATTCAATGTATTTACAAAAAAAGGACTTTGTTATTTGGAAAGTTTCATTATGCTCCAGGGAGAAAACAGGGTAAGGAAAGAAGAGTTCTGATCCCCTGAATTCTCATCTGTATAGTTGCAATTACCCAAAAGCATTACCACTGGATATAAGGAGTAGGTAGAGAAGTGAGGCAACACTAAGGTAACTAAATGAGCAGGTGAAACACAGAAAAAGAAGGAAAATAATTGCTAATGTTGTACCATGACCCATCAGCAAAAATTATTAGGAACCAATGGTCTAGAGGAACAACACGAAAATGTGGGAAAAGCAATTGAGAACAGGAACTGCCATTTTAAAATCTTAATCCTCATTTAGAAAAATACTCGGTAAGTTTTAATTCATAGGAGTAGTTCTGTTTCACTTTATACTCAGAGACAACTCTCAAACAGTACCCGTTCATCACAGTAATCAAATCATTTACCTGGTTAAACCTCCTAGTAAAGGCAACAATATTTGGAGCAAGGATATGTTTTTCTTTCTTATTCCATCCACAGCTGGCTAGTTCCTAGGAAACACATTTTAAAATTGCCTTAAAAAATTGGAAAAGTTTAACAACATTTAAAAGTGTAAAAACTGATACGTGACAGAAGCATCTATCAGATAACTACTAAAACCAATCCAAGGCACCAATTCAATGACAACTAGTCTAACCAAACACTTCTGTGTTATGCTTATGTATGTAAATGATGTGATTGGTATATATTCTCCTCATACTAGAAAAAACAGACATCGTTATTAATATTCAGATACAGAGAGCCTAAGCAATCAGCTGCAACTCATGTCCCTGAAGTTTCATTCTGCATTGATTGTTTCAGTCCAGGGTTGCCTTGAATGAGCATTCAGGAGACACAGGAGTGAAGACTTTGCTAGTATATAATCTTACCTGGTTCAAAACTGAAGCTAAAGCTAAACGTATCAATAAGCAATATTGGAAGTAATTAAAGAGTACAAAATTCAGCTGTGCAACTAGAGGTGGTAATCTAGCTATCATTCCTCAGTGTCATCCTCATCATTACAGTCAGTAAAACTTCCATGAATACACCACAGTTTAGCATATTCAGACTCTGATTTTTTCTTTATTAAAATGTGAGATCTAAAGCATTTGAAGAACACAATTTTGGAACTGTAATATTATTGTTTACAGTAGTTACAAACTAATTTCAAAAAACCTGCAATCTCCATACATGATACTCAGACCGAGAGAATCTATCATCTGAAAAAGTCTGGACAGTAACAGTTTTAAATCTGAAGGTCTTCTGGTGGACATACAGTTGGATTTAGAACTCTTTGTTTTATTTTGGGGTGGTTGGGTTTTTTTGGCTGTTTTTTAAGCCATGAGAGTTTAGACAGACTTCACTGAAGTGTGGCGTGTCCTGAAGAACATAGATTAGTACTTTGGTGCTAACAAAGCAGAAACTTGCCAGTAGGCTACACAGTTCAGTCACAGTATATGAAACAGATTTTTGAATGCTCTTTCATTACAGTGACTACTTCAAAGTCAACCCAGTTTAAAATAAGAAGAAAAATCACAAATTCTGTAGTATAGCCATAACGACAACCAATCAATTTCAATGCATAATAAAATCCCAGTGCTCTGTGGCAAAAAATAATATTTCACCTAAACTGCAAAATAAATAGTAGAAATTCCTGTGGGAAGTATAAAATAAACAGAAGAGCTAAAAAGCAGATTAATGATTTTTTCCTTAAATAAACTGTGCTAAATTATGTATCAAAAGACATTTGAAATTGGAACTACAAATTTGATTTAGCCAGAAAGAAAGTATCCATTTTCCAATAGTTATTTCAGGCAGTTCCAGATATATTTAGACAGCCTGGCTCTTTGTAACTACAGATTCAAGTTACCACATATCTATACAGTCTTTATATTCAGATCTGACAAGTAGATACATACATACTGGAAATGAGTTCGCCATAACACCAGTTCTAAATCACTCTTCTGTTTTTAGAACCACAAATTTCAGTTTCAATCAAAATGTTCAACTTTCCAAATGTACGCTATTAACTTCAGATGTCTTCGCATGAAAAGGCAGAGTCAGCCAAAGAGAATTCTGCCTCTGAAAAGCACTTTGTACATTCTGATAAACAGAACACACTCTCGAGATGCGGAGGTCTGCATGTTCCTGTGCGAGCACCAGGAAAAGCATTTCCAGTTCCAAACATATTTTGTTCCCAAGTCTTCCAGCATTTAAGCCTTCTGCAGATAAAAATGCCAATTTGCATCTGTCAAGACACAGATTCTCCACATGATCAGTGCACGTCTGGTCTTAAGAGTCTGGAAATTATATGTTTGTGTGGAAAAATCTCAGTCACTCTACTAGTGACAGCAAAATTTACGTTTGTCAGAGAAGTGGAAGAGGTCAGTAACCTAAGGATATGAAGCAGTTGCCAGAGGGCTAGTGAGCAACAATGGAAAATCCCATGCATGGTAAAATCATTTGACTAGGTTTAAAATTTGGACTGAATACGAAGGTTGATAAGACTAAGTGATCCAACATGCCCCTGCTGAATTTTTTTCATGCTGCTGAAGTGTACTGTGCTCTAGAATTACACTTCATCTTTTTGTATGGAAGGATGCAAGCGATTTCCTCAATGCACACAGTCACAAGAAACTTTCCAATCAGGTGTGCAAGAAAACCCTGAAATTTGTGGAGACTGCAATTTCCAGGACTTTGAGATAAATAAAGTTACATAGACACCTAGAATGTAAGCATAGTTATTTCTGCTGGAGAGCAAAGAATTGTTAATCAGACATCCTCTTACTGAACTCTTGCAAAGTAACATGCAGATGTGTTTTTTAGTAATAGCTCAATCAAAAAGCAGGAAAAAGCCCCAGCAAGTGCCAGGTTTAAAGGATATTTGTGTGTTTGAGAAAAGACTTGGCAGCCAGAACTCTAAAATCTTAAGTCTTTCCATCCATGCATAAGCTCACGTTAAAAACTAAAATGTGAAGAAAAAAACCAATATAACGCTTTTCTGGCAAACACAAAATTCAACAGCCCAGTGGTTGTTGGCTAAGGAAACCTTCTCTGTGCACAGTCCTGCCCTGCAACTCACCTACACAACATCTAGCAAACCATTTTAACCTCTCCATGCTTTTTTCACACCCCCCTTCTAGCACAGGAAACTGGACGTATTCGCTCTTACCAACCCACCGGTGTATCTACCATCCCTTCCTGCATGCAAAACCCGATTCTGCAGAGCAGCTGTGGCCACCGTGCACAAGCAAGCACGAAAGGAAAAGTAGGGACCATAACTCCGTCTTCTTCGTGCCCAGTGACGTCACGAAACGAGTACATCACGAAACACGGGTTTCAACCAGAATGTTGGCCCTTCCTTCTTCCATGCAACACAGGGACAGCAGAGGAAGACTGACAACGTAGAGTTCTGGTGTGAAATGGCACTGCCGATGAACAATGCAAGAGCCAGCAGACATCTACGTGAAACCCTACAGGCCTCAAAGGGGTCGTTTATCAAAGGGTATCCCCGCTTACGGGCACAGAGGAACAAACGCACAACTTAATTTAAAAGACTACCAGACCTCAAAGAAATGCAGGCAATCACCAACTATACATTAATATTTGATCCGACCAGAAAACTTTAACCTTCTTAAGTCTAATAACTTACCTAATAAGAGGCAGGTAGATGACAAACACACAGACTAGATCGTGCTTTAAAACCTAGTCCTACAGTTGGCAGAATTTCAGGATAGTTGTTTTTTGGCAAACAATTAAATTGGTAGTTCCAGTAAGATGAAACTCAGAAAATACAATTAAAAACGAATAGTTTGTGGCACCTGATACTTATACACAGACCTGTATTCTAGCAGAAGCTCAAAATATGACATAAGGTGTTTTTTTCTGATCATTTCTCACTAAGTTACGTCTATCTGCCAATCAGAGTAGCACTTTAGGAAATTTCATTTCCGAAAGGCGAAATGAAGCAATGACAAAGGAAGAAAAGAACAGCAAATCAGTATTTTGTTTTGCTATAAAATTTTATGGCACAGATACTTCATAGCAATTAAAGAAAATGCAAAATTCATTTTAAATAAGAACATCTGTAGTTTTGTATTTTATTTTGTTTTCGTCTCCTCAGAGTATCACACTACCTCTGCTTTTGGTGAAACCTCCATTTTGTTCTAACTGATGTTTTTCTTCGCAAAATTTTCTCATTAAAAAGTATCTATGTATCTGTTTGTAAATACTGATACTTTTGTGTTAACAGATTTTTCTACGGGTATTGCTGGTTTCTTATTGCATTCTTCATTTGCCATTCCCCACCCCCAGTAAAGACTCCCTGACTGTCTGGAAAGCACACATAATTTCAGATGTATGAAAGTGTTTTCAGCTGCAAAACTGTCTTAGTGTTCTTGAAAAAAAACAATTAATTTATCTGACAGGAAGGCCAGACACCAGATAGATAAATTTTTATTTTCCTTCCTATACTTTCTCAAAATAGAAGGATGCTAATCTCTCTGAATCACTGTAATATACAACGAGCTGTTTTGTTAGCGACCAGATTAGATGGATTGAGCTTCTATTAAGAACCTTCTAAACTGGAATGCCCTTTTTCTGATGTTGTCAAAAATTCAGTTTTACTAATATTATAGGGGTTTTTTTGCCCCTTATGTATTCATCATATTGCACAAAGGCATAAGAAGACAATAAACCATAATGGGTCCAAGGACATGTTCTTATATTAAAGAACTTGAAGCTGGAAACATGCAATTCTAGTACGTTTTGCAGAAAATAAATTTATTGCATAAAAATACTGAGATAAAACCACTTTTATGCAAATTTAACATATTTTGAGAACTACCTTCATTCTTCATTTCTGAAGTTCTTATTTCTGATTTTCAAATGTTTATGTTAACTTTTTCTCAACAGGCCTCAAGTTTCTTTCTGTGTCTTTCTTAAACCGTTAAAAATTAAAGGACACTAATACATTAACTTTGAAGGGTCTGAGCTGATTTATTCCCTCAGAATTGAATCTTAAACATGATAGTACAAATTAAGAAGTTTACCAAGCAGCTGATGCAGCCTAAGATACAGATTATGACTAGAGGCATAGGTGAAACACTGAAATCAGATGTGAACTGAAAATAGGAGCAGAAGGGAGAGTAGAGAATTTTGACATTTGTTATCCTGAACACTCAACATAAAGCAGGACAGGAAGAATTCCAGAAATGCACAGTCATCTCTTTTGGTAATAGATGACAAATCAAAATAAATCAGGGTGGGTTAGATTCACAGTGGTGACAAGGAATAAGCCTAGAAGAATATTAGTGCAGTGCAAGAGGTTAGAGCATTTTTGAACAAAAAAAGCATTATTAAATGGCTATATTTCCTCAGGCACTGAATTCCAAAGGTGTAAGCAGTTTAAGAAAACCTACCTCAGGCTGTATAGCTTTAAATACTGGCATATCCATCAGTGTAATCTGGCTCTGCAATAAAGATAAAATTTTAAATAAGGTAATATGAAGCGCTAACAATCATGTATTTACATCTGCCCCTTAGTAACTACAAACCATACAGTCACATTTTCTCCATAGACCAGAACTGACCAGTCCTGAATTTGGCTTCCCCTGTCCAGGCTGACACACCACAAGCAGAAACTCCACCGTCCTGAGTGGCAGTATGTCATTTATATGCTCTTACATTTACTGGGGGTAACCAAGTGAAAATTTTCAGTACTTGTAGCAGTCTAAGGGGAAAAACCCACGTTTGAGAGTCTTTTTGTCATGCCAATAAAGGGCAGGAACAATTATTTGCCTTTCACACAGAAAGCAGCATACATTTTACACTCGCTGGGTTGAGAGGCAGTAAAGCATTATGAGGAATTTATTAGTTATGGCTGGAATATGCTTTAAAGGGGTCACACACAGACTGCCAGTCACTGACGAGTATGTCCTGGTAAGATATTGTAACGCTGTGTCAAAGCCAATGATTTTCAAAAAAAGCATTTATAGGACATTTTTAGCACCTAAGTGATAAGATATTTCAATTGCTTCAACTGACTGAATGACATTATATATCTGGAAGGTATGTGAACATGTAAAAGAAAGTGTCAAAGAACACTTCTTTGGATCTTTCCCCAGCAAAGCTTCTCTACTGGCCGTTTTGTTATGCTAAACCCAAAATAGCAAAAACTTGCTAATCGCCTCTGAGTGCTGATTTGATTCCACCAATTAAGAATGATAACTATCTATTTAAATGTAGTTTTAATAAGGTTTCTACTATTAGTAGACACGAGCCTAGAAAAGATAATGAGGCCCATAAAATTTGATAGATATGAGAATTAATTTCCTTCTATAAATGGTTAACTTACACTCTAACCATCTCTTACTTTTATATCATGCTAAATCAAAGATTTTGCCACAAAGCCCTAGCAGATCACTCTTAGCAGCACTCAATTCTGCAATTTATACTTCTCAGTAACTTTTGGGTATTTACAAACTCAGATGTCATTAAGATCTCGCTCTGCTTCTAGAAAAACTGCAGTCACAAATAGTTGCTTGCAACTTCTTGACGGTGTCCTAATAAGATGGACAGCAGAGGCTCAAAAAGTTGACTATAAGCCATTAATAAGGAAGTTTTCAGCGAGAATTGGTCATCATTTCAACAAGACATGGGTTCAATCAAAATCACCAAAAAGCTGAAAACAAAACTCAGTAGTACTGACGAGCTGCTGGTCTTTTTGTTATATATGTGATTACCACCAGGGAATTTCTCCTCTGCGGCGTCTAGATTTTAAAAAGGAATGCAACACACTAAATTTGGAAGTGATCTTAACTTAGCTCCATTCTCCTTCTCTAAATATTTATATTCAATACAGCAATTCCATCTTCTACAGATCTCTGCCCTGATGTCCAGTAACCAAACTGCACTAACATAGTAAACCCAGAACTGTCGTTTTTTTCATTCTCCCCAACTGAACTGTTTTATTTGAAACACTCAAACTACTACAGTCTTCGGTAATAAGAAATGGTATGTATAATTTATTGGTTGCTATTATTTACTGAAAAAAGAAATTATCTGCTTCTCTGGATGGAACAGAAGCAGTAAACATTACTTGAGCTGCCAATAAAAAGAGAGGATCAGGGTAAAGCAATGAAAAGGTTTTCATGTGGCACATGGAGAATAGCTACTCTGGCTAAGAAAGCCTTGGTGTTATAAGTTTGTGTGACCATGTTAAAATCAACATCAACAAACAAACCAATCCCAAACAAACAGTCCTACCACTAGGGTTTATATATGATCTTTTTCAAGCCTCACTGCCAGTCCTACAAACACACATTTCAATTTTTGGTTTCTTTGGGGGTTGGTGGGTTTTTCGTTTCTTTGCTTTATTCATGGCTACAGATTGAAAGTGGAACTGGAGAGAGAAAAGCAACTTACAGAAGTTTGGCCTTCAGAGTTAAAAGGTATGCTACAGTGACATAAGGGTGCATGTGCAAGCATATATGTGTGTTTTTAAAGTGTACCATTAAATCAAGACCCTCAGCAACAAGCTTCTGTCTCAAACCAACAGCAGTAGGAATTACAAACATAATGGAAAACTGATGAGTTGCAAGTTACAAGCAATCTTACCTTGACTTGATAATTTAATACATACAGTTCTGAGATCACCACAAACTCATTTTTGCAGGTATAGACTACACACTATGTTCTGGGCTGTCTTTGGGCTTAATATTCTGTCTCCTCTGATGAAATTGTTTATCTCTATTTTTGTGTGACTTTACAGGCCTAAATTGTAGCTCTGTTCATTTCTGAAGGTAGTCCTTGGCCATGGATCATCCAAACTTGGATGAACAGGAGCAAAAGCATCAGGCTATTTTTTAACTGAGTTGATGCGGATCTGTCAGCCAAATATTTTTATCTAACAACAGCTCTCATCTGTGTACACCGTATTAGTGTTAAAAAAGACTCATCAGAATTTGTTCCAAAGTGACAAACTTATAGGAATAATGTAGGAATATCTCCAGGACTTTTTTGTGAATGGGTATTATACAGTCTTATATCAAATGAGGGAAACATTATTTTGATGCCCAGAACATTAATGAAAACATTGCACTAGGTTCAACAGCTTTCATTCTCACTCCCTCCTGCTCCCCAGCAAGTTAACATACAAATTAAAAACGAGGGGGCAAGCACAAGAACTGTGTTGGACTTCTGCCAAAACTGCAGTTCTGCTTTCAGTTTAGTACTGAAAACTTGTTATTAAGGAATGCAAATTGTTTCCTCTCTACAAGCTTCTTTCCTGCTTTTAAGAAACTGATTTTACTGAGAAACTGATGTTTTGGCAGAAAAGATGAGTATTTGTGGTTCCAATTAAAAAAAAGAATCAGACTGTGGATAACTAACATCTTTAAACCTATGCTAGGGTCTTCTAAAACACTAAAACAAAATATCAAATGGCTTTACACAGAAAAACAAATATAGTCTGTCAGGCAGTACTGAATGATTAAATCCCATGGCATGTTTATATTGTTAGAGTTTATATAATCAGAAATTTGTTTTCAAGAACAATGGAAGTTCATTTAAACAATTTTTATTTTAAGAAAAAAGTTTTATTTATTTTTTAATATCCTGCAAGCCCTGAGTGTGACACAAGCTTAAATGCAAGAATAACATTTCTACTTACAGCAAACTCCTCAGGAGTTACTTTCAACACATCAAATACAACTGCATCGTAGCTTTTATTGGCATAATCTGAACTTCGCCCTTCCAGAGAATCTGAGCTGCTACTACCCTACAAAGAAAAAATAGCAGGCTTATCTGCAGAACTTCATGTCAGATTCAGAAAACACGTATGTGTAAAAATATTAAGAAATTACAAGAAAACATATGAACTTCAAAAAGCTTCAGACTCTGAATTATAAAATTTAGTTTAGCACGGCTCACAGATGTTTCCAACTAACTTTCTTCTGCAAAAACTAGTGACATACAATTTTAGCTCTATGAAATTTCCAGCTTCAGAAGGCCATTTTAAAAATCAGAGACTAGATAAAAGAGCTGTCACACAAAAGGAAATGTGTTGGGATTTTGAAGATTCATATTCAATGGAAATTTTTACATTAAATATGCAAGGTAAAGAGTGGGTAGATCCAAATCATGCTGCTCTATCCATAACATTATGAAAAAGAAAAAACTGACACGTCCTGAAATTTAACCCAGTGTTGGCTCCAGGGTACTTTAGAATAGTACTGTGTCCTGCCTTAAAAATTGGTGCCTTGCCTTCCTTTTGAGGTTTCTGTCCTTGGGCTCAGATGCAGGCACTTGTGACTCATTTTCCTTTCTTCAGGAATAATGCGATTTAATAATAATGGCATTATTTTTCTACTTCTTATCTTAAAACTACATACCGAATAAAAATAGATGCACGTAAAATCTTAAGCCCTTACCTCACTGAGGTTATTTATTTGCTAGAACACACTGTTGTCAAAATGAGATGTTTTGGCATCTTAACTGTGACATGTAATTGCCACTTGAAACTGACTTTTAAGTGAGTTAAACTAGAATGTGGTGAATTAGATGATGATATTTGCTTTTCCCTACAAAGTATCTGGGGAGCTACTGATTAGGAAGCCTAACAATTTGTACGGGGCAAACCCAAGAAGAGAATAAAGGGGAATTAGTAGAAACACAGATTGGTATGCTGTATCAAGAAATCGCCAAGTTAGTATTTAGAAAGAGGAGAGAAGAGAATAACACTGCCTCAGTATCTAAAGACATGTGGGTAAAGGAACATGATTAATACCGTCCTGTTGGACTTCCAAAAGATTTGTGACGTGGTTCCTCACTCCAAAGACATTAAGGAAACTATGCAGCCCTACCATAGAGATAGATAATTAGTTACAAGACAGTTATTATAAGCACTGAGAATATGTGAATCAACAGAGGATTATGCATAGATAAGTGATTATTATATATTCAACAACCTGGAAAAGAGAGTGAACAATGAGGTGACAATTTGTCGATGACTATGGATCTTTGTTTTATTTATTCAATGTGGTAAAATAAAACCCAAAACCTGGCAATGAAAAACTGAAAAGAGACTTCACAAGATCTGCTAAGTCTGGAAAAGGAAAAGAGAAAATAAATAAGGGAGTTTGCATATGCTCTGTTATAAATGCACCCAAACATGGAATACATATGCAGTATTAGTCTCCATCTTAAAAGGGCTACCAGAGAAATGGAGAAATTTCAGAACAAGGCAACAAGGATGATCGCAGGTATGGAATGGCTTCTTTACAAAGAAAGACTGGCTATGCTAGAAATCTTCAACCTGGAAAAGAGGTAGCGGGTTGTGGGGAGGAAGTACGATAACCAACAAAATAAGCAAGAGTGAAGACAGGAATGGTCTCTCCTTGCTTCATCTAACACCAGGAGAAGGGGTTATTGGTTAAAATTAGAGATGGATTTTAAATAGGTAAGAGGATACAGGTCTTCACACAGCATATAGTTAAGATGAAAAACAGCTTGTGGGATTCTGTATACACTAAAAGCTTACACAGATTCAAACAGGGGACTAGGTAAATTTACAGAAAACAAATACATTGAGAGGTAGCAAACAGGACCTTCCCCTCAGGAAGACCCTGGGTTGCCAACAGCTGAGACTTCTTATGCTCTAATCTATGACAGAAATTTCTGTTCTGATAAAATGGTGTCAGAAAGTCTTTTTTTTTCCCATGTATTATTTTGAAGATGAATTTCAAAATTGTGTGTTTACATGCCCAATTCAAAATGTCGCCCATCTTGAGAGAATGAAAAAGTATTTTTGTTAGTCTGAGGTCATGTATACTATGTTTGAGAAAATTATCTTCTGCAAGGCACAGCTGTATTACCTATTTTGTTTTGTTGTAAGATCTTTAAAGATCAGCTCACTACTGAAACAGCTGATTTGCTTAATGAAAATCAGGTACAACTGCTTTAATTGGATCAAGTTGTGTGTGCAAAAGGTGCCACTATGATGGAAAAACTTGCTTCATGCAGCTCTTCAGCTGTCTTAAGAGATTAAGAAGTAGAATTCTTCAAGTAGGGAAGAATTTCATCAGTGTTACCCTTCTTCAAAACCAAAAAGTACCTCCAATCATACATTTAAAACGTGTGTTTTACTGGGCAAGCCTTATTGTAGCCAATTTAGAATACCTCATCATACTATTTTGTGAAAGTAAGGCCGTTAGCTATGCACACCAGGTCAATATGGAACTAGGTAGTTTATGGAAACAGCACAACAGAGCTGCCTGGTCTCCAAAGGATACAAAGGGTTAAAATGAACAAAATCTTGCAAAGCACATTCTTACTAGTAGACTAGGAAATTCCAAAAAAATCAGCTGGAATATTTCTCACTGGCTCCATTTAGATAGTACATTACATTGCTCTTAACTCATTGATAATAAATGGCTGCCTTAAGTTATAGAGTAACATGTCAAAAATTATATTTAAAACTACTCTAAATGAGTAATCATCATCAACAACAATAAAAAAATTGGTTGTGGACGCCGAAAGCCATGGAGTGTTCTAAAATTACTCTGCTCTCAAATACTACACCATTCATAAGAAAAAGGACTGACATGACTAGTAGTGGAAAGGGCTTCTGTCAAAGTTGAAATAAGCCAAAATGTCCATTTTGATACAGGAGCTAATAAAAGCCAAGGAACTGTACCTCTGGAGTGGCGGAGGTGACCATCACATTGGCCATGAGGTCATTCCTTTTATACATGCTCTCCCCAAGACGCAGGAAGTTTCAGCTCAGCCAGCACTGGTGAGACAACATGATGAAAACAGAATTCCTGAAAAGCAAATTTATTCATGCAAATAAATAAAGTTTAAAAACCTCAACAATACAAGAGATTTCATTGTTCCTTTACAAGATACTGTTTGGAGACAAGCATTGTCTGCATTTATCTGAAATGAAGAAAAAGCCAGAACCAAAATTCAAATTCTGCTCTCAAACAGAGCAAAACCAGGCTTCACACAGATACTGTATTTGCCACATTTTGGGCATCCACGCTAACCACTAGCTTAACACGTTAAAGCTCCCCTTTCATTAATGGTCCAATGACAGTCAGCATAATGACACTCGTACCTGCCAAAATCCTTCAGTTAAACGTTATGCTCGTCTTAATGATTGAGAATTTTATCACCCAATACATCATAAAGACATATTTGAAGTTTATGTTCATTGAATCATGAATCAGAGTCCACATATCTCAAATCTAAGACTACTCTTGCATCGTAAATAATCTTGTAAGAACACATGAACAGACTCTTCGGACTACAATGAAATGGCTCATTAAGTGAACAAAGAGACAGCCACGGATGTTTACAAGCCTTACTGAAGTTACAGTGGTCGACATGATCCATTACTAACGTTCTTTACAGAAAAGGTCTTAGTACAGCATCTGCCTCTCACTTTGTCAGCTAAGCGACGCTTTGCAAGGTTCACATCTGAGAATCCAAATAGAACCTTACATGAAAGCTTGATAAGATGGCATAAAAAAGGTAACATAGTCCAGACCCGCAGGATTGCACAGAAGAGACTGCTGAATCCAAACACCTGTCTCATCAAAAGAAAGAGCTCTCAAATTAAATACTCAGTATTATTCCCATGGGGTGAAAACTAAACTACCTGACTATTTCTAATTATTAAACCTAAATTGGCTGCCAGGGACAGGTTAAAAATACAGACACCACATAGCCCTGTTTCACTGTGTGAAGAACTGGCAACGTTGCAGAAAATTTACACACATTTCAAGCATGCTGCTAGCAGGCAGCTAGTAAAAATTTTTTAGGTACAGCATGCACATACAAACTAAGAGCAGAACTATTCATGTGTGTCTCTGCATGTCTATAAGCATATGCACACTCAAAACCCAGGAACTGCTTACAGAGTTACCAAGCAGTCAGCTCAAGCTCTGGTTCACTTTAAATTGAGAAAACAAACAGCATTGCTGTTTCATCATTCCCCACAGCACACACAGATGAACCCCAGGGCAACTACTGCCAGAGACTCCTTTACATGGACTCTTTTAGCAGAATCTGCAGTTGCTTAACTATGCAGCGAGGGATACTGCCACATCTCCCTTTGCACCCTCACCCTTTGCCAAAACACTCTGATCGCACAAACTGGAAACTAGTGCAAAAGCAAGCAGCTGAGAATAAAAATAACCTCTAATTTTACTCCCTTGAGAAAGATAAGGTCTTCAACCCCACCTGTCATCCCTTCAAGGCCTTACATGAGAAACAACAACTCTCCCCAGGATCCTGTGGGCATGCATGAACCAAATCAGTAACCGTGTTTCAAAAAATGCCAGAATCTCCTCAAACTAGTCAAGAAGCAACTTCCTTTATCTTGTGTCCTGATAAAATTAACTCATATTTTGAGCACTAACAGGCTGAGAAGTATTTCTAGGTCTGGAGGTACTCTTGTTAACAGTCCTCAGAGATACTGAAGTGGATAGCAATTTTCATGATGTAATTTCTTTAAAACGTGGCATTTACATCAAGGCCACAAAAATACTCTAGTCTCCTCCTTCTCCGCCTTTCTGACTAGGCTTTCCAGTGTGCGGGGGCTCAAAAATGCTCTGAAAGGGGAAAGAAAAATCCCATATGTGATCTTGTACCTTGTCCAAGCTCAGTTGTACTCCAAGTTTCTACATTCACTAAACCAAAAAGAGACAAAAGTGCTTTAATATCTGAAACCAAACTTTTGCCTTTCAATATTCACTATACAGAAAAAGCTTGCAGGGTTAGACACTTTCATTCTAAATAGGACCAAAATAGATTTCCCCCCCAAATGTTTCAAATATAACACAAGCTTTAAAAATGCACTGCTTTTTCCTATGTGCATAGGTTTTTCCAAGATTCACATCTCCTATAAAAAAAAATTTTTCTACACACCCATTTGTTTTGCTGCTCTGAGCAAAGTCATAGGGACCAATTACCCTTTTTTAATTCAAATCCAAGGAGGAGTTTTTATTCTTCTGAAATCACCTGGTGATCTGAAGTATTTCCACACCTGCTATCACAGAAGTTACTACTCTGCAAATTAAGTAACACTGGAGCTACTGCTAAGCGTACTGTAACAAAAGGCTGTCAGACTACATACAGAAAGATATCAAAAATAATTAATATAAAAGCTACTCCCCCATATTTGCAATATTTCACTCCAACAAGATTAAAAATATTTTTTTTAAATTCTGAAAATTATCAAAGGTCCAATGTGTTGGCAATAAAAGGTAAAAACTCACTAAAATGACATATAATTCTTTTTCGTAGCTTTTGATTCTCAAAAATTCTTTCAACTTGCTCAGGTTAATCATTAAAATGATGCATTACACAAACAGTGCTAAAAAAAACCCAAACAACCCAAAACAAAGAAAACACCTTATCTGTTCATACGGAAGGTTCACGGGTACATTGCAGTAGGTCTCATTTATAGATTGCCAGAAGCAAAGTGGATAAATCAGGATGCAAACATACATACCACCAGAGGTTGTCTGTTCTTCTTTGCCAACTTAACAAACCCATTTAGATACGTAGTTCTCTCTGAAGCAAAAGTGAAGACAGTTCAAGAACAACTAAACTGGAAAAAACAAAACCCAAAACACCACCATCAAAACTGAGCATGACAGTAATCCCTATAACCATTATTTTACCAGCATTTGTCAAGTTTTCTCATCTATGGCACAGAAGGGACATTCTCTGAAAGCAGAAATGCAAATTTTACATTGCTATTAGTAATATACATGTAATCCAGTTACAATGACCATAAATTCATTCTCATTACTAGTTATCCAACTCAAAAGAAACTCACTAAAAGACTCTTAAGCACAGATACCACCCTTGGCCAATGAAGTCCCTGTGCCCTAATTTCTGAATGCTAGCAGAGCAATCTGGGGAAGTTACTAACTGTTCACACTGCTCTCAGCAAATATGAGAATAACCATGTAAGCAACTACTGATGACTATTGTTCTTGCTGATTTTCTTTTTGGAGTCAAAAATTACTGAGCTAGACAGGCTTTTGATCAGATCTGGTATGGCCATTCTGGGCTTCAAAAGTTAATTGTCTTGGCTGATTTCAAACCCCATTTACTTACTACTTTCATTAGTTCGTTACGGTTTTCCTAGTATCACTGAGTTATGAGCTGAGAGCTGCACCGTGCTTTTAAGAAAACATACTTCGGTACTCTACCAAAAAATAACTGTTCGTTCTTAAGCTTAAATTAGCTTCCCAACTGGTTCAGTGAAGACATTTAAAGATCACTACAGCCCTGTTAGGGCACTAACAAACTTGCCTGGAACCAAGGAAAGTTACCAGTTGGGTTTCCCTTTTTTAAAAAAAATAAATTTAGAATAGCATAGTTCCAGTTGGAAGGGACCTACAACGCTGACGTAGTCCCACTGCCTGGCCACTTCAGGAATGCCCAAAAGTTAAAGCATGGTATCAAGGGCATTGTCCAAATGCCTCTTAAGCACTGGCAGGCACGGGGCATCAACCACCTCTCTAGGAAGGCTGTTCCAGTGTTTGACCACCCTCTCAGTAAAGAAATGTTCCCTAATATCTAGCCTGAACCTCCCTTGACTCAATATTGGAACCATTCCCATGTGTCCTGTCCCTGGATCAGAAGAGCTCAGCACCTACCTCCCTCTCCCCATCCTCTCCTCAGAAAGCTGGAAAGACCAATGAGGTCACCTCTCAGTCTCCTCTCCTCCAAACTAGACAAACCCAAAGTCCTCAGCCGCTCCTCAGAGGACATGCCTTCCAGAATTTGGTATCAAACATCACAACGGTTAGCTGTCATTGACCAAGATAAGGGAATGAAGAATAGCGAAAGAATCCTGCTTCCTACCTACAGCAAAATCAACAATACGCTATTCTATTTCATTGGCAATTGAACCTAAGGACACATTTACAATAGACCATATAGAGCTCCATATTCAATTCTGAATTGTTTTTTCATCATTGCACTCATTTTCCTCTTTCTTCATTCCAAAACTATTCCTCCAGATGTTCACCATTAGAATGTTTCTTTCCTTGATGAACCACAAAGTCATATTCAGATGCTGTGGGCATAGAGTACAAATGAGAAAATGTCAGCACAGCAGAGTTAACGTATTGGAAGAGGAAAAAGGGACTGTATTATCAAACAGGATGAAACAATAATGTGATTATACTTGTACCCCTGTGCTTGCGTTCAGCCACTGATGCGAGACTTATATCACCATCTACATCACATCCAGCTTCAGCCCAGAGGCTCATAAGAGGGTGGAAAAAAGTCCCATCTTTTTGTGTTAATGCAAATAAAGAGGAAAAGGCAATTAGCATCAGGGTATCTAAACCCATGTGTTGCTTGTTCTCCTTATCTAGATATTTACATACCTTCCCCCCCAAAGCTTCTGTTGTTTAGTATCATCATTTTAATATTAAAAACAGAAAAAAAAAAAAGGAAATTTTCAAAATCCTTCTGAGTCTGAGCACTTTACAGCTGTTTTGTCATTGCAGTGACAGAGCAAGCCAGTTTGGAAGGATTTCTAGAGAATTTCTTTAAATCTTTCAAAGAAGCAACTACTGAGCACTATGCAGATACTTACTAACCTAGAGAAAAGTTAATGCACAAACCTCAGAAGCACTGAGCAACACTGGTGTAAACCATTCTGTTCCTGACAGCATCCCCTCCCAGATGTTTAGTTACACTCAAATACTGCATCATATCTTCACTTTCCTGAGTGCCCCTGTCCAGTCCAGTATCACCTCTCAAACCCCATTTCTCATTCCTTCACATAGGATTTCTGCACATCTCCTACAGTAAAGGCAGAAGTGATCCATGTGAACCTCACTTCCTTCAGAAAACAGCAATCTTTTGTATGCCATTCCGAGCCGAGCCCTTTCACAATATACAATCTATGCACAAACGCACGTATGAGACTGGACAGTTGTGTAAATAGTCACAATGCTTTATATGAAAAAGCTCTTTTCATTTCTGAAGTCCTTTTGAAATAATTCAACATTAGATCTTGGTGGCTATTTTGTACAACATGAAAAATGTGAAAGTATTCAAAAGCCCAGATTTAAATAATAATTGCTACTAACAGCTTAGTAAGAAAAAAAGCAATTACACTGTATAAGATTAAAAAGCCATTACATTTATATGACTAAACATCCTCCTAAGCAAAAACTGTCTTGCGTATTTTCAGTCTCTGTTTCACCAGATAAGTCCCTAACATATTTCATTATGCTTTAGGCAACAGTACCACCTATAGATAAAATATGCCACGAACAATTTAGTAGTTTGATGCACGTTCTTTTCTGAGAAACTTCTTACTACGGTTAATGAATAATAATGAAAACGTAATTGAAATAATCTTTATAATTTAGAATATAAATCCCTATATTGGGCTGGGACAAGATCCAATGACGATACACCTTTCGAAGGGAAACAGCACTTGAGTTCAGTGCAGCAGTTTTTACCAGTCACTGTTATACTACCAGCACAAATACAGAAGTTGACCAGAACTAGCAAAGTACGCGTGTCCCAGGTTTAGGATCACTAGACCTGTCAATCTTCAATAGATTGAAATAAGATTTTAACCAAAAGCACTGTAAACATTATTAAGGGGCTGTGGATTAACTACGCATTAACCCCACTGATTCAGCTGACCAAAAACTGAAATCACTGAAGTAAGTATTCTTCAATAACACATAGTTCCTGAGCAAACAGGCTGAAAAACCCAATTCTTGCAGCACCTCCCAAGAGCTGCCCACGAATCAAGTCTAAATCACAGAAAAGTAGATCCAAAGTTGATCTCTCTTACCAAAGTTGTCTCAGCTCTCCTACTTCCACTCCTCTAGTGCGAGTACGCGCAAACGAGTTCTATTGTGGGGGCAGAAGCAGCTGCTATGATGAGTTTAAGAAACGACTTCAGAATCCAGGTCCCAAACTCTTTGGGTTTTATGAATACTCAACTGATTTGATTGATACCTAAGAGTAGGTTAAAAACAAGATCTGAAGCTCAAGCTGTGCTTTTATGATACACCCCACTTGACTAGTCACATGTTACACTAGACTGCCACAGATTCCTTTGTCATAGCCAGGCTGCCCTACAACAGACCTAATCCTGGAATTTCAAAATAAATTGCTGTCATAGGGCAACCTGGATACAAAAAAATCTGTGGCAATCACTACACCAAAATGGTAAGCTGACATTCTACAAGTTGAATAAAATAAGGTCTTACTATTTTTCAAAATGATAATGAATGCATAGTCTCAGTCTTATAGTTTAAGAGCTATATGCACTATCTCATAATGAAAAGGCTCTTCATAATGCTCCTAAACTGTCAAAATTTATTTCAAAATTATTGAATATCTCACAGGATCCTCAGTTGCTAAAACAATGGAAGAGCAGGAGGCTGACAATGCAGGTTTGAATGTGCAATGCTATTTTTATCCTGATTACGCCCCATATCTTTACTACATCTACTGATAATTGAGTTCACTCTATGACCATTTATTATACTTACAAGTTAACTACTAAGTGTTCTCTTCTCCCTCCATTCTGTTATCTCTACCATCATTTACTGCATCAAGTAGTAACGAAATGATCAACACGACTTGTATAAGCAAATGAAACATAATAAAGTGACATTCTACTAAGTAAAGGTAGTAGAAAGATCTCAGTCTAGATAACTAAACAAATTAAGACAAGAAATAGAGTGCAGGTTTCTAATAATTAGAAACCATTTGAGAACTCTGCACAGACTGTAGAATTTTACTCATATCTGGAAATAGTTACATCAAGGTTGAATTTATGCATTTATTTAAATAAAAATTTCTAGTCAAACATTGCATTCTGATTTAAATTTCTAAGCAAAACTAGCTGAAGTTTCGTATTTAGTACCAGTCTCAAGATTAGAAGACAACCTGCCTGTCACATATTAACATATTCTGAAATAGTTTATAAACAATATATCATAAAAAGGAACTAGTAAGGACTAGCATTTGCAGTATTTGCCACAAAAGCGTGAGAGCCTTTGTGGCTTCTGAGTGTTCCATTAATAATAAGCTGGTTTTCTATTCAAATGTTAGAAGTCAGCAGGAGTATGTCCCATGTCCTACCATAACCAGGGAAGAAAAAATAAAAGTTGTATTTCTTAAATGAAGAATAATGACTATAAGCTACTCCAAAAAAAAGAAATCTAGTAGCCTTTGCTACTTTGCAATTGGAATCTCTCGTTCTGTGTCAACCGTAAAAACCTGTGGACTCTCCTCTCCAAATCTTATTTAATCGAGTTTTTAGAACATGACAAAGTTTTCATGTACCACTAGGTGGCAGCGACTCGTAACGTATTACAGGCCTGTTTTCAAAATGCCTCGAATCTTTTGTTTTAACATGTAATCATACATCAGAAAAGAACAGGTGCTCATCTTTGACAGATTAACAGCTGAAGATGGAAAAAAGTGCTTTCTAGGTTTTAGGCTTTTTACTCTGAGAACCTATTGAACAGCATCCCTTAGAAAAATAATGGAAACAAATACAGAGAAAAGTGTCACAACTTAGCTGATGTGAAGTCATTCATTCAGAAGACAATGACAGATTGCACTGTACTGCCCTAAATCCTGAAGAACAGAATTTACTCAGGGCTAGGGAATAATTTATCCCTCACAGTTTCCATCATTCCAAACTACTTTCATACTTGTATTATTTTGCCAAATCATTTTGGCTGAAAAAGCAAGTATTGTGGCAGAGATTTGCAAAGTGTAGGAGGCAGTGATTTCCATTACCACCTTGCCCGTGATTTAACCTGCACTCCAATGATCAAGATGCTCATGTAGGACTGTGATAAATACTCCCTCTTTAGCGTGAAGAGCTACTCACCACAACTATTGCCTCACCTGCAGAAAGTTAGTTTAGAAAGCCTGCTGTCTCTCTCAGACTCTGCCATACACACAATCTTAATAAACTATTTTTTCAGAGAACTACTGAGGCTGGAAGGGCCCTCTTCAGATTACATAGTCCAATGCCTCTGCTCAAACAGGGCAGGTGGCCCAGGGCCACGTCCAGTTGGGTTTTGATTACCTCCATGGATGACGCAACTTCTCTGCTCAACCTGTTCCAGTGCTTGACCACTCTCACAGTGTTTTCCTGTATTTAGGTGAAATGCCATGTTTTTTCCAGTACTTCACTCCATTTTAATGTGTGCCCATTGCCTCTTCCATTCACTGGACACCACTGAAAATTCTTTACATCCTCTCCTCGGGTATTTCTATATATATTGTATTGGTGACATCTCCCCTGAGCCTTCTCTTTTCCAGGCTATACAGCCTCAGCTCTCTCAGCCTCTCTTCCCATGACAGACGCTGCAGTCCCTTAACCATCTTTGTGGCTTTTTGTTGGACTCACTCCAGTAAGTCCCTAACTTTCTTGAACTAGGGAGCCCAGAACTGGACACAGCACTCCAGATACGGTCTCGCCAGTACCAAGTAAAGAGGGTGGATCACATCCTACAACCTGCTAGCCGTGCTCTTCCCAGTGCAGTCCAGCATGCTTTCCCACAGTATCACAGCAGCCAACCAATAAACAGATACAGGTCCCTTTATTTTATGGCAAAACCAGCTTTAAGAACTTGGATTATTTTCTTCCCTTTCCCAAAAACTTCTGCTGAAGGACAGAAAAAAAGGCAAGACAAAAGTGAACAGTGCCTTAATTGAAGACAAATGGATGAAACAAATTCCCTTTTCCTCCCCTTCCCATTTTTTCATCGAACTAATGACGAGCACTGTGGTGGTGGAGGTCAATTTACGATAGTCCTAGAAGCCTTCATCACTGACCAAGGAACAGGAGTCTTTCCATGAGGCACAGTACAACAAACAGAACAAGAAGTAATACAGTGCTATCTGGAAATGGGCCAACAGCATAAAACAAGAAACCGATAGACTTACAGACTACAAGAAAATAAGAGAACAGAAGAGGAATACAGTATGACATGAGTACTTCTGTGTTCTGAAAAAATACTGCAGCTTTATTTCTTAGGAATAACAGGGAGCAGTAAATTGGCAAACTGAAACAAAAACTTTGATGACTATTCATTTAAGCAAACAAAACAATGGTTGCTATCCAGAACGAACCAGTTCTTCAGGTCTGAATCCTTTAGGTAGGTAACTAGGAAATTGCTGAGTGATGGACTGCTGAGCACTTGATGAGGCCCATCCTAAACATCCTGGAAAAGGGGACAGTTCAGTTACAGGAACACTCACTCTCTTTGGACAGGGGAAAGGCAAGAAGGAGTGAGCAGAATCAGTACACTTGCTGCACAGGAAAGATTGGATGACTCAGAACTTAACTGTTACAAGTCCCAGTGTAAATCTAAACAAAGATCACAGATGATGTACAAACCGAAGCACACAGATGTTTATTATTTTGAGTATTTAAATACAATAAAAACTTTACAAAGTGTAAATGTCTACTTATTTCAGTTAACATATTCCAGAAGCCAACTGTAAATCTGAGGCTACTGCAACAGAGAATTTAGGAAAAAAGATAGGCATACAGTAGCAGCTCAGCCATCATTACTGGTTACAGGTCTTACAGTCATTGCAAGAGTGTAGACAGCCTGTACCCAAAAATAGCTGACAGAGACACTAAAGTCTAGCAAAACAAAGGAAGGATGATTGTGCTCCTTGGCTGCAAGTTGACAGGAATGAGTCAAACGTCCCTGTATTTGTCTTTAAATACTAGGACCTAGGAAGGAATCGCCTACTGAAGGAAGGAAAACCCAAACTACACAACAGAAACTGCAACACACCCAAGTAGGCACGTGACAAGAGTTATTTGTATATATACTTATGCACAAGAGGATCTGAAGTCAGGAAAATAAGCCTGGGATATGTACAGATGGGGATAAGAAACACACACGAGAAAGGAAATAATTTATATAGAAAACTCAAGGTTTGTAGAAACCTGCCAAAAACAGATGGTGAAGGCCAGAAAAATCAGCAAGAAAATTACTTATGTGAGAATTTGACCATGTAGAAAAAGCAGAGAAAGTGACAGCATACCAATGAAGAAAAAAAAAAAGAGATTAATTGGTTTGCCTCTGCTATAGAACAAGTTGTTCAATGATGGGATGGCCAGGAACTAAGAAGAGGAAATTAGACTCAGCAGAAGAGTCAGGGAGGTTGGATGGACTGAACACCAAGGTTCAAATGCACTAGAGGTTTAGAATTTTTACAAAACCAATCTGGAATTTTCAGTCCAAACAAAAAGAAACAAGTCAGTGATGCTGCTGAAGACACATCTCAAAAATGGTACTAGGAGTAAAAAGTTGATGGGAAATGGCAGGGGGGAAGCCCTGACTAGTGAAAAAAGCCACAAACTTACATAGTGGAAGCTAGAAAATAAAAAGAAAATAAGAATAGTCCAAAGCCAACCTGACACAAAGTCTGCAATAGATATTCAATACAAAGATTAAACAATTATTTTATTGTGTAAATAACCGCACGCTGTGGGAATGCTTCAGAGATGAAGAATAAGCAATACACAGCCCAGAATTCTGAAAGTCTCTCCTTTAAAAAAAAAATAAAAATGAGAAGTATGGAAGTAACTATAAAGAAGTAGAAATCACCATATCCAATATAGTAAACTCAGCAGTGAATGCTTTAAACAGTATATATACTAGAGCTGTTAATCTAGTTAGCTAAGTAATTTCCTAACATCCTAGACCAATAATTAAGTCTGCTTAATTTTGCTAACTGATTTCCAAATACTCCTAGATGACAGAGAAACTATTTTAGCAGAACATTTATATTCCATATGTTACAATCCCTATAGTTTGCTGAATGCCATACGGCTGGCCATTTACAAGCCACATAGATATATATACTGTCCAGAGAATATGCATCAAGAAGAAAAGCTCCATCCCCTCCAATTGCCCATATTTCAGGCACACAAGCAGGTATGCAGTACTAGCAGCTTTTCAGGGCAGTAGCAGCTATGGGAGGGGAAAAAGCTATCTCCCCAGAACTATGAAGATGTGTGTTTATAGGAGGGCACATATATTGGCACAACAGAGACATATCTTGGACCCTGCTGAGGTTAAAAGAAAGTATCATGTCTTAAGCTTTGGGATAAAGAAATTCTTTAACACCTTTACGGTCACACTGTCAAGTTTGAAAGCAAGATTAAGGCATCAGCTACCAATGTGCTAAAATGAAAACTAATCCAATGTAGACATAATATAGAAATGCGCATTCCAAAATTTTAAAGTACTTGGTGCAAGAATCTGAATGCTTTATGCGTACAGGTCTCAGAGCTGATTATTCAGTTAGCTAGGACACTTCTCAAGAACATCAGACTATCAGTTTCAATTGTCTCAGGCTTCCTCTAGACTTTGACAGTAAATCTAGCATAGAGAACTACACCGTGCATCTCAGAAGACTGACTGAAAATGAATTGGCCTGGAAGCAGCCCTCACTCACTTCAACAGATGATTGTGTAAAGACATCTTGACTTTAATACACACGTCAATTCAAGAAGGCTATCAGACCAGATTTTCCAATCTAGCCTGCCAGACACTTTTTAGAAGTAATGTCCTTGAACTGCTGGCCTTAGTTTCCTGGAACAGTGAAAGAACACTATAGTGCTATTTCAGTAGCCGCCTCTTTCCCATAACGCAGTTGGGGAGTTTTGCTGTGATGCATTACATTACTTTATCTTAATCCAGACTACATGCAGTTGATATTCTGCAGGAGTTGCCCTTACAAAAAGCAGCTCATGGAGGCTGCCTGTTGGCACCTGGAAAAAAAAATATCAATCAACTTCTATAACCATGTAAACATAGTTACCCTATGTTAACTGGCAATGACCTCATGTAAATGAAACACGAACACAAACTCCATTTTAGCAAATTCTAAGAAATTGAAAGATTACTATATAAAATGAGGAAAAAAAGGGAGAAAATACTTTTGCATAATGTCAAAGGGAACAAAGTGAGAAATATTTCTAGGTTAACAACAGTAACTACAAAAGCAATACTTGTCCTTAACAAAGAACAAATAATAAATAATTAAAAAGACACAAGTTAAGAACCCAATACCGTCTTGATCCGTACCAAGATGGAACTGCAGCTCTCTCTCCAGCAGTCCTCCCTCAAAGGCCATTACCCTTTAAACAAGTCTGTTGACTTGCATAAGTTAGAAGGACAAGATACATGTTTAGGAGAGTTAAACTTTAGGGAAATCTCAATATAACGGTCACAGGAAAAGAAATGTATCATCTGCTGTCTTACAGTATAATACTAACACGACTCTAGGTTCGCTAAACAGAGGAGAACTGCCAGACACTTCTGTAATCTCTGGTATCAAACGTAAGTGAAAACAGGATAGTACCTGCTACTTCAATTACAGTTGTGTACTTACAGTGGAATAAGGTAGTTCTGCACTCACTCAACCCATTTTGCTGCACACTTCCATCAGTCCATTGTTGGGTCTAGCTCTCGCTATTCAGCAGGTTTACCTCTTGTTTAAAAGCATTACATTCCTGTAAATTAACAGGAAACAGGGTTATGGTGACGTTTATTATACAACTCAGTTCTCAAGCTGTGCATTCCTCACCTGAAACATGCACTCCGGTATTTTTATTCTTAGCTCTCCCTCCCAGGTTTGATGGCTCGTTCCCCATTCTAGTTTCATTGGTATGTGACAAATTCCCAAACTCAAAAGAAATAAAGCATGTATCACAGAGGGAAGAGCAACATATTAGGAATTTTGTAACTATTCTCCAGATATGAACCTGTAACTCTTCCTCACTCTGTCAGTCAACACAGGGTCCAAGCTGATACGGGTTGGCTTACTGGTTTTAATCACTCTTCCAAGGTGCTTTATGAATGGTAAATGCTACTCATTCTCACTTTGTTTTCCTCAAGACTTAACTAAACAAAGCAGAGTGGACACAAAACCAAATACAACCATTCTTCTTTCTCCGTGTCAACAAATTATGCCACAGCTCTTCCACCAAACTTGATCAGCAACAAACCTGAGAAAATACTGTGTAGGTAACTTGCTTTGGTGCTATTTAGACATAGCCCTTCCCTTTCCTCCTCTTTTGCCTTATACCAACTTTTGTAACAGCTAACGTTTAAGAAAATTATGCATCAAATGAGAAAAAAATCATCTCAAAGACAGTTACTTTCATGTGGAGACTGACATGACAATCCATTAAAGCCCATGTCGCTTTGGTAAAAGTTAAAAATCACTGCAGATCGCATGGTTTTACTACTGTGCCTCTGCTATAGTCTCCGTTCTCCTTCTACTGTTAAGGAACCTCCACTTACAAAAACGTGCATCTTCTAGTCTTTAAGCACATGTAATTCCTACAGGCACCAAAGACATCTTTTCGTGGATAAGTAAGTAGTATTCTCTTCCTACACTCAAAACTCATCCGAACGCCCGAGTATACATACAGCAGGCACTCCCTGCATGAGCAAAAGATCCTAGTTCATAAAAGAATCAATATGACAAGTTACGAATGAGTTAGCATCCACTCAAGTATTTCAACCAAAATTACAGACATAATGTATGTTCACATCCCATCTCAGCTTTGTTAATCAGATTTGTTCCCTGGCAATTAAGTTTTTGTTTTGTGTGTGTGTCTGCATGCACTCTGTTGTGTCTACTTCTTTCACTCCCAATGGCTTTGAAAACTGACTTCCCAAGTAAAAATGTGATACATCTGAAAAAATTGCCTTTCCAAACTCTGCACTAGCAGTCTTCAGTGTATCTGAGCTTTTCAATGAGGCAGCATTAATTCTTCCTGTTTCTCCACCTTCCCTATGCCGTTAATAGTCAAAGGTCATTTGGTATTGAAGACAGACATCAATTAGGCAGACAGAAAGAATTTATCAGGAACAGATATACATGCCAACTGATGTCACCAAACAGAAGTCCATGAAAACATTAACAGGGAAGAAAACAGCCTCTTGTTGGGAAAAATTCATCAATATTTGGAATCCTGCATTAAAGAAGACCTCTGCACCTCACCACAAATTAACTGAACAACTTTAAGAGAGACTAACATTCATTCAAGTGGAAGCATGTTTAACACGACAAACTCAGTAGAAATTTTTTACGATAATCCAGTTACCCACCATAGCTGCTGGAAAGCTTTGAGCCAAGGTATTTAGGACTACATATACAAAGGAATATCAGGAATCAGAAAAAAAACCTATAAAAATTAGATAATCGCAAACCACATCTTAGGTAACTGTAAGATAGTGCAAAAGCCTTATGTTTCGTATTACTTGCTAAAGGAACTATTAAAGCTTCCATTAACCTTCCATATTCCTCAATTTCTTTGGTGCAACATGTTCCATAAGAGTATATCTAAATGTTTATTTTGGAGAAATTTCTGCAAAATAGGAAATTGCTTTCAGATCCAAACATGACAAAATACACACTTTTTTTTTAAACATACTTAAACTAGTTTACTTCCTTAGTTAAAAATTCTTGTACTTACTTAAGAGGTGTGATACCTCTGAGTATCTATTTCTGATTGCTTTATGAAATCAACAGATGTAGTCATAAAAGAAAACCATTGAAAGCAGTGTAATTTAAATGTTTTATTTAAGCAGTCTTTTTTTCCTTTGGTAAAGGATCAGCTATGCTTTGCTAAAACACAAAAGTGGAGTCTACATTTACATATCAGTTGCAGATATTTTCATTCAACATTTAAAACCTGAAAACACTAATTGGTATTAAAAAAAATAATACCTAAACCTTTCCACTACTCATTTACTATCACTTGAAGATGGCATTTTATAAGATAAGCCTGAAGAAATTACACTAATATTAAACCAAACATTAGTCTGTTGAAATCAGAGAATTTTCTGGAAATCCCTGCTAATGTAGTCTCAGAAAACAAATCTGGATTGAAGACTGTAGCTAGCATATTACTCAGGAAATAGAATATGTATGATGTTAAGGCCAGCTAGACGTTAGGCTTTCTTTGACAAAAAATAAGTAAGACAGCTCAGATGCAAGAGGGGAGGCTGAGAGAACTGGGTTTGTTAATCTCAAAACGACTATGCTAAGGACTGATCTTGTTGCTAGCTTTAATGGCCTAATGTAAAATTGCAAAGACGAAACCAGATTCTTCTCCAAGGCAAGCCATGGAAAGACAACAGGCAACAAGAAGCAAGTCACAGGAAGGTAAACCCCAATCACACATCAGGAAAAAAATATTCACAGTGAAGATGCCTAGGCATTGGAACAAGTTGCCCAGAAAGGTTATGGAATCTCAAAACGCAAAACTCAGGATGATGCTGAGCAACCTGCTCTAAACTGGCCCTCATGATTTGCAATCATGATTTGCAGTTGAACAACTTTCTAAGTCACAGATAAAAATCTTCACACCTAATAGTCCCTCTAGACTTCCCTCTTACGAATTTATCCAGTTGCTTTGCAAATATACAAAGTTTTTTTGCAAGTCTTGGAGCATCTACAACATCTTGTCATTAAAGTTCTGCAGCCTGTGAGAAAATTAATGCTTTTGTGAAAAATATCTGCTCCTGAAGCTAGGTTTATTGTTAGTCTTATTTTATGCCCTCTGGTTCTCACATTAAAGATGATAAGAAAGAAAAAAAACCAACAATCTTTCCTGTTCACCTTTGCAATTCATAGAATCACTGAATGGTTTGGGTTGGAAGGGACCATAATTATCACCTAGTCCCACCCCCACAGGCATGGACTCCATACACTAGACCAGGTTGCTCAGACTGACCGGCCTGTAGTTCCCCGTGTCTTCCTTCTCTCCCTTTTTAAAAATGGGGGCTGTTTCCGCTTTCCCAGTCAGTGGGAACTTCCCTGGACTGCCACAACTTCTCAAACATGATGGATAGCGGCTTAGCCACTTCACCTGCCAGTTCCCTCAGGACACGCGGATGCATCTCATCAGGTCCCATGGCCTTGTGCACTTTCAGGTTCCTTAGATGGTCTCGAGCCTGATCTCCTACAGCGGGTGGTTCTTCATTCTCCCACTCCCTGCCTTTGCCTTCCGCATCTTGGGCGGCGTGGCTGGAGCACTTGCCAATGAAGACTGAAACAAAAAAGTCATTGAGTACCTCAGCCTTCTCCATGTCCCAGGTAACCAGATCTCCTGTTTCCTTCTGGAGAGGGCCCACATTTTCCTTGGTCTTCCTTTTATAACTGACGTACCTATAGGAGCTTTTCTTGTTGCCCCTGATGTCCCTGGCCAGATTTAATTCTGTCAGGGTGTATTGGGTTTCTGTGGCAAGGTTTTGGTAGTGGGGGGGGTTCTGTGAGAAGCTGCTGGAAGCTTCCCCTTTGTCTGTTAGAGCCAATAACAGCCGGTTCTAAGATGGACCCGC
>JANZLQ010000055.1:20545367-20563263 GCA_026212715.1 Elanus axillaris | reverse complement strand
GGTGTGTCCGCCCGTGGCATCACTGGAACGAGATGGCCTTTAAGGTCCCTTCCAACCCAAACCGTTCTAGGATTCTATGAACTTAGATTGTTGTACTTCCATAGCACTGTAAACAAAATATAGCATGTTTGTTTTACTTGACTAAAGCAAGTAAAAAGCAGTCAGCCATATCAAGGAGGAAACTTTACACTTACCTTCAAACAGAAATAACTAAGAGATACTGGGGCCTGAGACTGATACCGTGGTGCAGCCCCTTCTGCATACTCGCATATTAGAAGTAATTTCCACAAGGCGCCCAGTGTTGTGTAACATCTGTGCCAGCATCCAGTGCACAGACTCTGCTCGTAAACACATCCATGACGTTTATAACGCAGTTGTTGAGGATCATGTCAGCTCACACTCTTCCCAACTTACAAGTCTGTACAGGAAACAGCTGAAGCTCCTTGTATTACTGGTCTGTGCATAGAAATGTGTAAGGAAGGAAACACAGCAAATATTTTCTGAAGGAACTGGTGAGCAGCTTGGCTAGAAAAGTTAACGCCATCGAGTTCCATGGACACAACCTTGCTGCATCTTATTTCTAACCTCAGTTGACAAGATGAACAACTCTACCAACTCAAAATGTAACAAAACAAAAGTGTGGAGGGGAATAGAAGTATCCTATGTTCTGTCTCTCTGCTCTCTGGGTAAAAACAACATTGCATTTATTCCTCTCCTAACACTCATGTCCTGTTTACCCCATTCTGCATTACTTGAGTTTTCAGACCTTACAAGCAAGGGGATTTGAACAGATGTTTTGCTAAACTAGTTTGTATTTCTGAATCTGCCCGTAGGGTCTCAACCAAGCTGTTGCTGGCTACTCGTGTTAAATGCAAGCTCGTGGTCTAGGAGGAGCTGTATCCTACACTTGCTGAAAACAGTATTAGCTCTACTGCTGCCTGTGGCGTAACATAAAATGCAAACGCTGCTGTGGAAATCAAGCATTACCTCCCTACCCAACTGACTTAGCTCTGGCTTGGTGTTAGACAGAGGGCTGCCACCCGGCCAGGTTTTTTGTTTTGCTTTAAGAGTTGGACAAGGTTTTGGAACACAAAACTCAAATGATCATCTGTTCAGAACCCAACGAGCAATGCTGGCAAAGAGGAGAAACTTCAAGAGTAGTCTGTCTCTAAAGAATTTTGATTCCTAATTGGTACATGAGTATTAAACTGCAACTTTTTATAACACTTGAGGGAAAGTATCTAAAATGCTAGTCCTTTGGTAATTAACTATCTATATGTAGACACTGACACCAGAGATTTGCTCTAGAAGCATTTTAATTTACAAACAGCAATTCCCATTGACTTTATACCATAAAAAAGGCAATTTACAAGCAAGAAACAAATTCATCAGAACAAAATAAAGCAGCACTGAAATATTCATGTCACAAATCTAAAAACAAAGTGAATACAAGAGTAAAATATCATTTGAATAAATATTTTAAAATTCATGCTATAAAATAATCCTTAATGGCAAGTTATTAATTGTTACAGCATCAGCTTAGCTAGCTTCATTTACTTCATATGGTGATGAAGTGTGGAGTTGTGAGGTTACCTGTTTATATTGCAAGATAATGACACCAAGTCAAGTCATTCAAACTGTTCAATTATTTATCATGAAAAACAACCATACAAATAAAAGTTATTTAAAAATACAATTTTTCAGTCAGAAACGAACACTGTTAAAATCGTGCAAGAGCTCTACCTCTAATCAGATATACAACCAGAGGCTTGCAATACAAGTCCAAAGGCTGAATTCATAGCATATGTAAATGGGAGAGACAGCAGTTTATTTTATCTACCATAGCAGGAGTTACTTACATGAACTAGAAGCAAACCTGCTCAGTTACTGATCCTTAGCTTCACATCCCCTGAAGAAATACAGGAACACACGTCCCAGGCTTACTTGTTTGTTTAGCATTTTTTTTTAACATGTAAACTTGCGTAACTTAAGTTAATGCTGTCACAGGGATGCACAAGTAGTATTAAATCTACAATATTAAATACAACTATTCTGGCACTTGTTAAAATATATGTAAAATGCACACAGATTATAAACTTTGAACATTTTGAATGACTTCACTAAACTTCCAATTCAATCACTGAGTATTATGAAATTTACAATTCATGAAATAAACAGATTCATATAAAGAATTTACATAATTCCCCAAATACTTTCAAATATAAAATTTAATAAATAACCCTGACCAGTCAAAAAGCACCATTCAAGGGTAAAATTCCCTTGGAAAATAGATTAGGTGTTGCATATTTGAGTCCCTTTCAATGGTTTCATGTGAAACCTGTTTAGAAAAATGACAATAAAGGAATCACAGTAAACTAATACAAAAATTCAAATAAGATATATATATATATATATTTAAAGGTAAAGCTCATTCAATCTTTTCCCAGCCCTTGATTTTATTCCTGCTGTTCTTCCCATAATTCAGCCTAAATATATTAAGAGGCCTCATTGTTTTATCGAAAAGTAAACCAAAGGCTTCAGCATAAAACATGAATTTATGCTTGGGAAGACTGCATTAAGAACTATCAATTTAGGCCTACAGTATATTCTGCTGAACAGTGAATTGACAGTATCCTTTATGCTATTGAAAGATTTCACACTAAAAAAGCAGAGCCAATCTTGAGGCCTTATTGACCAAACTGAACTTTTAATATACTGTAAGTATTTACAAAGCTATTTTCTAAATGTATTTACAAGTTTAAAAGAAATAATATGGAAGATAACTGATTAAGAAAACTAAAAAAACTGTTTAAACCCACAAACATTAGCAAAGGTATAAAATTCTTTATTTTCACAGTTTGTCATAATAGGTTAAACATCTAGAGGAAAGGACACTGTCACTGTTTTCACATTTGTCTATAATTAAAAAGGTAGATTAAGAAGAGACTCAATTATGAACCAGCCTATATAATTTCATGATTTATTTTGCTGTCAAATATTTCTTCACATATTTTATTGACTTCTGCATTTATTGTAAATGAAATGTGTAACAGCTTTGTGCTAACTTAAAACTGTACAGACACAAGACACTGTACAGTACTTCCAGAATTTGCTTAAGATAACACAGCATACTCTGTTTCGGTGGACTTGTGAAATGAACTTCAGTCAGATAATGCTTCATGTTTCATGACAATGTTAATCCTGGCATACCATTATGTGACAAGGCACAATTTAATTGCTGTTGCCAGGTTTGAAGTTCGTTTTCTACCAGAGTCACACACTTTGCAAATGTAAATGTAATGCTTGATGATGTTTTATGCTCACCTACATATGCATCCTTTGAAGCACTGCTGAACTTTACAGTACTGTGTTATGGCTTGATAATTATTAACACTGCTAGCAGTGGAAAGGGTAAATGGCATATCAACACGAATAGGAGCAAGCAGAACTTGCAAACTGCTGAATCATGATTTTGTAGAAAAAGTGATTATTTCCTGCCCCTTAACAGTCCTGTTACAATGTTTTGAACCTGAACCTGTACAATCAAAGTGATGTTGGTTTTTGTTTGTTTTTGTCAGAGACAATTTTGGATAAGTCACTCTTTGGTAAACTCAAACCATTTTAATACATTTACAAATACAAAGAACTAGATTCAAATAATGTTAAGATTGTGACACAGAGAAATTCAAGAAATATAAAATTAGTACCCATATCCTGCTATCCTCAACTCATACTTCCATGGAAAAAGTCACACCAAAGGCACCACAGCACAAGTCCAAGATAAAGGGTTAAGAATAACTGTACATTTCTTGAATTTTGCATGTCTCAATTTATCAAAACACTTTTTTTTTTTTTTTGCATTTAATTACGTAAAACAAACATTTAGGAAAAAAACAGTATCAGAAACACCAACATGTTTTTAAGTGGGTAAACATACAGACTACCTTCCCTAGACACAGACATATACTTTCCCTTACTGGAAACAAAAGTTCTATTGTTGCTTCAAGGAGAGAAGTATCTCCCCACCCTCTGCCTCTTTATTTAGGCAGTTTTAGAACAAAGAGGCAAATTATGTACTGAATTTAACTGAAACTGCTCCAATGGAGCAGGTGGGGTTTATACTGTAAATCTGTATTTAGTGAAATTAATTCATATTGCAGACTGTCACAATATTAAGAACTAGTGTATTTAATAAAGTTACTGCACAAACATGCCCCGACTTCACAGGAGCCAAAAAAGCTTTACAAGATAGCAAACCTACCTTTTGGCTTTCCCATAATTTAGGAATGAGCTTTTATTTTCTAAATTTCAGGACTTAAACAGCATGTTCACAGATGTATTTCCAATATTTACTAAACAAGCATAAGGCCCAATTATATAAAACCTGCATTTTTAAAGAAGCATGTGATTAATTTAGATCGGTTCATCAGGTAGAATTTTACACAGTAGTGTTTGCCAGTTCATGCTTTTGAGGTCTCTTAAGCTATTGTTGTTTTTTTTTTGTTGTGGTTTGTTTGTTTCGGGTGGGTTTTTGCTTGTTGGTTGTTGGTTTTTGTTTGGGGTTTTTTGTTGTGTGTGGGGGGTGGTTTTGCTTCTGCTTAACTGTTACCATTATATTTCACATTTTTTATATTATACTGACCTAAATTATGAAGTTAGCACCATATTAAAAAAAACATTTGGTGAAACAGAAAGATGTAGAGTATTTTTAAAGTTGTTGGTAGTTCCCTTATGCAGAAAACAACCACTGAAAATAGTAGGGAAGCCATAGCAACTCTAATACTCACACATGAAAGAACAGACATATTGCTCGAAATTCCCATAGAGTATTTGTTTTTCTTTATACAAAAAAAAGTACAAATTCCAAGTGCTGACATATCACTTGGAGCTTTAAGTAGGAAGTCAATGTGCACCTGAAAACAGTTCTCTGTAAAGAGACCTATTAAAACACTGCTTGGAAATACTGTTGTTTAAACTACAACATCTCTCTCAGGTTTTAACCAACCATGAAGAGTGATGAAGTTAAATTTAATTACCTGGTATGGTTCTACAGTACGAAATGAAGGTAGATTCTGAGGCCAGTAAAAACACATTTAAAACCACAATGCTACTTTTAGGTTTGCTAATATTTTTTTTATATATATATATATATATAGATATATCTATCTCTATATATATAAAAAGGTCAGCACCACAGGTTGTCCAGCTTGCATTCTAGACAACTAACAAAACCCCTCAACAATTTAACCATAATTTAATAGATTTATGGCATTTGGTTTACATATGTTATAAAGCAAAGCTATTAAAACAAGGTAATTAACTTTGCTCACTTCTGCACACAAAGTAATAGTGTAATAAAATGAAAACCAAACAACATTCTTTTAAAACCAAAACCATCCTCCCAAAGTCCAAAGTCCTAAATCCTAGGCAGAGAGGAGACCTAGCAGTTGAAAGAGTGGTACATGGTATAAACCTTGACATACTTTTACATTCACCTCAACCAGAATAGGAAAAGTGAAAGCATTTTATATATATAAAGCAAATTTATATATATAAACAGACTAACTACCAAAAACAGTTAGTAAAAGCAAACAGATTTCATCGTGACACACGGGAGGAATCAAAGCTATAATATTCTCTCTCCCCACTGCTGTGTGACTCATTACAAGCAACAGGATTTAAGAAATAAGGGAGATCACAGCTTCTTGGTGAATCCAGCAGAGCTGTCAATCTTATTCTAATTTCTTTCTCCACTGGAATTTGTGTCTTGCCAGATCAACCAGTAGGGACACTTAGCAGACTCTTCCTATCCTTTCCCCAGCACACTGCCTTTTATATTTTGAGCATCTTCAAAAGTAAAAAAAACTCAAATAACCCAGCCTCCTTCAAAAACAAAGAATACTTATGTAGTCTTCTCCAGAAACCATTTCAAACTGATTTCCAGAAGGTCAGGAAAATTAAAAGGCTGTTATACATGTACTGAAGATTACTAAAAGAATAAAAAGATTTAAAAAATGCATTAGTAATGTGCTTGTTTGTGTTGCACTTAGAATGTAATATTTTAATCAGATGTGTTAGACATTGCATGAATTTCCATACTAGAATCCATAGCTTCAGAAGCCGAAGCATCATTATCTACTTTCTGTTCCACAAACGCTTCTGTTCTGTCTGGAGACTCTACCCTGTTTCTTACTTCTGTTACCCCAGGGTGATTTTTTCGCAAATGCTGGTTTAGTGTACCCTGGAAAGGAAAACATTTTCCACAGATCTCACAGCGAAAGGGCTTGTCATCTGTGTGACCACGAATATGATACTCAAGTTGGTCCTTGCGGGTATATTTCTTCCCACAATATTTGCACACGAAAGGAGTTATTCCCATGTGCAATCGCATGTGTCGATCAAGGCTCCCCTTCTGGTTGAAAGACTTCCCGCAGTAAATACAAATTAGCCTCTCATTGTACGGATACCAATGACCTCTTGCATTTCTTTCCCGTGGACTATTTTCATACCCTGGGTTACTCACCATGGATTCACCGTCAGCCCCTTGCACCAGGCCCTGAACATCACTATGCAAGTGACCAGTGGATACCCGTTTTTGGCGTGCACGACCCCCTCTGAAACAGCTCAGCATTGACCTTGAAGGACTCGTATTGCTCAAGCTTCCGAAGGCTTCAGACACACCTGTAGCCTGTGATGAGGCATGGGTGAACGAATAAACATGTTGTAAGACAGACCCATAGGAACCAACATTTACTGCCACCACTTGCTCTCCATCCACCATTTCAGTATGATATCCATCATCACCGAGGGAGGAGCTATCGGAGCAGCTTGGCCTGTCAGACTTCTCCATTTTAACTTTCACCTCTGCAATCTGACTTTCCCTTACTATCAGGTCTCCTTGCTCATGATCACCTTCAATCTGAATCTCATATTCAGAGATACTCCCACTGCTTCCTCGATCTGAATGCCCTTCTTCTTGCAGACGACTACGCAGAGTTTTGCCTGGAGTAGCTTCCATCCTAAGATCGCCGCCTGCTGTTGACTGTCGCACCTGAGAGCAATAGGGGGGAGATATCTCAATAGGATTGGCAAAGTAGCTGCTGTCTTTAACTCCATTGCGATTTTCTGAATTTTCTTCAGCACCAACAGTGACAGAGTCAACATCACCAACACTGATCTTTGAATGAATACTCTCCAGTATCTGTGTGCATTTATCAATGACGCACTGCATCTGTAGAAAGCTAGCTGCAGTTAGAAAACTAACAACATCCTTCAGCTGTAAGGACATCCTTCCAGTGTAACAAAAAGAAAGCAGCTGTTCAAAAACATTGGGATTTTTAATAACTGATATTGATAAGCCACTCATGGTGCTTAATGCTGAATGGTCACGGAAATAGGGAGAACTGGCAGCTAAGACAGCTTTATGGGCTCGAAATGGCTGACCCTGAATATGCACAATTATGTCACATAGCTTTCCTTGCAAGCGGAGTTCATTTAACTGGCTCAGAACAGTGTTGCTGTACTCGGGCACATCAAACTGAATGAAACTGCTGCTGTCCATTTCTACTGATGTAAAGAGTAATCTGAAAGAAAAATGAGAAGATTTACAACTGAGAATGAATAGAGAGTTTTCCGTTTCAAAAATAAATAATGCTTGCACTTGTTGAAGTTAATTCACCACATGGATCTGTTCAAGGTCCATTACAACAAAACGGTATAAATACTTGATACAATACAAAAAATAGAGTCTTAATCTACCCATTTCTTGCGTTTCTGTAATTTGAATTATCCCACTGCAACATTCACAATTCAACTGCTCTTAATACACCACAGGCTCCCTGGGACAGCCTATGTCCTAAAAGGAACTTCGCAATTTCCCTCCCTGGTAAGAACTGCAGAACAGTACCCTCACCCTCCCAAAAGAATATTAATTCTATAGTCATTAGGCAGGTTACAAACTTCAGAAACTTCAGTAGGTCTTCAAGCCAGATACTACACTGATACTTGCAGGGAACTGCATTGTTAAATTGCTCAAGAATGATTTTTGGAAAATACTTCACGAAGTTTGAAAAACCTGCTAAAGAAAAGCCACAGGCACATATATGTGAGTGTGCGTGTGCATACACACATACAAAACTATAAAAAAAATAATATTCCTTACGTCTAGTTATGTCAAATTTATTTCAGAGGAGATAAATATACTACACCAGTGACAGTTCTGTTTAAACATTTACCTCCTCAAAAAAGCCCTCAGTCATTCTGTAAGAAAAGTAAAAATCACTCTTTCAACAGTCACATCACAAAACAAGGAAATCCTAGTGAAAGAAACACTTAAGTGCAGACTTAATTCCAAGATATTTACCCAGTGTGTCAGCAGTTCCCAGAAAATAATGAATTTGTGTCAATGTGCAAGGCAGCATTTGAAGGAAAACTGTTTAAGCCACCCATGGACCTTCAATTTTTTTTAATTTCCTTTTGTGATTTTTTTTTTTAAATAAACCATGATGTGAACTTTGACACTCATCTGACACAGCAGTGATTTCCTAGCTATAATGATCTGGCATTTAAATTCTAACCTAACCCAAAAGCCATGGCTACTCAGACTTGCCTGAAAGACTGGGAAACGATGTTCCAAGAGACTTCAGAGAAATCTATGCATTTCAAAGCAAGATCTAAAGAAAAGCACTTTACCAGTTTTTCATAGAGTATTATCATAAAAAGCGCACACACACACTTGTTCCCTTGAGAGTGTCTATCTGTCGCAGACATCGCCTCGCATTTCTGAGACTGGGCCCCTATTCAAGTGCCCAAGAATCTTCAGACCTTTATTGCTATTACTGTTCTCATTAATGAAGAAGTCTAAGCACATAACATTGCCACCATACCTGCTTTTCCAATTGAACAAACAGATCTCAACATCATCCATTGACTTCTGATGCAGGAAGCATGTCCAATGTATCACAACATACTAGAAGATTTTTTTTTCTATTTATGTCTTATGTTACATGCTGTAATGGGACATATGAACAATTTAAATCAAATTATGAAAATTCAGGCACTCTTAAAATAAAATCAACAGGTAGGAATATGATAAAAAAGCCTACAAGGGAGAACTGGAGCTGTATCAGCTGACTGTCACTTAAAACTAATATTCATAATCTTCACAAATGGAAGTTCTTTTCAGCAGAGAAACAAGACAGCCAGCTTCCTGACTTGACTAACATTACGTCTGATTTAGAAAACTGCCAAAAACTCTCCCAGAGCATTCAAAATCAGGGTATCAGAGTTGCTAAACATGTTCTGTAAGTTACCAATGTGTCACAGCTTAAAATGGGTAAACCAGACTTCGCCCAAGTTTTTACAGTTGTTATGTAAAAGCAGGGGAAAAGATGTTTTATATGCTCTTACATCCAATGAGGGAAATAAGGACTAAAAGGTGGTTAACAGAAGTGATGTGATCGCAGACATCTATGCAAAGATAGCTTTGGCAGGACAGTTCTTTTATTCGGCGAACAAAGCTATGAAATGATTCAGAGCTTGTGAACCAATGCAAGTCAGACATAGGTCAGAAATCAAACATGACAACAAACCAACCAACCCCAGTCTAACAGTGGTGTAGTTAAACAGCAAGATTAACCTTGTTATTCTGAGCATCCCTGCACGTTCTGCAAAGAACCACTGTTCAAGTCCCTAGCAGATGCTTCCGGTCCATTGGGAAGACAGAAGTCTCAGCAGTTCGGATACATGTTTGTCAACTTCCCTCTCATTTGACAGGGCAGCAGGCTTCCTTACACACCCAACACAGGTAACTACCTTTAATTTGTGGGGCTTATGAGCTATGCACAGATGGAACATCAGGACATTCCTGATTAAGCTTCTCTTTGCTAAGTGGAGGAAGAGCTTTTGTTGACCTGAAATGACATAAATTGACAAGTTACCTAGGTTGAGGACGGTGAACAAACTACAAGACCAGTCCCCAGGAACAATAGTTTGTTATTCCTTCATCATTTTGGATCCTTGAGCTAAGGAACCAGATCTTGGTCAAGCCTCATTCAAACCCCATCAGAAATTACTCCTTTTTTTTTTTGAGTGTGGAATATACAGCAAGTTTGTCATATACAGAAAGTGGCCTTCCTCCTTGTCCCATACTTCCCTAAGGGCTCTTACTCAGTGAAATTGGGAACAACTTAGTCCTAGACCAAATATTAAAATGCAACCTCTCACCACTAGCACTAGTCCAGACAGAAGGAATGAATTAAGGATGAGCACCTGGGCAGAAATAAGATGGACATTTTATAGCTTACCATGGAGAAAAAAATTTATGTTCTTTTGATCACGGCATCTTAGCATCTCTAGATAAATTCATGCTCCCTAGGACGTGGCCACACATTGAAAATAGACTGTGAACACATACCAGAGAAAGCATGAGAACGAGGAAGAAAGGTACACCAAGAAGAGAGGGATCCTTAGCAATCCTTGCACATCACAGCTCTGTTAGAATACCTAATTATTGCCTAAATAATATCTATAAGCATAAATATCTATAAACAATTCTAAATCCTTGTTCTCAGAGTTGTTTCATCTTTCTTTTGGGAAAAAAAAAGCAGCTTAATTTCCTTAAAGTGTTAGGAGTAAACAGCACAAATTCTCATAGTGAGTGGAGAGGATGGTGGAATAAAGTCTGTAAGTCTCACTGTCAGTGTAGCAGATAAGCAGTAAAAACCAGAAATAGGGATCAAAGGAACATACAGTATTGCTTTGAAAGCAAACAAACAGATCAAGTACACAAAACACAGCCCAAAAAGCAGTGGACGAGTTTCTATACCCATCTGCTCATAAAAAAAGAAAGTGAACAAGCTACAGCATGCACTTGTGACTACTCTTCCACCTTAGTTTCTTCCTTTGAAGATGCATGCTTCCTGTGATCTTGAAAACATCTGTCGAAAGCTAGGGTTAAATAACACAAATTTTGAACAGCAGCAGCACTTGACAGAAGGGAACCCTTCTTTTGCTTTCAGCCAAACTCTGAAATCTCTAGTTGAAGAGGTCCTGGAACTGTCGAGCTTGCCAATGAACACCACATTCAGGAGTAGGCAGGACTGTAGCAGGAACAGCACTGAGACTGCAGCAATTTTGCTGAGGTTAGTACCAGGGCACCCCGGCTTTCTTGCACCAATTTAGGAAGGCAAGACCCGGGGAAAAAATCTCGGCATTACACATGTCAGAGAAGCAGGCACCACTAGCAATGTTTTATTGATGAATAACGGTTAGAAGAATGATCTTATTTATTCACATAAATCCCCAGTGTCACTATCTAGAAAATAAAAGTAATCTTTAGATTATATTCCCATACACAAGAAGGTTTTGTTTTATTTTATTTGTATACAGAATCAAGTTAGCAGTTCCATAATCAAATTCCATTAGAATTAACCAAAATATTGTTCAGCAGGTTTCTGTACCATAACAATACTCAATTATTCATCAATGCTGGCAGGCCAGTAGCTCTTTCAAGACAATACGATTTATGGTTGAAGTACTTCTGAAACAGTCCTGGAAGATCACTACAGTTTGAAAAGGCTAATAAGAAACCCCCAATTTTTTAACAGCTTCCTCCAAGCTGAAATGTCTCCCTAATCTCTTCTCTTTTGGCGTGAGGTGAGTAGTGTTAAACTGAAGCAGAAACGTACTCCAAGAACTCAAATTAACTTTGGACACATCCACTGTATGCTCTAATGAAAAAAAATTATCTCAACAGGTAATCAGGCAGTCATAAGGAAGCTTTGCTTCACAAAGCAATGAGAATATAATTACTTTGATTCACATAACAATTCTTTATAGAATTAGCAGAGGTGAAGAAAAAAAATAATTAATGTGCAGGCAGAAGACACATCCAGTACCTTCCATGATATTTCAGCACATGCAGAGGTAACCTGTGTTCTTTAGGTCCAAGACCACAGTATCATAGTTCAGAACGAAGACAATTTTATTTGTATTATACAAACTCAAGCATTTTGGGGGTAATGAGAACTAATACAACTCATAGCAATGTTAGGTACTTTCATTGTTAAAAAGTAATGCATTATCTTGCTTTAGCTTCCATCCCTGGCTGTGGGATAGTGTAATGTTAGGTAAAAGTCCTGTAAAATTTAAGTGCACCTGTGGGCGCCTGTCTATGAATAGGTCCTCTCTTAACCTTCCTGCACAAGTAGATCAAAGTGTTTAAGGTTTTCATAGATATTATGTATCCAAGAAATTGGCTGAATGCTTTCTAGTTTTAAAGCACAGGCCAGAACTGGACACTAAGTTCACGAAGTCGTAGCAGGGCTCTGTGTTTAACCTCCTGTCTATTTCTGTAGGAGATGATCCGGTCACACTCAAAAGAATCGTATCAATTCTCTTTGCATCTGCATTACATTTATTCATCAGGGTCTTAGACAGCAAACGTAGACCATAGTACGAATTTACTAGTAGTGGATCACTGCCCTATGTCTTCAAACAAAAGTGTTCATTGAAGTAACCTGTGAACATGAGAGTGATATGTATTTAAATTTTCTCATCAGATTTCAAAAGAAACTTACTTTAAAAATTATGTTCTATGAAAGCTCTTATTTCACTTAAAAAAAACAAGAATAGATGGTGACAAAACACATTTGGTATTTAATTTACTGACATCATACAGTAGCAGCAGGGAAGCATCATATAACTACAACACGAAGCTGTATGTCTGCCAACGTCGTATTAGTTTCTGCTTCTAAGTCTGCACCTGTTTAATTTCATTCACTCACTGATGTATGATTCGCCGTTCTCATAGACAGGTGAATGATACAAATAATGCTCATTTTAACTCACACAAAGGTGTGAGAAAAGATTCCTTGCATTTTCTTTAGTTAGTTCAGCAACATGGGTTCCTTGGGGAAAAAACACATTAAAAATCATTACTATTGTAGCATGTGTCTGGAAAGTACACAGAAAAGTTAGGAGGATCATAATGAAATTAAGATTAAAATAAAAAAAAAGTGCTCTGTGACACCAAGAATGGATACTCCATACCTTACGGCTCAGAATACAGAGAAAAAGCAAGAACAGAAACAGGTATTTGTATAAATCAGCACACTCCTCCCCTGCATTTTGTAGGATTCAGTATTTACTGCACCACCTGTGAGAACTTAAGACATCATTGCAAAAATGTATCATAACTCAAGAGAATTTTAACCTAGGAATGTAACCCAATCAGCTGTGATCATGGAAGTTTCAGGGCAAAAATCTTCATCGCTCTCACTCCTTTCAGTTTGTATTTGCCTTAGTCTTCAGATTACAGCAGCCACAATAATTAACGCTAGCTGTACAAAAGAAAAACTGCAATCAGATATGTCACAGTCTAGGGGCATTTCTAAGACAGTTCTCTTTACATAATCTTTGAAAACGGGGAAGAAACTGATCATATAATATTTTGCCAGTTTATACATCTCATAACAGTAGAGTACTATATTCTCTTTTAAAAGTCAACATATAGCGCCCTTGGATGGCCTTATATAGCGTTACACACAGCATCGCTGCTTCACGGAAAATCTAGCCCCTGAAGTATGGTAAGCTTCCTTACAACTAGGAAACAGATTTTAATATTGCAGTCATTTAAAAAAAAAAAAAAAAACAAAAAAAAAAAACAAATAACAAAAAAAAAAGCTACTCTCCCAACAATTGAAATAGTTTTGTGCAGAACTACAACACACTTATAGTAATATAAACAGTACTATGTAAATACATAGCATTTGCTTTTTCATCAATTCTTCCTAAATTCAAGCAGCCATTTTCTTAAGAACTCTCCAGCCTTTAAAGATCATGGAGACTAAATTATTTTCTACTTATCTCGAGTGAGATAATCGGATACTACTCTTTTCTGCAGACTTAAAAATCAATTGCACTAAAAGTTTTTCCAGAAACACACACAATAAATAATAAAAGTAGAGCCTTGTGTATTTTCAGCTCATCCATGCAGTCTATTTTGTGGTCTACACAACACACTGCCAGAGGCATCCTCCTGGTGACAGACAATACACCTAATGACACACTTCTCCATGTAATTTATGCACTAAAATCATAGACATACATGGACATATGTATTTATAAATTTAAAACAATTCCTTTAAACCACAGAAAGGATGACTGGGGGAATGTTTCCACTTGATACTTAAGGGAATGCTCGGACCTTAATGGAAGGGATATATAAAATAAGTCTTTGTGTACTAACTAGATTTTTCTAAACTTTGCACTACATAGAACTAACATTTAAAAGCTCTTTAACATAACATTTATCACATAAATCCTAGTACTACAGTAAGCAAAAAAGTTGTTGAAAACTTTGCTCCTTCTGGATTTGGTCACCTAGATGTTCTTTTGTAGCAGTAATTCACAAGCAGGTGACTGTTAACTAAAACCAAAGAAATTAACGACACAAAGCAATACACTTTAAGATTGGTGGTAAAATTGCAAGAATCTGCTTGACCACATAAAGTGACAGTTTCATCCATCTTCTTTGAAAGCTTCCTTTGAATGGAGCATTAAACAAGTATGGACTTACTGCTCAAGTATTTGTCATGTCAAACAAGATCATTTCCTAAATCATTCTTATTTATGCTCTTCTTTTGTGAACTCTTGGTTTCCAAAGAATTACAAAGCTGAATTCTAGAAGCATTACTAACAGTAGAAGAATAAAATCAAACAAAATCTTTGCTTAGGTTGATTTGTAGTCTTTTTTTTTTTCAACTCACTCGAATATATTTAAACTTAGACACACTGGAAAGTACAACCAGAGATACTGCCGCCTGTTCGCATGAAACTTTGGTACCTCAGAATGAATAAGTGACTGTCATGGACTCAGATAGAAGTTCATCAAAGAGATGATATGCAGATACTAAGAGATGCTACAGCACAACAGAAAATTCTGTTAATATTTCTGCTGCAGCATGAAGTTTCATTTTGTTTGCAGCTTCTCCAACAGGATAAAATGCATTTTATTTATGGCATCTTTTACATCTGCAGTTCCAGCTCAGTTCAACACATCATTCTGTTAGATTTGCCTCTGCCAGGCAAATAAAACTGCCAGTATGATTAAAAAAAAGCTAGCACAAGCCTATGTTTACATATAAACTCCTGGCTTATACTTTTGTTAAGCTCAGTACTGTTTTGAATAGTCTACAGCATGGTTGATTCCTGATTCAAAAGCCATAAAAAAAAACCCCAACGAACCAAACCAAAACCCTAAGTGAGAACTAAGCTACCTTTCTAGTAATCTAATAACAGTGATGCAAAAGTTATGGAAACGACCACATCTCTCAAAAATAAATGGCTATGGAAGCAATTAGTTCCTTTCATAACAAAACAGGATTTCAAATCCTCATTCCTCCAAATGTTAACCATTCACAAATCACTCTAAAGATTTAATTTACAACATATGTTAAGTTTTGGGAAGCTCGAACTAAGCTAAAAAAAGTGCGCATTGGAATCAAAGGAAATATAGACAGTTTGGCCAAAACTTGAAATAGTGAATTATGTGTAGTAAAGCATACAATATAAGATGCATATGTCGTCTTATCTGTCAGAAAACAGCTTTGAAAATGAGTCTGCTTCACTTCTATTGTAGACTAAAATACAGAATCTGTTATAGTAGTGGACATTACAGAGCAATTGAAAAGTTCATTACATTACCTTATAAAAACGCAGGAAAACTCCAGTTTCCTCAGAAACTGAAGCCAGTCAGTACAGGCTGAAATGGAGTTACTAGAAAACTTAGTTCTTGTGCACTTTCATCAATAGGTATCAGAAGACTACAGCGAAAGTCAATGTCATTAGGCCTCCTCTGCAGACAGAGAGGCAACACTCTACTCAAAGTACTAAACATCTGCAGTGAAATCAAGAGTAAAAATCACATCTGTCAGGCAAGGACTCCTACAGTGTTACAGAACACAATCCCATCCTTTGCATGGGTGAGCAATACATTAAACCCCAACACTTTTTGCAGAATTTTTTTTACTGATTTCAGACTTTTATGTAACAAAAATTGAAAAGGATTTATTTTTACCTCACCAACATTCACAGCATGATGAACAGAAAACCACTTGAAGGAGGAGATGATTTTAACATCAAAATTAAAAACAATTAATTTATATGTATGTGTATACATACCCACACATACATACACACACGCTAATATCGATAACACTACAAACCTATTCTCAATACTTAGTAGGGTGCAGCAGGCAAGTTATTGGAACTGCATATTTAGCATTTCACAGAAAAAAAACCAAACAGGAGCCTCTTATTTGAGCAAATATCCAAAGAAAGCAGTTGTGAAACTGAAGTCCAAGGGCCACCTTCGTCCCTTATTCTCAAATTGTCTTCCTCACAATTGCTTGCCTGTATGGAAGTGATTAAAAGAGTAAATATGAAGCAACTATTGATGCATAAACAAAGTTTCACCCAACGATCAGAAGCCTCAATACAAATAATCTCTAAACTTTGGCTCTAGAAGTCAAATTACTACAAAAGCAGTTACAGGTATGTATCTATTTCTGAATGCGGAAGAAAAAAAGTTACTAGAAGGCAAACTGGAGATAGCCAAGATCAGCAAAAGTATTGTGGCAAATAAATAAAACAAAGGGGCGTATTTATGATACATACACTTTAAATCAGCAAGATCTTACAAGTAATGATCACAAACTTTTATTTTGTGCACAGATTTCATAACATACCTATTATGTAACCCTAAACAGTTACTGTCCACATTTTCTGAAAACATCTGACATCTTTGAGATGTACGCTTTGAGAAGCCACTATCAGTATAAAAAAAAAACCAACAACCCAACTGGTAGCATGAGACTTGCCATATATATATACACACCCAGAACTTTAAAGAGTGAGGAGAGAGAGGAGGGGGAGAGGGCTTTTGTACCTTCTGCTATTACAACAATAAATGATTTGCTACCAAGGGAATACTTGGTTAGTATTATGTATTTTAATCCACGTATTTTACTTTTTTTTTAATCTTCTTTTTAAACCTCTTCATCAAATCATAACTTTTTAGCTCCAACGTTTCCCCTAAGCAATGGAGTAGCTATGTTCTCTCAGTATCAGCAACATTTTTTTGCAGTAGATTTAAAGCAGCTCTGAAGAAGATGTTTCCAAAGAATTTTCCTAGTCCATCACTGCTGACAGACTGAGTGAGCATTTTGTAGCTCTCATTGAGCAGGCAAGGAAGCACAGGCACATCGTGATTCCAGATTACAAAAATTTCGTAACGTGCAACTACTGTAGTGCAGCTAGTCCTGTGCCGCTTTTTTTTTTTTTTTCCCCCTGGCAACCAGGCTCTCCCGTACGAACGTTTCTGAGGCTGTTCAGGCTTGTTCCAAATTCACTCTCAACTTTGGTTCACTCTAAAATAAATCCAATCCCGCGTGCTATGCACACCTGCAGGAATTTCAAAGGGCCTTCGCAATTACAGAGATGGGGGCTTCGCTAGAGCTTCCAGCTCCTCCAAGCGAACAGCGGCCGCTGAAGGGCCCGCCAGCTCCTGGCAGTAACAGCACAGACGTTGCCGGTCTGAGCCCGCTTCAGCCGGCCAAGCCCACCGTGCCAGTTATTTCGTGCCTCGTTCGGCCGAGCAGAAGACCGAGGCACACGCGCATTCGCCCTGCCTACTAGCAAGCCAAAATTACACTACAGACTCGGACTCGGGTTACGCGACGGCAGCTTCTGGCAGAGGGGGCTGGGAGCGGAGCAACCCCGGCGGAGCCGGGATCGGTCGCAGCCGCAGAGCCGCCGCCGCCGCTTCCCGACGGCCCGCGTCGCCGCTCGCCCCCGCGGCAGCCGGGCGGCCGCAGAGCCGAGCCCTCGCCCGCTG
>JANZLQ010000055.1:20532303-20544126 GCA_026212715.1 Elanus axillaris | reverse complement strand
CCCCCCCCCCCCCCCCCCCCCCCCCCCCCCCCCCCCCCCCCCCCCCCCCCCCCCAGCCTGACCAAGGCATAAATAACAAATAACAGATGCACCCGTTGGTGTTTGTTCACTCGTATCAAAGAAAATCAAATGACTGCTTCTGAACAGAGAGAGTACTTTGGGCTTGTTCTTAGGTGTATTCAGTAAGTGTAACCCACAGAAATAGCAAATCAATTTGCTTGTACCGTATTCCATTTAAAAGCTGCTGAAGACCAAGGAGCGTGTACACAAATTACGATTTCAGGAAGTAACTGAATCTGCTTTAAATGAGTGAGTTCAGTTTTTGTTTAGATAGCAAGCATTAAACTGCCAAGTAAGAAGCATCAGCTACAACAGTTCCATGAGGATGGATGCTGGACAAAGTAAGTTGTTCAGTACAAGCACCTAAATTTAGTCAGGGTGAGGAGGAATTCACACAGCAAGATAATGGAAACTCAAGCTTTAATACATTTTCACAGTATTGAAGTTTCTTTCATACTTGGGCAAGAAAAAAAACCTACACATTATCTGTACCTCCTTCAAATTTACCTGTAGGCTTTTTGGACATGCAGTTGCTGCTACTATGAAGCGAGTGTTCTGGAATTTTCCTATAAGCCTGTACATTCTGTATTGTAACTTCAGAGATCACCATTCTGCAAAAAACAGTTATAGTAACACCTGTTTGATAAATTGGACTAACATGGGAACTAATTACCTAAGCACCAAAGAAATGTGCCCAATTCCACAAATTCATCAACTTAATGTGCTACGAAAATCAGATTTAGTTGTGTTTTCTTAGGCTAGGCTGGCATGTTCTCAATATTTCAAGAAGACACATTACTAGATACACTTTTTCTTTATATATTTAATAAAGTTATATATCAACAACTTTTGGATTTGTACTTGTTTGAGCACTTATCGTTTTGGCAAAAGTGAAATATTAAATACTATTACTAGACATGCATTCCTTTCATTCAAGCTTAAGAAGACATTTACAAAGTTGACAGATAACATTTATTAAAACATGTTATACAAAAAAGGGGTGTGGGACTCTTCTATAAGAAGAAAATATTGAACAGTAACATTAAATTAAAACCATGCTGTACAATTAGGACAGCAATATTTATAGACAAAACTATCCAACCTCTGCAATACAGGCATAACATCTCACAAAATATCAAGATCTGCAAATTTACTATTGTAAATTACTTGTTTAGAATAAAAACTTATAGCTCATTAAGGAAGATTCACTTGACTTGCATAAACAGTTACATTTCTGGAAGAAATATGGAATCCCATGAATAATAAAAAGGAGCAGCAATCGACAGACACAGGCTTCAAGCAAAAATTGGAACTTACAATTTAATCACATTAAAAATATATCATTTTGTTTTCCAGCATCTTCCCCTAGAGCACTGACAGTTTACAGCTTATAGCTAAACAAGCCTAGCTATCCAATGAAGCATTTAAATGACCCCCCCCCAACTTTCCTTTGTTGTTTTGAGAAAAGTTCTAATCCTGTTAAAGCAAAATACTCAATGCGCTGCTGTAGGCTCTCATAATTCAGAGACAGGTCACCTTTCTGGCACCAGCGCAAAAGTGCTGGGATTACAAAACCCGATGTGCCTCCCTTCTTTCTGCCTCAGTAACACAGGGACATCAAATATTATTTTTATAATGAGAAACCCAATACGTCAGCCTTTGATCATCCACCTTGCTTTTGACACAGGACAAAGTTTCTCAACCCCAGAAACACCTCAGATGAAAAAAAAGCTAGGACCAAAAATTGTACTGATAATACTTTCTAGAGTCTACCTGCTCACCCATAGAACAAATAAGGTAATGTTTAAAAAAACAAAACAACAAAAAATCCCAACAGTGGTGTGTGAATTAGGAACCTCCTCCCTCAAGAGGGTCAGATACACATCCAAGCAGATATAGAACCCTGCTAATGGTTGAATTTTTCAGAATGCTGGTTACAGAGATTCCATGGTAATTAACATCTTAGGTACAAAATGGAATGAAAAGAAACTTCGCTGTAGTATATCATTAAGCGTTCTTACCACTGATTGGACAATGAGTAACTTCACAGTAGCAGGAAATTCTGAAAGCCTCCTGTGTGTACAGTGATTCTGGTTTTCAGAAGACATTCACTTTACTACAGCCAACAGTGAGCAATATAAAAATGCACAGATGTTTCTAAGCCGTATCAAAGGTGATGAAGCTTAAGGGAAGATTAATGAAAATCATCATACACATATGCATTCATATTATATATATATATATATATAAGGATCACTTCCCTTCTCCCCACAAACAAATAATTTCTTGTATCTTGAACAAGACCACTTCATTAGCAAAGATTAAGAGCTTGACAGAAGCTGCATCTGCATATCTTGATTTACTATGTACATCTGTATTGGCCATAAACTGCAGGGTTTCAGTAGCAGGGGGCTGCAAGGGTGACGTGGCAAGAGGTTGCGAACTGCCCTGTGCTACTTAAAAGAGGTTCTAGCCTGCACTGAAGTGGATGTAAACAATCCACTGCATGCCAAAACTTCAACCAGAGGTTCACACAGTGCCTCTACTTAAACATACTTAAGAAAGAGTGGCAGGTACAGCTAGCGAAAGGTACAGGGAGACACATAAGGAGAAGAGACTCCTGGGGAAACACTGGCAGAGAAACTGAAGAGCTGCTCTTGGGAAAGCACATGGAGAAGACACCGAGGACATTATAGAGACATACCCACAGAAGGACTCACTACATGCCTGAGAGGATTCACTTCTGGGGGGACTTTGGCCTATAGCTAAGCCATGCCAGAGCAGGTACACCTCTGAAGTAACCAAGGCCCATAGGAGACGCAAGCTGGAACAGGCATATCTCTGAAGGGACTATGGCCCGGCATCACCACGTACAGTGACGCCGACCAGCCCAGAGCAGCAGAGGACACCCACTAAGAAATAAAGAGCGTCAGACAAGCCAGTATGCATTACGAGCCCAAGCTCCTGTGTGATCCGTCACCTCACTAAAAGAATTGGCATAGGCTGAGTGCAGCTTTCAGTGAAAACAAGGGAAACCGAGACTACAGAAGCAGGGAGGAGAGGTGTTAGGCTTAAGTTGAGCCTGAGGAAGGAGGAGGAAAGATGTTTCCTTAAGTGTTTAGGTAATTTTTTTGTTACCTCCCCCCCCACCTGAATCAGTGATTAGCAGTTTGTCAAAGGGCAATAAATTAAATGGAGGAAAACCACCACAAGTCAACTGTTTTGCCTGTGATAAGCAAAAGTAAGGTTTTAGACATGTATCTTAAGCTTCCCTTAAATCATCAATCCTCTCAACTAGATCTCATAACAATCATATCAGTATTTTCCTGCAATCAATTGGTTTCACGTAAATTAACATCAGAACGCCAAGCACTACAAAAATCAGTGGAGCAACTTTTGTTGGACTTTCAAGACAATGTCATATATGGGGTAAAACAGTAATAGGCAAATATTAAAAAGTTACTATTCATGCTAAGCCATTAAAAAAGGACATGGTTCTATAATATGATCTACTGGACCTGTTATAAAACCTTTAAAGTGTCTTTCGCAGTACATTTTATTTTAAAGCTTTATTTCAAAGTAATCTAACTGCAAATATGAGTAATATTTAACTTTGAAATGTCCCATATAAAAGTCATTCCCAGCTGGTAAAAGAAACAGTTTTGCTGGCAGCTCTGTAGGATGGTCTGGGTTTAACAGATACAATTTTTTGCTTGACCACGGTTTTCAGCCTGGTGTTTCTGACCAGCCTTTTTTATGGTTAAATGGGAAGAGGCACCCTTAACCTTTTTATGCAACACTGAAGTGACAATTTGAAAGGGGTTGAGAACTAATGTAATATACAAGATCATTTTTGAAATGAGTATGAGAATACCTTCCCTCAAGTGTGATGATGCTACTTGCAGAAATGACACCCTGTATGTAATAAGGCCTTGGAGAATGGAAAAATAGGGCCACTGAGTGCAAGAACCCTTTCCTCTACACTCATGTAAACAGGCAAGCATTATAATAATTTTTTTTTAAATATTAAAAAAGACAGTGTTAGCAGTGTGGAAACAAACCATAAAGGGAATATAATTTCTAAGTTTAAAAAACATACTTATAAAGTTTTACGGTTTGGGTTTTTTTGTGTTTTTTGTTTTTTGGTTTTTTTTTGTTTTTTTTTTTTTAAATACAAAGTGCTTCTATACATTAAGCAGGTTACAGTGTTAGTGAGCAAATCCCTGTTTAGTTACCTTGATTACAAGGGTTACATATGGCCACCGTGGCATACTGTAGAGTTCAATTAAGTGCTAAGAATAGAAACTCTGTGGTGCTGACCATTCATGCCCATTGCCAGCAATGGGTTCATCATATTTGGGAATATCTGTTTTAACAAAATTCCGTATGAAAAATATCTGAAGCATTAGAAGATTAAGAATTAAGAGCCTCTTAAAAAATTAAAGTTTGTAAGTAGAATGCCAGAAAGGAAGTTACAGTAATTACAGCCCACTGAGTAGTAAACCCCCCACTTGTACCAGACATTCACGTTCAGGATACAGTTCAGTTGTATCTTAAGACAGTTTGTAACGGGGAGTTCAAAAAAGCATCTTAGTAGTAATTATCTTTGTGTGTTTTTCCTTGTAATGTCATCATACAGGGTCATTAATGTTTAAGTACATTATCCTGCATATTGCAGTATCTAAACATAAAATTGGGGCCAGATAGGCTTAGGCCTTTGATCTGGTTAACTTTTTCCCCCCGTGTTACCAGCACTGTACTTGGACATCACCCCTTTCTATTATAGTCTTTGTATGCTCTAAAGGCTCTTTCCTATTTATAATATGTTTCAGTAAACTACAAAGAAGGGTTAATTGCTTTTGCATCAGACTGCATTAAGCTTTCAACCCCAAAATCCTGTTGCCACCTTTACAATTGATGCATTCACTCTACCTGCAGAGCTGGCAGCATCTCTCAGAACGACACTCTTCCATCTATCTCCAAGAATGAGAGCCCAGCATATAGATCCTCACTCAAAAGAAGCAGAAGTGCCACTTTCCCAGCAAAAATCCAGACTTCGGACATAAGCATGGTACCATGTTCTGCAGTACCGTTAATAGATCCAAATACCATACTTTCTACTTTTTTTTCCACAAGCAACTTTGTTTGAAGAGGTATACAACTCTGGCTGCTTGTGATCACATGTAACCAGTCACAGTAGTTCAGTACCAAGAATCTGTATTATAGTTCTTTCTATTCAAAGAGTAAAGAATTAAAAGTATAAATACCTACCAATGACTAAATAATTTTCCTAAAACAGGTTTCTAAAACTATATAGAAGTTCTCAAAGAAGTTTTTGTACCAATAAAAAGTCAATTTGTGAATCCACAGAGTTTGGTACTTGCTACTGTAGTAAGCCACAAAAATTTGAACAGAAAACTACAGTTTAAACGTTTGATTGTTTTGCTTAAGTTCCAAATGTTACATCTTACTACTTTTTTTTTTTTTTTTGACAAGCCATACTTATTACACACAATTCTAGAAGCTCTCATGATGTAGCAATCAAAATCAAGTCAAGCCGAGAATCATACAGCATTAGACCCTAGAGGAGCAAAGACAAATTATACTTAATACAGATTGAAGTTTATATAGTGCTCAACTATATTTAAGTGCTTTACAGATTTTAAGTAGACATCAGCACAAAATTAGACATTTGTTTTACTAAAGATGGATTAAAAAAAAAAAAAATCAAAGACAGATAGAAGAAAGCCAAACCACCTTTAACACAGCCTTTCATTAAGCAATACAGCAAAGGCTATTTAATGATGTACACTATCTAATGATGCATGTTAAATATGTTGGCAGTCTCCAGTTTGAGGTGGAATTCTAATTTTTTTTTTAATTGAAATGTGAATCATATAACCTGGTTTGGTCATCCTAGTTCTCTTTTCCACTAAGTAGGACTACTTGAATTCCTGCTTCATCTAAGTATTTGAAGGATTTGGGTCAATTTAGAACTGGGTTTTACTGTGAGTTTAGAAGACTTAGAAAAACAACAGGGCTTCTAAATACTGCTGTGATTACAATCAATGTCACAAAGACCCTACAGACCTCATTTTGCAAGCACCTTTCAGATTAAACATTTGCACTTCCCACATTGAACACCTGGAGTAATTCTGTGGAAAATAAAAGTTTGGTCTGCTTATACCAGCATAATCATTAGAACTTGTTTTTTTGAGAATTTACAATAGCAAGTACCAGACATTATTTGCATAAGTAGTTTATTTTGCTTACTCTATTAAACAAATGTAAGCACTAACATCTTAGTTCATCTCAGTAGTACTCTGCTCAGCTTTAGAAGCTTGGTATGACTTGGTACAAGAGGTCACATGACGATGAAAACTGTCCCGCCACATAAATCTTTTCCCACAGATGTTACACTCGTATGGTTTTATGCCTGTATGAATTTTCATATGGCCTACAAGATGGTGTTTCATTTTGAATTTCTTACCACAGACACCACAGCCATAAGGTCGAAGACCAAGGTGCATACTCATATGCCGATCTCTCTGACTTTTGTGTGTAAAGCTTTTTCCACACTGACAAGGATACAGCTTATCAGCATGTGAGAATCCAGTGAGGGATGTTTCTTCTTTAATTCCTGTAGCCATTTCAATGCCTTCACCATAGCCTGCTGCAATCATAAGATCCTGTCTGTGGGCACTTAAATTTCCATCTGCCCTTTCTCCAGAAAATTCTTCCATAGAAGAGCCATAGAAGTCAACTTGTTCATCATAATTACTTTCGTCTGCCTGTTCATCAAACTCTGCTTCCATCTTTTTGTCACCTATATGAAAGTCTTCAACACCCGAAGACTGGATTGAATGATCCGCCTGAATGGTATTCATGGATTCAGAAACTTGGTGTTCATCATAAGGATTATCAACACCTTCACAGTCTTGTTCAAATCTTTCTGGTTTCACATGGATCCACCGCTTGTGAGACATGATGCTGGGTTTGCTATACATAGGTCTGGTATACTGATACTCTGCACTATCGCTAGTTCCTTCTTCACCATCCTGACTTGTCATTCCAGTGCTAAGTCTATCATGTTCTGTTGAAGAATTACTGGGAAGGTACTCATGTTCTGTCAGTTGACATGACAGCTCATCTTTAGAGCTCTCTTCTTCATTTTCGCCATCCCTTAGTTCCTGCACTTTGTGGAATTCCGTCTGTCCTCCAGAGCCAAGTTCAAAGGTTTCAACAAGGCCATTGTAACTACTACTGCTTGGGGACTGATGATCACTTCCATGATTCATCTTCTGACACAGAACTGTTGGGTTCCCCTCTAGCACTTCAGTGCATTTATCCACTACATGCCACATCTGAAGGAAACTTGCTGCTGTCAAATAACTAACAATTTCTGGAGCGGGCATTACCAGCCGACCTGTATAGGTAGACAGAAGAATGTTTTCAAATACTCTGGGATTCATCACATCAGGCAGGACTATTCGCCTGCTGTTTTTTAGGAGAACCTGATCACAGAAGTAAGGTGAACTAGCTGCAAGAACAGCTTTATGGGCTCTGAAGAGATGGCCTTGAACTACAATGGACACATCACATAATTGTCCTTGCTGGCGCTGCTGGTTTAACTTCTGCAAAATGGTGCTAGAAAAATCTGGAAATTCCACTCGAAAAGAGCTTGACCCAGACTCCATTTCATTACAAATTTAGTGTTGTGCTGCAAGAAAAAAAACGAAAAACAACAGAAATTCTGCTTAGTAAAGTATTGATCTTTCCATTTCCTTCGACACTTTTTCTTTAATGAATAACACCTAAGCAGACTTATATGGAACTCAACCCAACATTTTCTGGAACCTATGTCACTGCTGTACTTCTATGTCTCCCACCCTACCTCATTACTCTTTTTTTCCCTGAAAGTTGTACTGAGACCACAGATTGCTATGCCAGCTCGTTTAGTTGTGTTTCTTCTGTCCAAGAGGACTTGGCAACGATATCAGGAGCTACAAACAGCATGTTACCCAGTTGAGATAGGTTAAGCATTTCAAGCATGCGTTTAGGATAAGAAAAACAGTTATTTGATGAAATTATGGCAGTAGAGTTCTAACTCCAGGATGTCCGAGAGTGTCCCAGCACATGAAAGACTCTGCATTTCAACTGCCAACAAAATCATCTCATTGATCCCCCAGTAAAGACTGATTGTACTCTTATGAAATATTCCACTTTAAATGAAGTTTTCAAAAGCCAACATATTGATTCATACAATGACAAAGGCTGCACAGACAGAACCTAGTGAGAATGAGGCTTATGACGCTTCTAGTGGTATTTCCCTGGTTTTTTATTAACTGAAAGGTGGAAAAGCAACATCTTGTACAGTTGTAGGACTATAATCCAATATTTTAATTCTGCGCTTTTTCACATGTTATTATAACATTCCTTACTTCAAGAAAAACCTTACAGAATTTAAAATGTTAATCAGAAAAGTGATACCTCTGCTGTACATATTTTCTGTGTGTACCTTGTATATTCGTAACAAGGCAACAATTATATGCTAGAAGCTCAGGTAAGAGCTCACAGATTTTAATGTTTGTATTCCCACAGGATCCAGATATCTTATAACAAAGTTAAGTCTTTTAAGCAGTAATGCAACTCTTTAAAATGTCTACATTAAATTTTAAATTGCATTTGAGATAAATTTGCATGTTATTATCATTAGAAATAATGACAGAAATTTAAATGCAACTATGAAAGACCAACATTAGCTGCCTGAATAAGTTAAAAATTGTGCAATTTTTCAATTTGATAATGCATAAATTGAATACAGTAGAATTCCAGAAGAGCCGCAGAGTAGCAAGCAGTTTTCCTCTGTCAAGTTCTGTTTCTCCTAAGTGGGAAAGTGTCACAGTTTTAACAGATGATGGGACTGCACACCTGAGGGAGAATACTTAGGAAATCAGGAGACAGTGTATACATACAGAGTTTAAAGCATTTTGTTAATACAGTGCAAAAAATAGAATTTGCATTACAAACAGTTGGAGGACCCCAAAATTAAAGTACATCTATGGAATACAGAATCTAGAAAATATGATTATGAATGCCTGCTACAGAGAGCCTGTACATTAACCATAGTACTTTACTGTACATTAACATAGTACTTTCCGTACAGTTATGTAAGCATCAAAAGAAAACTGTTCATTTGGTGTACTGTGTTAAAATGCTGGCACATCGGCACAAATGTATGACTACCAAGTACAGAAAAAGCAGCAGTGCTTGCTTACAAAATGCAGACTACACAGGAGTGATTATGTAAATCACTCAGTGTTTAATCATCAGCTCATGGTTACATAATCCCTTCCTAACCATTCCAATCTGTTTCCCAACTCATTCTTGACAACTCTCCCCCACTCCCCCAAAAGCTCAGTGTTCTGTCTCCAAAGTTTCAGAGCTAGAAAAGGATGACAAGCATATGGAGCATAGGTGAATGCAGACTTCTCACTGTTATCTTACGTAAAGTTGGCTGGGTTTTCTATAGGAGAGAGAGCATGGGAGTCAGAAAGCCATCAAGACTTTTCAATAAGTACAGGCCCAAACTCCTTGTAAACATTGAAACTGGCATCTTCTGCAGACCCGTGAATATTACATTTTCAAATTTCCTTTTAATTTTTCACTATAAGTATGGTATCAATCCGACTCTCTTATGAAGGTCTATGAAGAAAACAGACTGGGAAGAATAACCTGCTATTTATGAAACCCATTTGTAAACATAAATAATCACAGGAACATAGTCAAAAGAAAAAAAAGGTACCTTTTTGACCAGCTTCCTTCCTTCTTCAAATCTTACACTAATGTCCAATGCTTGGAAGGAGGAGGAACTGAAAGGACTGGATAAAGCTCCCATTGGAAGACAGTCAAATTACTAAAAATTTTGTAGCTGAGCACCATAACTTGCTGTATACAGTCACGTTCACTTTTACATTTTCATAAATAATTACTGCTTTAATGGTTGAAACAATTGGTTAACTTAAGAGGTGTTTACCAACTACCTTGAGATCCTCAGATTTAAGATGAGAATCAGTCATAATTTTAATCTTTTTTTTTAAAACACTTGGTGGCACAAGGCAGTTTTCCTACAAATACTGCCTCACATGAATCATGGGTGAGCTGTTACATTCTGCTGAAACAGCGACCAGGATGCATCAACTGAGGAAACAGAGTAAAACTTGCAAATCTAACACACCACTACTTTCAAGTGCTTTGACTAACAAAGTGTTAAGAAACAGGAAAGCCCTTTTTATCACAAAGCATTACTCCTCAGAGTCCTCACCTTCAGCCCTCACAGCTTGCTTTAAGTATTTGACAAGCTAAAAATGATTATGGATATCCTTGAACAAGCTTCTTGAGATGTATTCCCAAAAGCATATGGAAATTTCACGTGAAGGTGCAAAACAGAAACCAGCACCATTTCCCTACCTTTCAAGTAAAATAAAAAGTCTCGGGACAGTAATCAACTCACCAGATGTGAATTACCAAACTGTCATAGCTCAGCTGTAAACGTGGAATTTAGATTGAACGCTACTACATTTATAACCACTTTTAGCTAGTCACAGAACAATCTGTATGAATGTTCAGAGGTCTGAACATTCAGAAGTTTATTTAGTAAACCAAATGGGCTATTAGAAACAGCAGATTTTTAAATTACTTCTTTGGAAAAGGAATCTCTGAAAAGCCTACAGTTTGGCTGATGATCTTCAAGCTGTCACCTACATAATAGCAGAGGACCACCTCTAAATCTACTGTCTGCAGCACCTCTCAGTTTTTTTCCTCAAAGCATCAGTCCTGCTATGTACCCATACAACCAGTCCACTTCAGGAGACCAAATCAGCTACTGATGTTCTCCCAGAGAATAACAGGATACTATGCTTGCCAGTTCAGTTGTTAAGTTTTCCTATCACTCCACTTAAAACAACTGGACAACATTATTTCAGTATTTCAGTCATCTTACACCTAGTGTGCATTATACGATACCTACATTTTCTAAAAAAATTATAATTATGCAGATGCAGTTCTTCACCTCCTTTCAGAATATTCTCAGATTTAAGACTATTTTTTTCAATACTTGCCTACAAAAAAAAGATAAGCCTTCAGCATACGCTCAACTGAAATTTAAGAGAGACGTGTCTACAGACCTTACATGATTACTGCTAAACTGCCATCTTTCAGCAACGACTCAGCATACCACCACAGAAGCAATTCCAGGCAGGAGCAGACTTTTATGTGTTTTAAGTTCTTATGAAAACCAAAGCCATCAAACTGTAAGTAAAATATCTTCTATTAATAAAGCCCCACACGTCATGAAAACTTTGTTTTTCCAAAGAGGTTTCACTTCCCGCTTTTACTACCTGTTCTGTTTCTGCATTTTCTTTATCCCAGCTCATAAAGAACAAAGTCTTTCTACTTTCATTAATAAAAAAATAATTACCCTCCATGCTGCAACATCGAGTGAGACACACAAGGCACACGTTAGCCGCTTAAAAATAAGATTACTTCAAGAAGTGCTAGCGTGCAGCTCCTGCAGTTCGCCGTACGCAGAGCTTCTGGACAAATCAATCTCTTACACCTGCCACGGCAGCACCTCGAACGCTCCAGCACCCGCTGCCGCGGGCGCACCGGCGGGGCCCTCTCCGGAAGGCGCCGCAGACCACGGCCGCAGGCCCGGCCCGGCCCGGCCAGGCCCGGCCCCGGCGACGGCGCCTCCCGCGGTCG
>JANZLQ010000055.1:20520086-20532067 GCA_026212715.1 Elanus axillaris | reverse complement strand
GGTGTGGGGGGGCGGCGTGTTGCGATGGGGCATGTCCCATATTCCCCCCCCGCCGGGGCGTGTCGCTCCGTGACGGGGCGTGTCCCTCCGTGACGAGGCGTGTGGCTCCGTGACGAGGCGCGGGGGCCGGCGGGGCCATAAAGGGACCTGGGGGGGGCCGGTGGCGGCACAGAGCCATGGCCGGGCCCCCCCCAACCCCCTCGGCTCCCCCCGGGTCCCGGCGGGGTCTGGCAGCCGCCGTCACCGGCGTCGCCGTCACCGTCACCGTCACCCTCCTGCTGCTGCTGCCCCTCGGCACCGCCGCCCTCCTGCGCCTGCGCCCGCCGGTACGGCCCCCCCGGCTGCTCGTCCGTCCGTCCGCTCTCCGTCCGTCCGTCTGCCTGTCCGTCCGTCTGCCTGTCTGTCCACCTGCTCGTCCCCCCGCCGGTCTCTCCGTCCATCCTGCGGCTCCGTCCTGGCTTCACCCCCACGTCCGTCCGTCCCGTCCTCGCGTTCCCCCCCGTCCCTCTTTCTCTCCCCCTACCCCGCGTCCTTCGGTCCGTCTGTCCCTATGTCACCCCCCCGCCGCCGTCCCTCCGGCGGCCCGCTGAGCCGCGCCCGACGCCAGGCGCCTCTGCCGGGAGAGTTGTCTCGGGCCCTCCCCGCGCCGCGACTGGCGGGCGATCCTGGCGCCTGGCTTGGTCGCGCAGCGCCTTCGCCAGCCCGAGCGGGGGGTCTGGGTACGGCCGTCCGGGCCGGTACCGGAGGCCCCGGGGCGGCGAGGTGAAAGCTCGGCTCGCCGGGCAGGCGACGGCCGGGGCCCGCAGCGGGCGCCGCTCTCGGGAAGGCGGGTGCTGCTGCTGAACCCGGAGGAGCTGCGAGTCTCGGAGTCCCCCGCGGGAGAAATTCGTGGCAGCGCGGCCTCACTGCGGTACCAGCTCCGCCGCGGGCTGCGAGTACGGGAGGTGGGTGGGGTGCGAGCACCCGGCTGGTTGCCCCGCAGGAGGGAGAGGGGAAGCGGGCGGTCCGGCAGCGGGCAGCGGGTCCGCCCCGCCGAGCGGTGCTGCGGCCGGAGTAACTAAGCTAACGTTTGGTAGTAGCAACTAAAGAGGGCATTGTCATTTCGTCAGAATTCCTCAGCTGTTGAAAAATGCGAGGCCGAGACTAATACACGCGCGAGGATTTGTTAGAACAACAGGGAAGGCATTAACTCTCGAAGAAGCACCAGACCTCTGAAACAAGTTGTGGAGTTACCTAAGAAAAGAGGCACAATCCCAACAAGCCGTCGAGAACAGGTTACTGTACACGTCACAGTACAAATGCAGTCTAATGCCTTAAAAAGGAACAAAGGAGATACATTTTGGAGCAGAACAATAATCGTCCCCAGTGCAGCTTCCTTTTTTTTTTTTTTTTTTTCCCTTGGCAGTTTAATGTGCTTCGTGGGATCGTGGGAAAGGGTAAAAAAATATAATACTCAATTTCGTAGGAATTCATCCGCTAGAAAATTTTATGTTTCAGTCTGCTTCTACCACATTACTAGTTGTTTTGGTATGCCTTGAGGTATTATTTTTCCATTTATTAAAATACACATCTCTATTTTAAAGTTAAGACTTCTTCTTACAACTCTTGAAGTACTTCCTGCAATTTTCTGAGTGGGAGTTGAACGCATATATGTAAGGAGGGTCTGAATCCCATATTGCCTTCTCCCTACATTCTAAATACGCGATTTGCACATTCTTCAAGTCCATTTCTTTGGATTAATGTGGCATTCACCTTTCTGGTTTCCTGATGATCTAGAACCAAGAATCATTCAGCAAGAACTCCATGTGTAGAAATGCAGCACAAGATGAATGTGTAGCAAATGCATCTCTAATACAATCACTGTTAATAAATGTTCTGTGTAAAAGAGAGTGATGTTCCTCTATATACACTGGAGGTTCCATTTACATATTGTCAGAGGAAAAAGATATATTTTTGGACTGTTCTCAATCTACTGGTACATGTGAGATACATAAGAATGAACAGATATGATACATCATGGCAAAGTACATTTCCTTCCTAAACTATTGCAATGCGAGGTTTAGACCAATATTATTTGTAGAATTCTTTTAATGATGAAATAGTTGAACTGAGGAAACAGATGGTTCAGTAAGTGCTCCCTAAATACTGTGCATTGTTGCTATGCTGGCCGTGAGAACAAAGTTTTAGAGCCGAGTCAAACTTCAAGTCTCTAGCAAGGCAGGCAGAGGCTGTGAAAGTGGTCTCAGAGGGATGTAGAGTCAGCTGCTCTGCTCATTCTGAATCCTCTTGTGGGCGAAAATACCAGGTGCCCCAGCATTATTTTGCAAGGTTGAAGTTTCTGCCCAGGAGTAGATCAAGAGAAATAGAGAAAGTGTCTATGGGTTAGGAGGCACGTAGGAGTCAAGCCAAAATGAGAAGAGTCATGGCATATTTTGTGTGTGTTAGCATTACAGATGCTTGTGTTGTGCCACTAGCAGCATGAATGTGTGTAAGAGGCGTAAGGAAGATGTGTTGCATTGTTTGCCCAGGGACAGCATTCTTGGATTCTCAAAACAATCTGTCAACACTCTCATTCATGTCATTAGTTTATAGATGCAATTGTTTCCACATCTTTGGAAAACTGGAGTTTGAACCAATATTGAGTGCGTAATTAAGTGCTACATTGGGGGAAATAGTGAGTCAAAGCAGTAGGCTAGTCAAGAAGGTAACTTCTGCTATCAGTTTCAGCAAATGTTCATCTTGGAGCTTGGACAAGTAAGGGAAAGCAGATTCACGTAGCTTTGTCCCAAGTACCAGGATGAACGAGAAATACTGTTGTGCATGATGAAGAAGCTCTAATTTAACTCAGAATTAAACATTTAATTTGACTGTTAGTGGACTTTTTTTCTTTTTTTTCCTTTTCTAACTGAAGTTTAAGTGCAAATGTGCATTCCAGATCATTTTCTAAACTTAACACATAAGGAAGAACAGATACCTTCCTTTTGGAGTCTTCAAGCAAAGTTTGTGTATGATGACTGAAGAAATACAAAGGGCAGTCATTCCATCCTCCAGTAGTACTGCTGGCTTTGTCTGGGTATTAAGGTATATTATTATATACCCTTAGATAAGCATTGTTCTATCTATATTATCAGAATTGAGAAGTTGATTTAGTGAGGAAAAACCAGAATGTATTAAGTTAGAATTTGAAGAATACCCATACAGTGTTCTGTGTATCATTTCTCATATTACCCAGAGTGTATCTGCTGAATTTAATCCTGCTTGAAAACTGGCCTTAATGACAATGATGAGAGAGGCTCAGTTTCTGCAGTTCAATTCTAGCTGCACTTACTTCAGAAAGCAAATTTAATGCAAAATCGAGCACAGGAAAATAAAGAAGTAGCAGGAAAGTAGCCAACATCACCTGTAGTATACTGAAGAGATGCATTTGCCACTCAGGGATTGTGATAATGCATAATTGCTTTAAGGATTACTTTCTTCCTACGGTTCGATTTGGGAGTTGATGTATTCTCTAATATAAGCAGTCAAGAAGAATAATATTGTCAGCACAAAATTTCCCTGAAGAGTCCTCCTTTTTCTTTGTTCCACGGATGCTCTCCTTTGCAGTGTTTTCAACCCAGCTGCAGGCACTACTACCAGGGACCACCAGAGAGCAGTACGTGACTCTGCTGCCCAGGCAGAGCTCTGGCTGCTGGCTCCTGCTCATCCCATGCTGAGGTCAGATACCTGACAGGAATGTTCTACAGTCAGACCGTTCCACTGGCCATGCCATGAGCATATTAGCTTTTCAAAATTAAGAAGAGAGTCCACAAGAACGATTTACAGGATAAAAATAGATCAAAGACTTACTTGGAACTCTCCAAACAGTCCTGTGGCCTTCGCGATAGTGTTATTGTGCAAGCATAGTAAGGGAATTCGTAACTCCACAGCCAGTTGTTCTATTTCTGTCAGGAATCAAGGCTCAAAACAAAAGGTTAACACGGTTTTGGACAGTATCTTAAGGCAGTAAGAGAGGCAACTGAATACTGGGCATTTTGGGGAAAGCAAACAGCTGAAACTTTGTGAGGCTCTTGCTGTAAGAAAAAGAAAGGGAGTTCAGGTGTGGCCTCTGGTCACGCTCCGTGGTACGGCATTTTCTTGCGGTTGTTAAGGATGCAGCAAAAGACCCGTGCTGTCTCTCTAAGGAACTGGCGAGCTGGGCAAGGGTACCACCAATTTTTGTTGTGGAACTTTCTCATTCAGTTCAACTTTATGAGAAAGCAGACACGATGGGGTCTGCTTTAGAAGTGGAAACCCAGCAAAATAATTTTGGGTGTTGGAGATGGCTGGCATAAACAGTGACTCTCTACACTTCCCAGTCGTGTCCTGCTTCAGTTCCCTGAGTTTACCTGGAAATAACGATGATTTTAATTTTAGCTGCACACGTAGTACTTGGTGTTCTTGCGAAAGGTCTTCAAGGAAAAGAAATTGCCATTATGTGCGTCTATAAGGCTTCGTGTCAGGGGATTTACTTTGCGGGCGTTCCTGCTGCCAGTTGCCAAATCTTTTTTAGGCAGTCAGGCTTCAGTAGCGTGAAGGGGGACAGGCCAGGAATTTGGGATGCGACCGCTCTTACTTCCGGAGCCGCCGGCACTGTCGGCCAAGGCCGCCGGCCCGCGTGCGGCGCCCGCCTGACGGCGTCACGCCCTCCGTCACCGCCGAGGGCCGCGGGCGGGGCGCGGGCGGCCGCCAGTCCTCCGGCCCAGCAGGTGGCGCCCAAGGCCGGGGCGCCCATCCCGGAAGGGGCTGGGGCCGAGCGCTACGTCACTTCCGGAGGCAGCGATGCGTCCCCCGGGGTGAAACTTCCCCAAACTAGTGTTCGTTATGGTGGTTTTGTTTTGGGTTTTTTTTCGAACAGACTGTACTATATAGGTCTTTAAATTAATCGCAAAGTCTTCAGCGAGGTTCGGCTCGTCACTGAAACGCGGCGATCTGGAGAAGCACTGCGCGGGGAGGCAGGACGTCCCGGGCGCCCTCGGTCGGGCCCTGCGCGGGCACCGCCGGGGAACCTGCCGCCGCCGCCCGGTTTCCTTGTCGAAGCTCGAAACCGGAGACTTGCCGCACGCTGAAGGCAAACACCACCAGCAGAGCACGGCCGAGGACTAGTGATCAGCAGCACCACGCTGATTCAGGCCATTCACGGCCTGTGGAAGCCTCTTCCCATCTCTCCTTGAGATTTCACCCAAGCTAAAACAACAGATTTTCTGAGACTTAGCTTGAGCAAGAAAACGTGTTAAAACACAGAGGGGAAGCGAGAGAGCGTGCTGTTCCACAGGGTCAAAATGAGTTCTTTGAGATGGAAACTATGCCCATTTTGTATCTGAACAAAATTTAGTCTGTGCACATATTTTCAAGTCCAATAGAGCACATTCACAGCTTTTAAGTCCGTGTCCTTCCTACATTAATAGGAACCCTAATAAGAACTTTAATACAGAAATGAGAAAAGGGAAAGCCAATGCTTAGTACAAGATAGTTACCTAGGTGTCTTTTGTAGTCATTATCGGAACATGTTAGCAAATTAAGCAATATATGGGAATGAGAAGCAGTAGGGCAAGGAAGTTTTGAATGTGGAAAGACCTATTTTCAGATTAAACTTGAAAAGAAAACAATTGGTAACATCCCAGCTGCTGCAGAAGAACCTCTAACACAATGTCAGGGTAGGGGAAAGAGAAGGCCTCAGTACTAAAGATGGGCAGATAAAAATGGGGACAAGTGAAAGAAGGTATAGGAGAGACGCTGGAGCATTTGAGTTAGAAACCTATCAGAGAAACATTGTACAGGTTTTGGAAAAACTGTTGAACTTACAGATGAATGCAGAACGTATCAAAAATAGCTTAGGATCAAATCAGATAAACTAAGCTGTCTCAACACACAATATAAAATGAAATTTGAGACCTAGATAGGAAAAATCCAGCATCGGGACTGTACTACTCACTGGGTGATTAGGATGGTAACAGTGATGGCGACATGCTGACGGATATTTGGCTGAGAGGAGCAGGAAAAAATCCGTGATTCCTCCTACCACCATATACATTGAGTAAGTGACACCTTAGGCTATGATGCCATTGCTAAGTTTTGCTAAGTTTGTCTACTGCTATGTGGAACAGCCAGCTATGATTCTGCGAGAGGAGATGTGCCTCTTGACTTGGTAATAAGCAATGTATATGACCTGGGTCAGAATATTACTGTCAATGAGCCAGTCTGTGACACAGCCCAAAATGTATTTATGTTTCACATTTTTCCAGGAACCTTAAAACCAAAAAATTCTGTAACAGAAGGATTATTATTTTTAAAAATAATGTTATATACCCCCCCCCCCCCAATCCTCATTAAAAAGAAACTAAAATCAACTCTCAAAAGGGTAAAATGTTTCCACATGGCATGAATGTTATTAAAGGTGCCCTATTGGATCAGAAGAAAGCTGGTAGGGCTGAACAGCAGACTAAAGGAGGCTGTTCGTAAAGACATAATTTCAAAAAGTTGAAGTCATGTCCAAATGATGAAAATAGAAAAGATCGTAAACTCAGGTCGATTAGATCTCAAAGTACAGTAGGGCAGGTCAAAATAAAAGACGCTGAGGAAAGAAGGTGCAACAAACCCTTTTCCAATACACTAGGAGCAGGAAGGCTGATAGATTTTGCAGTGTCAATGAATGATCAAGAGCATGCAGAGAATTAGATTTTTTTTTTCCCCATCTACGTTTTTCTGTGATGATCAGGGAGATTTCCACATTAAAATCATGTTTTTTAAGGGATGTACTGAAAAAATCTCTCTCAGTTTGAAATGCCTATAGTCCTAGAAAGAGCTATAGAACATATAAAGAAAATGAAAAATTGCCAAAACCAGATAAGTTTTTAATAAATAATTCTAAAGGAATTTGAACATGAAATTCATTCTTTACTGACTGCAGTTGCAAGCTGTTTCGTGAAACAGCTTCAGTATCAGAAGGACAGAAATGGCAAATGTGATACCAATTTTCAGGCAGTTTAGGAGAAATCTGTAAAGCTAGAGTCCTATATGTGAGATCCATATTAGGAAAAGAGGTGGAAACAATAATAAAATGGTTATTATACACATAGAAGAATATGTCTCTGAAAAAAATCAGTGTATCTTTCGCCTCACAAAACTGTTTGTGTTCTCTGAAGAAGTCATTGAGCGTGAGTCCAATACAGTCTTGGATTTCCAAAAAGCATCTGTCAAGCTCCCTCACCAAAAGCTTTAAAAGAAATTAAGGGGGCAAGGGACAAGGGGAGAGATCAGATCTTGCCTTGGATAAATACCTGTTTATATATGAAACTAAGGTAGAAATAGTTAGTTGTTTTTTCTTAATGGAAGAAAAACAGTAGTGGTGTCCACCAGGGATCTGTGCTGAGGCATCTGTCATCTGCAAGATTATAAATTGTATAGAAGAGTTGAACAGTGAGGTGGCAAAGTTTTCTGATGATGCTGAATTGATCAGGGTAGTTCGGGGAGGGTGGGGAAAGACCCAAAAGGCAAGGGATTTAGAAAGACTTCATGATACTGAACAACTTGTGTTAGAATCTTGTGTAAAATTTAATGGAGATAAAATATAAGTGGCAGCCATTAGGAGAAACAAATCGTATGTAATTATGGACTCTGCAGTAACTGTTAATACTGTGGAACCAGATCATAGTTTATAACAGATGGGTCTTTGAAGATTAACGCACAAAGCAGAATCCAGACCCCTATTACCAACAGGATGTTTGGAAATTCTCAGAAAATGACAAGAGATTAAAAGAGAAAACACTAGGGCATTTTGTCCTTGTGTGCGATCTCAAATCTTGAAGAGGCACAGAGGATGCTGGCAAAGATGTTCAGTGGTAGTGAGTGGTTTCTGTATGAGAATGGGTAAATAGATCAGGATGCCTTTATCTGGATGAGGAAGGGACTATAGCAGAGGCCGGTCACGCAGTCTGTTCAGAGAGCATTTCTGGCTTGGGAGAGCCAAGGGCTGCTGACAGCTGAGGGCTGCAACAGGGCGCTGGGGAGCTCTCCAGTGTGTATCTGGAACTGACCCACTGGGTGATGTGAGCCTCGATGGATGTTGGTATGGACTGGGACAAACATCTTAACTTATTGACAGGTTAATAATGGAGGGGTTTAGAAATAGTGTCAGTATCCAGTCTGGTCCAAAATGGAGCTGGTAGGAGTTATAAATAAAGCAACACATGTACAGATCCAGAGAGACATGGAATTATGTCTCAATCAAAACTGATAAAATATTAATACCATTATATTTTTTAATGATGGTTTATTATGATGATGTTAAAGTGACAGAATGTTCCATGGTGTACCATGAAACTGTCTCCAGTGGGAACTGCACTACACAAAAAAAAGTAAATAGGCAAAATGGCAGGCAAGGCAAGTGATCTTGCTTTTGATCATTATGTTGATTTTCCTATACTATTCACAGCTCTCAGAGGGAGAGCAAAGGATTGTGAGTGCTACAGGTTTTCATTTTGCTTTGACACCATCCCTTTAAAATTTCATGTTCACACAAAAGAACATGCCAAAGTGACAGCTAAAAGCGGACATTTAAAAAAGTGACATCTCTCTAATGTCACTTTTGTTACTGGTTTTGATTTCCCATTGCCCTATAGGATAATTGCAAACAATACTGAAAACAATTCAAGTGAACTTGGTTATCTTTCAAGGGCGCTACTGAATCGCTTTCCCTTATGATGTTGCTTCATTTACTAAAAAATAAGTCTATGCTTGCTGCAGACTTTTTTTCTTCCCCCTCCCTTCCCGACAGTGACCGTAAAAATTGCTAGCTAGAAGTTATTCTTGGTCTTTAAATCTGACAAAATAGGTGCCTAATCGCTGTGTGCTGAGTTCTGTCTGAAACTGGCCACCTGCACGGAGCAGGCTGCTCTGCGGTAGCCCCTAGCTCGAGCAGAGCTGAACAAGTCCCTGCTGTACCAGATTGCCTGAGCAAGCCGTGTAGCCTCTCTGAGCTTCAGTTTCTAACCTGTGAAATGAGAAACAGCCCCCTCGCTACTGAAATGAGGAGGCATATACTCCAATGCTGTCTTCACCAGGAGGTTTTTGAGAAGGGGTTTCAGCAAGGAAATTTTGTACATGAGGACTGGAAAAGGATTTCAAACATAATTAATGGCAGAGAAGAGAACAGTAGAAGGGCATTCAAGAAACATATCAAAACTAGAATTCTCTATTATAAGAAAAAAACCCTACTTTTGCAAGTATTTTCAGTTCATCCTCCATCTTCTTCGCTGCCTTCCTAATGTTCATTCATAAAGAGGCAATATGTTCTACTTTTTCAGGATGTATAGAAGTAATGTAATTAGCGTTTTCTAGCAGTGTGTTTGTAGGTCGGAAACTTCTGTAAACTGTACACCTCTTGCATTCCTATTTCATTCCATCTGTCTCTCTTTCTTGTAAAAGCTGATTCTCCTTTATTGAGAACCAGCTCCTGTGAACAGAAATTTATTGTGGGTTCAGCTGGCTGAGAAGATAGCCTACGTGTAGTGTTTTGGAGAGCTGTGGCAAATTTCTTTCCTGAGCAATCCTAGGGCAGGCTCTAAGCCCTGATAATCTAATCGTGTCTCTTGGTGACAGAAGGCTATGTTCAACCCACAGTTCAGAAATAGACAGCAGGCAAATACAAGACGCTCACTATGTCAGACTTTCATAGTTGGCCTTATCTAATACTGATATCATAGAAATTGCTCAAAAAAGACTTCTTGGATCAGGGTTAAACTCGGAAGAGTTACCAGCTTGGTGGACATTTTTCCTAACTTGACATTTAAACCACTAAAGACACAAGGCTAAGAACCGTGACCCTACCACTATATGTCGAGTTTTACTGTCATTGGATTTGTCTAACACAAGGTTGGTCCATGGGGAATCTTACAGTCCCCTTCCAATTTATGGAGGATTTGAAGTATTTCTAAAAATCAGAAAGTAAATATGAAGAAACCTTAAAAGCCTTCAAGTTCATACAGTGTGTCCATTCAGCTGATGCCCAAAATAGATCCTATGTATCATGCCTGTCCCCTCCTTTTTTTTTTTTTTTTTTTTAATTTTTGCAGCACACAGCTGACAATTGCTGGGTCTGAGCTGCTCCTTGCTGCTGGTGGGCAGTCTTGTGGACTGAATTGTCGTGCTAACAGCAGATGGGAGGTTTGGGGCCAGGGGCGGAGTGTTGCTGCATGTGCTTGTGACAGATCACATTAACAGGTTGTCCCTAACATTTTGTACGTTGAAGAGAAAATTCCTGTCAGGAAAGTAGGCTCTTGTGTGATTAGAAAAGGGTTCTTCCACCTTTGAAAGAGTATCAAGCTATCGATAACACTTTAAATAGCTTTTAATAGAAGTTTCTTATCTTTCCTTGTCATGTCTTCTGAAAGTTGTCTTTGTTATCTGCTCTGCTGTTTGCTTGACCAAAATTTTTTTCTGATCAAACTAGTGGGAATTATTATCCCCAAACTTCATGTCTTATGGTTTTGCAGAACAGGTAGCGAATCACCTGTTCTAGACCAAATTCCTGATGTTGGCTGCAGATGCCAACACTTGCAGCTCTGAGTCAAAGAGAAAAAAGAAAGAGTAGTTTATTGGTCTTTTTGTATGTGCTTCTGAAACAAGCAGTGCCAGGTACTGTTCTTCTGCCTCACACTACCCATCAAGAATTCTTTTCATACAATTTGCTTTTAGTCAAGATGACAGAAGGAAAAGCTTCTTTCCTTATTTACAAGCAGAAAACACTTTGTTAACGAGCAAGTTTATGCCACCTTCCATAGTGGTTTTTTTTTAGATGACAAACTGTAGTTGAGAGATGAAATGGCAAACAGCTAACTGAAGCCTTTGTTGAGGACAATGTGATCCCACAGTTAGAAGTGCAAAGTGTTGCAAAAAGTGAATAAGGATCCATAGAGCAGGTGTGGAAGAAACTCACAGCAGAAAAGAACTCAGCCCAACCTTCAGTAGCACAAACAGCAGCAGAGGCTTCCTTGGCCGCCCTGCCAGTCCTTGCTGTATATTCAGCATGCAGGTAAGAGGAGAGAGGATTCAGTTTGCTCCTGGCAAGGGAGTCAGGTACTCCGTATGGGTAGGCAAGCTATTCAAGTACAGCCTCAGAATGTTACCATAAGGGTAATCTAATTTCCACTGTAACTGACTGCACAAACCACTTTTGTAGAGATGTATTTTGGAATCTATCACTAGACTACCATAATATTAACTCTGCATCTTGCTTGGCCTGCCAGGTAGCTTTGCTGAGCATCTGGATAGAAATAACCATCTACTCCACTTCTTAAATGGCAGATTTCTGTAAAGAGTCAACATCACAAGTACAACTGATACCTGATTCAACAAGCTCCATCCTCTGGTTACAACAGCACTGTAATTCCCCAGCAGGAAGCCCCCAACAGCACATCTCATGGTTCCAAAGACACCCTGACTAATGCCGGCTTCACGCCACAAACCAGGACCTCAGCGGAATTTTTAAAAGCTCCTGCTACTTTTGCTGCTAAATTAGACAGGTGCTGATGATTATTCACCTGCCAGACTCCTCTCCCACCCTTTCCTTGAAAGGACACTGACTGCATTGTCTAATAGAAGCCAGCTGGAGTGGGATACATGTCTGTTATAGCTCTGAACTAAGGAGGAGAATTCTGAGATCATGGTGAAAAATATCAGGTCAAACCCTCTTCTCCCTCATGGTTTTAGAAGCTACTAAACTCTTCTTTAGATGGATTTTTTTTTTAAAAAATCTCTGTTTCTACATTTATGTGATCCAGAATCTTAAACATGATTAAAAAAAAAACCCATTATCCTCTATCCCATCTGATTCTTTGCCAGTCAGGAAGTCTTGCATTTTTGTCACATTTAAGGAATGTATTCTTGTTGTGGTTTAACCCCAGCCAGCAACTAAGCACCGCGCAGCCGCTCACTCACTCCCCCCC
>JANZLQ010000055.1:20478032-20519986 GCA_026212715.1 Elanus axillaris | reverse complement strand
TGTGAGATCTGGTTTTATTTCTCATTACCCTACTCTGTTTTGATTTGTAATAAATTGAGTTAATTTTCCCCAAGCTGCGTTTGTTTTGCCCATGATGGTGATTAGTGAATGATCTCTCCTCTCCTGTCCTTATCTGGACCCACAAGCCCTTTGCTACTTTTTTTTTTCTCTCCCCTGTCCAGCGAAGGAGGGGGCACTGACAGAGCAGCTTTGGTGGGCACCTGGCATCCAGCCAGGGTCAACCCATCACAGCATACTTAATCCATAGGCCCAGAGCCCCAAACTACTAACACAGATTACAAAAATGGAGGCTATTTTTTGTAAGAACAAATAAAACATACATAACTTCGAACGATACACAGTTCTATCTTTCTAGAGACGAAGACAAGTTCAGAATGGTTTTTACAAGGTACTTTTTGGGGAGAAATCAGTAAATACCCCAGGTTGCTCTTAAGCTAAAAGCATAAGATAGTCTGAGGCATACGAACCTCTCCTTTATAAACTGTACGCATGTCTGCGAGATATATTACTTCTTCAGGAGAGAGCATTTTTAATATGGGAAGACAATTTTTAAAGGACTGGTCTGGGCCAGTGAAGGAAGTTAAGCTAGACTGTAAAACTTGACCTGATTTCTAGGCATCTTTTTTCTTTGTTTTCACTCCAGTGGGACTGGAAATTCCAGTTGGTTTGTATGTGTTCTGTTGTTAATCCAACTCTATTCCACTTATTTATAAGGACTAAACATCCTTTTTGGTTTTGGTGGGGTTATCGAATTACCTTTGGCCACTGGAGCACTCTCCTATCCATCATGTCACTGGGTCTGGCAGGGATATGGTTCTTTCTTAGTCCAAATTCACAGGTTGGTGGGGGCTTGAGGGGCAGTTTAGTCGTGGCCTTACGGTTTCCTGGCAAAGCATTACCAGTTCGTAATGAACCGAGTTTGTTCTTATTTATCACTGCCTCTATGTCTGTTTCTTCATTTTTCAATGACAGTTCATGTAAGTTGTACACCCATTCCTCCCTAAACAGTGGAAGGATTTTCCAGAATGCACGAATGAATAGGCTAAAAACACAAGAAATTAGGTAGGCACTTGCAGCCTGGCTAATGCTGGACATAATCCAGTGTCACCCAGTGACCCATTCATTTGTCAGGGTGGCAGATCTGAAGAAACAGATGTGTAGCAAGCACAGCACTAGTGTGAAAAAGTCTCGCAAGGGTTTTCCATAAAGTATTCAGAAGTCTCAGAAACGTTAATGGAGAGCTTCCAGACAGCACTTGCGAGATGCAAAATTCCACAGCAAGACTGAATCTGAGCTATAAAACTATGTGACAGTGAAGTATGGGGTGTCCTCAACATGTGAATGAGATTTTTATGTTGAAATCATAAGATTTTGCTTATGCAGATACTCAGTACTTACTAAAATCTAACAAAATTTCCAGGTCTGTATTTTTTTTTCATGAGCTGTAAAGAAGAAAACCTTGGTAAGCCACATGGCTTTTCTTAAATTTGCTAGAGTATTGCTGGTGGCCTGTAACTTACAGCTGTACGTGATCGTAATGAGAACACATAATAAGAACATTTTAATTTCCGGAAATAATTTATATTTTCCCAGATGGAAATCTTATTTTGTTTTTTTTCTAATCTGAGTAAGTTTGAGGTATACTTACTACCAGGAGATTACATAGAAATAATTTGTTTTCACTGCACAAGCTTAATACACTTCCAAAGATCTCATTATTATCAATAATTAATGCAAGCATACTGAAATTCTCTCAGGAGTGTGTTCTTTAGGTGTGCTCCATGCAGTTCATTGTACTGGCTTTGCTTCCCTTTTAAAAAATTGCGCTTGACTAGCATAGTTGCATTTCCCATTGTTTTAATAGTTGGAATTTATCAAGAAAATTTAATGTTCTAGAGCTAGAAGAGTGAAAGTGAGCCAGCTAGCTGTTTTCCTGAAACTAAGAGCGCGCTTTTCAAGGCAAGGCAAGAAAACATGGGGTGGAGGGGGAGTCATTAATTATAAACATGCTCAAAAAACAATATGGAAAATCTAGTGTGGAAATATGATAGATTTTTATGCTGCACAAGTTACTCTCCTGCTCAAAAGAATGTTCCTTTTTTTGTTATGTAACAAAGAAGGACTAACTTCCCTGCAGAGCTCACAGAATAGTTTAGGAATATATTAAATTAAAGTCTGCCTTTCAGCTCACCCTAAATGTTTGAGCAATCCTTTAAAGAAAAATCAGACTGAGATAATGTTTTTGACACACTGTAGCAATAGCTGCCCTGCTCCCTGAATGGAGCACATACAGTGATTTCTGTTCAGTCTATTTGAATACAGCATTCAGAGCAGACTCGGTACATTTTGTACAGCACTTTCTCCCTGCATTCATAAAGGGTTTTCCTTGCAGGACCACTGAGGTTAGTGAGATTTATGGAAAATATTTAATCTGTGTATCATTCATGCTTTCAAAAGATACTGTATTTACTAATCCTCCTTCTCAAGCTTTGGAAGTACGTATTATCTCTTTCAAGGAAAGAATTTGGAATTTATATATTAGGAGCTTCAGGCTGCTTCAAGAGAGGTGGAAGAGCAAATAGCACAAGAACATCAAGTCTCTGACACCTCTTGGCAATCAAGTACTGGGAATATGAGCCCCGGGACTTGGACAATCTATAATAACTTGCACTCTGAGCAAAATACGCTTACACAAAAACCTTTTCTCTAACGGGTATTTTATTTTGGGCTGCTTGCTAACTTAAGAGGAACTACAAACATCTTGTATATGTATTTTCTGAACTGGAGTAGCAACTATAAACTTGCAATACTTTTGTACTCAGCACTTACATAAATGGTAAAAAGATGTTCCTGAAAAGCTACGGTTGTTTTTGGAAAGGGTAAAATGCATCAGGTTCCATCCTCCCTGCAGAGCTTCACAGGCAGGTTCTGTTTCTGAGACCATCCTGCCCACGTCTGAAATGCTGTGCTGTTGTTGCAGATTACAACACAGTTCTCCTACAGAACTGCAATTTTATCGTGCGTTTCTGAGGAAGTTCTCAGCTGAGTTTGATGTGTGGAACGGAAAACGGCAGTATACAGTCAGAAGGATACCGGTAGTGCTCACTCTTACGCCAGAGAACTTTGATAGTAGGCTGCTTACATTTACCTGATAATGGATTTGCTGAAAAGCCAGAAATGTTAGTGAATGTCAAGTTCTCAGGCTGACTTACCTTTTTCTTCTTGAAAAGGTTTTGTGAAGCTGATGTAATTTTCTGTTTTATGTTGTTGTTTAGCTCATGCAATTTTTCTGTTCTTAGTTTTTTAAACTGGTCATTTTTGATGCTGTAGAAGAACCTGTGTCAGATTCTAGATTTCACCCATTAATCAGATGAAAAATTTTTGTTTCGTGCATGAGAGTGTGTTAGTGCGTTTACTTCCGTGCAATAGAATTTCCGATTTGCTAGTCTCCTAATTTTATTTGGTAGTAAAATGAAGGACAGTTCTCTAGCCCTGTGCATCGAATTCATATTTGTTGTCAGGGAAGGGCAGCTTATAAAGAAGACAGGCCATATTCTTCTCAAGAGGTACACAGCAAAAGGACAAGAGGCATTAGTCACAAGTTGTAATGTGGGAAATTACAACTGGATATAAACAAAAAGAAAAAATACTATTAGAAGGGTTAGGGAGTACTGGGTTAAGTTGGATCAGAGGGTTTCCACCCCTAAACTTACAAGGCTATTAGCAACCTTCTCCAACTTTGACGTAGCCCTGCTTTGAGCAGATAACTGGGCTAGATTGACCTCTGGAGGTCCCTTCTGACCTAAGTAGTACTATGATGATTTGTGCCAGCACAAATTGTGCGTAGAATGCCACCAGATTGGAATTCTAACATTCTAATTCTTCTCTAAAATAAATACCATTGTACTGCTATAAAAAGATCTTAAGAGAGTTTATAGATGTGATACGTTTTTACAAACATTTCTCTCATCATTCTTCTTTTCTGAGTTTTAATTTCACCCACCTTCTCTGCAGACTGAGATCAGAAAATAAATTATGTATGTGAACTAATAATGATATGAAGAAAAAATAAATATTATTGGGATAGAACTTTAATTTGGGGAATTCTGGGAATGTTTTAAAAAAATCATTGTATCTGGTTAGTCCAGAAAAAGCGAGGTTACCACTCACAGGAAATACTGATTTTTATCTGAAACAATTAAATTTCTGTAATATTTAGCTAATAGTTCAACAGTATCTTCCACCAATCAGTTGGTAACTCCTAGTACATAAGGTGGTTTGCAGACACATAGAGCATTCTTCTTAACCCAGTCCCTAACACATACATAGAGGATTAATATAGGCTCCTGTTTCTTTCATCTACTTCTTTTCTTCTACCAGTTGAATTTGCACCCAAAAACCTCTATAAAACCAAGATTTGCATGAGGTTAGCTTTCTGGGATTGCAATACTGTGTTTGGGCTTTTTTAGAGCTTGTACTTTGGTTTTGATGTCTGCTGTGACTTGGAGGAAGGTGTTCCGGGGGATATTTTGGGATGATGTGGATGTTGAGTCAGACTTCTGTGGCACTATACATAGCTATTCTAATATTTTAGTTGATGTTTGTGTTCTGTGATGGTTTAAGACATTTTTCCATAGTTCATAGGAATGGAAAAGTATAAATCTTAGTTTATTGTGGCAAGCGTCGGAAAGCATATTCTGACAGTGCTGTTAGTGAACCGTTAGAAGAATGTCTGAATTGAATGGTAAGGTGAAATGTTGAAAAAGCTGCAGTTTACAAAGCTATCTCAAGGGCTTATGCATTACAGTTGCCATGTGCTATTGTTTCCAGTGGATTCTGCCTCAACAGAAACTTCTTACAGTGTAGTTTCAGAGTGATTCTATTTCAGGTCTAACAGAAGATTAGAATATTTCTACTTAGCTTGTATTTAAATAAAATAGTTCTCGATGGAACATGATCTGTTGCTAACTAGTGTCTGGCGTCCATAGCCATGAGATTTCAAGATATGCAGAGAAAGGAGCTGATAAGAGTGGATTTTAATAGACCCTTGTCTCAAAATAGGCAAATAATATATAGCTACAAAATACAGTTTGGCCATGTTTGTATCAACTAAAAAAAATTGATTAATGTGTCCCCACCTTCAGCTAGCAGTTGTCTTTATATGATGTGCAAAAATCAGATAAAGGACTACTGCTTTGAGCTGCCTTCCTTGGTCCAAGCTTTCATGCTGTCTGGAGTGCTTAGTAGAATCACAGCAAGCATCATCAAGCGATAACGCATTGTTGTGCACAGCTTTTTTGGGTTGTTTTTTTTTTTTTTTTAATTCGTACAGAATCATTAAGTTTTGAGATACAAAAAAGATTGCGTTAGTCTTGCTAGAACTTAGTTACGTTGTGCTCTAAGTTCACTGTGTGAACTGTGGTTTCCTCTTTGAAGTGTACATCCAGCAGAATCTGGTCTGCACTTCATTTTGTCAGTAGAAGTAAGAATACCGAAGACTGCATGTAAAAGATTTCTATTGTGAGTGGTATTACAGTATCTGGGTTGCATCCACTTCATTATTATTTATCACAACTGGCAATGCCTTTGTGTTTGTATAAATTTTGTATAAATTGCTTGTAAACCTGCATTCAAAGTTACGTGATGACAAATTTAAGCACTTTGTATTTCCTACAGGTTAGGCATGCAGTTATGGGACTATTTTTTTTTTTTAATAAAAAAAGTAAGACCTATGTTAAGACTGGATGAAGCTGCACATTCTTTCTTGTATTGTCTAGTTTGGTTGTGTCTGGCTGTTGCATGGCTCCAGGAAGAGGCAAAAGAGCATCGAGGCTCCTTTATACAGTGATTGTCCTCACTTATTTCAGGAGGTCTTAGTCACGGAGTGCCCAAATGGCCAGGGTCACACTGGAGATGACAAAGTGTATTGTTATAACTCTGCTTCAGCAAACTAACTGTTCCACTTGCCTAAGAGATGAAGTACTGTGCATTATGACTTTGTTCCTTCCTATGATTTACACCCAAGGTCTGATCAACAGAGAGTATAGCTGGAAGTTGTGAAATAAATTAATTTTACACACACACACTCAGAGCCTCTGTACTCCTTCCCTGCGTTCGTACAACTGAAATACTAAAACTGACGAAAGTATCCTCACACAAGGCAAGAGTGTTAGTCTTCCTCATCATTTAAATGCATTCGTTTAATTGCTGAAGTAAATAGGTGAGCCTTGCATTATGCTTTCATAGTAGCTTTCATGAGTTTGGCAAGACTGTGCTGCAGAATTATCTTTCACTTTTCCAGAATTAAAAACTAAAACTTTCTAGGCAATCTCAGTGATGATTCAGTTTTCTCAAACTTGATGATTGTATATTGTATGTACTTCCCAGGCAGTATTTTTCCTTTGTTTGTGACTGCTTTCTAACTGTTCTAGGGCTATAAAAGAAGCCCGCTACAAATCATAATGGTATGTGTGAAATGGAATGGCATGTGTTGATAAAAAGCAGTTGGGTGCCATGCAAGAAATGTTATGCTGTATCATGAATTCATTTCAGCCTTAAGCTTGCCTTTTTCTTTCTTACATAATTTGTAAAGGTAAAAGTACTGTGTACAACAGAGACTAACTCTGCAAAATACCTGCCTACTAAACGTTGTATATAGGTGTATTTTTGATGATGAAGATAGCTGACATCTTGTCACACACAACTTCTGTATATAATACTTCTTTAACAACCAAAAAATGACGTTTTGTCTAGTCAGGCAGTGCTTTGGAGAAGTGCAGTACAAGTAAGAGCAATCAGCATTTTTGGCAACTACAGTAATCACCATCTTTCTGTAATTACTGAGAAATCCAGGCCTAGGCAAATAACTATGCCATTTTTTCAATTACAAAATTCATAAATAGAAACCTTTCCTTTCCGCTTTTTTAAATCTTCACATAATCAAAACCTAGATATCATCTCCTGTTGTCTTCTAGCAAATGCAGCTTGGAGCCTCAGCCAAAACATGCGGTAATATCTTAATGTAGTAAATAACGGCAGACCTGAAAGGCACTACAGTGCAGCGCTGAACTCAATATTTGTTGTGACCAGAGGTTGTTGTGCTTGCTGTCAGCTCCACGCAGACTGCCTGTACCGTCCGTCATCAGCGGTTCCTGGCAGCTGTCAGTCTTTCTTTTGTTAGCGTCCTTTTTATGGTCCTGCAAATTGCTCAGCCTATATAAGTGCACATGAGAAAAATCTTTTCTGTCCTTTTTTAAGAGCTGTCGTAGAACTCAAGCGCTAATTATGAATTTTTTCAACATGCAAATCCCAAGCTCTCCTTTGTTTAATGGGCCCAGACCATAGTGTGGGTAAATAGTTGCTGGCTGTTATATTCATTAAAAATTATGCAACTATTTCTGTTTGAAACACTCGATCAATTGGTTGATTGATTTGTCTGTTTCAGGAATTTATCTCTTGGATTTAATCTACATTGATTCTGCATATCCCGCTTCAGGCAGCATTATGGAGAATGAGCAAAGATCCAATCAAATGAACAATATTCTCCGAATAATAGCTGATCTGCAAGTCTCCTGTAACTATGGTTGGTAAATTTTGTTATACCTATTAAGCCTAAACTAAAATTTCTTTAGTACGACTTCATGAAAGTGGGTTTCAGCCCTATGTAAAGGCAACACAAGAGGGTCACGTTGGTAGAATTGGACACTAGTAAGTCGTGTAGCTTCCACTTCTGTGCAGTTTCAATCTTACTGGTAAATTAGGTAGATAAGCGTGTATGCTAAATTGTAAGAGCTATAGCAGAAGTTGTGCAGAGTTTATGGCTACATGTGGACTACAAATAACATACTTTCAGGTACAGCTATTGCACTTGGGTTATATTCGGTTTCCACCAGAGGCAGGTAGAGGGAATTATCTTAATATCTTTCCTTTCCTTTGGAGTAGGTGCCATGTCTTTGGAGTGTAGAATGTGTTAATTTTATTATCATTTTACTGTTAGTATCCCGATGATACAAAACAAAATACAAATATTTCAATCTATACAATACTTGTTAAGCTTTTCCACACACCTTGCTTGTTGACGAAGTGAGGAACGTGAGGGGGACGCTTCTTTTTGTTAACAAGATTTTGCTCTAAAATTCATTTCTGCAGTTCTAGCCTGTTAGTGAAGCCTGTGTCAAGAAATGTGCTGGGTTTGGGGTCTTGGTGAATACTCGGCATACCGTTGGAGACTCAGTATGACTTTTCATTGCTTAAACATGAAACAAGCCGGAAAACCTTGAGAGCAGCTGTACGATTAAATAAATTCAGAACATTTAAATGCTATAGTTTTGGGGAGTTTTGAATAGAAAAAATCTGAATGTTAGATGTGAGAAATTACTTGTGTGTGCTTAAGTATCCAGCCCTTGTCCTTTGTTGTCAGCTTCAGTAACACAAAGTATTTAAAGGTAGGGACTAGGCATAATAATGTATGACTGAATAGCTAGATTATTCAGCTATAATGTTCTTATTGCAAGTTTCTTTTTGCCTTTGACTACTTCGAATTACAAAGAAACCCATTATTTCACTAACCCTTTCCTTTTTACAGTTTTGGCAGCTTCCTGCATTGCTGTGCATTAATTTTGAGTGCTTTTGTTAAAGTCAGAGTCAAAATTAAAATTTGGCCTTGAATATTCTGGAATAATGAGTGCCTTATAAACAGTTGTCTTTGAGACAGCATAAAAATTATGTTGGATACTACAAGACGTGTTCCTGCCCGTGCACCATGCGTCAAAGGATTTTTCTGTCATTCTGAACTTAGTGTCTTTCTTTCTTGGTATTCAGCATTGTAATTTTTAAGTCTCTTCACTTCTTTTTCATGAGAGAATCACTAACAGCTATGGCTGCAGGCTTTAATTTCCCCCACAACAGTGAGCACAAAATTGAAGCAAGGTTTTCAGCAAATAACTCTTTTCCACTTGTGAGAAAGCATATAAAATTCACTATCTTTCATAATGATGAAATGCATCTGTGTTTTCTTTAACAACTGAGCATCACTTTCACTCAATCAAATCTTTAATATCTTCTTAGAGTCAAAGTAATATTTCTGCTACATTTATTCTTTAGGAAGGTTCAAATCCTGTTTCCATTAAGATAACCATAAGAACCAGAAAAAAAACCACCTGAAAGAATAACTAATTTTGGATGACGAGAATGTTCATCTTTTTTTTGTTTCAACGCTCCACAGATCATCTTACAACACTGCCCCATGTGCAAAAGTATTTGAAGTCTGTCCGTTACATTGAAGAGCTTCAGAAATTTGTAGAAGATGACAATTATAAGTAAGTACTATTCTGTTCTTCAGGTTTGGGGAATTTAATGGAAAGATCACTTGGCTGTTAGTTTGATGAAGAGTTGAACAAAATGCCATTGGCTGAAGATATTTTGGGGTTTGTCTGGTGTTCTTAATATTTTATTAATAGAGCTGATAATACCAGGATGCCTGAGTAAAATCCAGAATGACAGTCTTCCTTTATGACTCTAACCAGATTTCCAAAATTAAATATCTTTGTAAAGTTAAAAGCAGATGAAAATCTAGTCTTTGTTCTTGTGGTAGTTATATTCTGGGAATTTGTTCAGGAATCCCAAAAACGTCTCCAAGATGTCCAGGGTTGACTCTATGCTATTGGAAATAATACAGTTAAAACATCTTCCCATTTCAAGTTACTATTTTTAATAAGCTCATACTTAAGTATAAACCTGACAATTTGCGAGGTTTAAGCATGTCAAAGCATTGTTTACAAAAGAGGTAGAGAAGAGCTAACCCACACAGTGGTGTGAAATACACACCAGAGAGCATATTGATCAATATGTGAATGTGCTGCAGTTAAAGGCGGTGATAATCCCTGGCCAATTATTCTGAAAGAACTAGCACATTAAATCATCGGTCTAGCAGCCAAGGTTTTAAATAACTCAACCAAGGTAGATTTAATGCTGTAAAATTAGCTATTGACAAATATAGTACCTCTGTTTAGGTGAACAGAATTAAAAGTATTCAAGGCAACCAGGTGTTCAATAATATGATGGTGGCATGAAGGATTTTAGAATATGTTTTGGAGAGCAAGGTTGCCAATAAACTTCTTTAAAACCAGTCTTGTTACCAGTTTTATTAAATACTTCAGTTAAGAACTTTGTCTCAGAATTTGTATGTATGTAGATCATACGCTAATAAAAGTGTTGCAAGGGTTCATCGAAGTAGAAGGTGATTTGGATATCACAAAGGAAGTATCAGATGGCCTGATGACTAAAATGATAGTGGTACAAAAATAAAAATGTTACGTATTTATTCTAACAGTAATTTATGGTGTTGATCAGTAGGTGTCTGTCAGAAGTAAGATACAGGCACGAAAAGACAAACTCACCCCTATTCCCTATCAAATACAGTGTTTCTATAAAAAATTAATTTTTTAATACTGGTTCATAAGGAGCTGGTGAGACCTTATGTGGAGTACTGTGCAGAATTCTGGCCACCCATGCTTAGAGTGGGTTTAAAAAAATGCTGGTGCAATCAGATGAATAAAGTCTATTTCATAACACCAGACTTAAAGAACTGTGTTTGGCTTTAGCCTAGAAGAGGGTAGTAGAATCACTATGTATAAACACAATTGGGAGAAAACAGGGAGGGTAAAGAGCAATTTAAACTAAATTGTAATGGTACCACAAGGATAAATCAATACAAAAATTTAGAAGCTAAATGTTGAAATATGGTTCCTAACCATCAGAGTAATGGAATTTTGGAACGGCTTCTTAATCAGAGTAATGAGACAAATAATTAAATAATTTTAAGTTGAAACTTGATCAGTTAATGAAGTGAAGGCTACCACCAAGTTAGTGTTTGTGAAGAGAAAAGAGCAGATTCAGTGAATCCGATGGCTCTGTGTTACCAGTGTGGGGTCATGTACATACGAGCATAAAGAATGACCTCCTGTAACCATTCTGCATCTCTCTGCAATTATGGCTGATATTGCTGGCATACGGATGCAAAATCCTACCGAGACAGTTCAGGAAAAAAAGGTGTCACCATAACAGAGACAAAAAAACCTGTTTGGTCACAGCATGAGTCGAGCGATTTGTCTTTTCTCTTCGACTTTGAACATAACTGCAGTTGGTGATAACTCCAGCTGCCAGAGCTGCTCCACTTGGCTCTGGTGCAGGCCACTGCGCGTACAGTACTATTCCTCCGCCAGATCTGTCGATACGGATTCTTGTGATGAATGCATGTGGAACTTTGCTTTCCCTGAGAGAATAATTCTAAAAGTAAACCCATTCAGGCAAGGTATTCTTTTGGAACTTTGAGAATGACCAGGACAAACTCGAAATAGAGAGAAAACATCCAAAATTTGTCCCCTTGCTTAGGGTAAACTTCAGCAAAAGAAGCTGAACCAGCATTGGGTAGTTTACTGCAAAAGATGATACTTGGCTGTGGTTTGACAGGTTAGTACTTTTGTGTCTGGTTGATCACAGATACTAAGAATAGTGATGTTTCTGTAGGGAAATTATTTGGGGAAAAAAGAATGTTTGTGTGATGTTTTTGTAGCAAAATTTATCTGCTTCATGGAATTAGAATTCCTGCCAGAGTACTGATGATAGAATGCGCATGTTCTTCCTCTTCTCAGTCTCATGACTTTGTATATGTTTCACAAATAGAGATGCATTATGCAGCAAATGCACATTGGAGATGAGCATTGCACACAGCCTTTTGAAAAGGTCAGGCAGTCCAAGACTTGCTGTAAGGTTAGTCTGAGATTTAAATCTCAGTGTTAAGATTTAACAAATGGTCATTATTTATTAATTTCCCACATACTTCCATGCTTTGCTAAAGTCGCAAGCATAGAGCAAAATTAAACTGAGTAGTAATTGGTAAAGGTGAAGAATTGTAGTTGGTGTAGGCTTTACAGCCCCTGGATTGGATTCAAGAAACTGGTCATGTTGCTTAATTTCATTTTTAGATGGAGTTTCCTGATGATGCGTGAATGTTAACATTATATATATAATAGCTTTCATGAACTGTAATATCTTAGGAAAAACAGATTAAACAAGTGGTTTCTATAATTCTACGATACTATAACATAATATTTGGGAAAACTACAAGTTATGAGTAAAAAACTACAAGGCATGAGTTCAAATTTGAAAATCATTTTAACTTTAGCAGCAGCCTTGCTAATAATGCTGGAAGGTATTTGATGTATCTTAAAGGTCATTTAGTACTTTTGATTTAGTTATTTGTGAGAATATTTCAATCAAATCTAGCAGTTTTCTTCTAGGCTTCACTATGGCAAGGAAAAACTGGACTGAAGTCACAGAAGGTATTAGAAAGAGGGGAAGATTTGATTCTTAGCAAAGTACAGTTGCTGCAGTTTATATACCTTGGAGAACTTTGACCTTTTTTGTTTGTTTCATCAGAATAAAGCTTTAAATTAAAGTCTGTATTCATCAAAACACATCACAACTACCCTTAAAGAGAACTCTCATTCCTCTTCCATCTGTGTCTTTGATAAGAAGTTTTTGGATTTTGTTTCGAATATTTGATTTCACGTTTTCCCTAATGGATCCTCAGTTCCATAGCATTTTCTGGTCCCATGCCAGAAGAAACTGTAAGCCTTAAAAAGGCAAAGAGTGCTAAGTTTTATTATAGTGGGAAAGAATCTCCTCTCTCTTTCTCTTTCCCGTGACCATTCTTTTTGAGCCAGGGACAGCATTAGTGCAGTCTGAGGAGATGTATGCTTGACCTTTGTCCGGGAGAACAGAACTGTCTCAGTACCAGGCTGTCAGGGAGAGAAGCTTAGATAGTTGCCCTAAAATGTTTTGGCAGGATCCCAACACAATGTTTCGCCAAATGAGAACCTCAGTTACACTGAAAAGGAAAATTTGGCAGCCACTTTATATAAACAAAGCTTTTCTCTACAATTTTTTGTGCCAGTCCAATTGCTTGCTTTAGATTCATGCTTGTCCGCAAGTAGGACCACTCCAGAAAACCCCTGACAATTATGTCATATCCTAAAAATAATAGATCTTTCTTGCTCAGCCCCATATACTGTTCTCTGCAGAAGGTGAGAAATAATGTTTGCTAGTTACAAGACTAAGGGGACAAAAATAGGACCTAAAGCCTCAGGATTCCTTCCGGTTGTATCAAAAATGTATTGCTAATCATTGTTATCGCAGGGCATCACTGGCAGCCAGTGGGCTTCAGAGGTACCGTGATGCAGCTGCTGCAGGATCTTCTTCCTCTTCCAGGAGTGTGAGGAGTGATCCGAGGAGAGTGCTTGTCCCCGGGTAATGCAGTTCTTCCCTCAGCTGGACAGTGCTATCCAAACACGGTGGCACCATGCCATGTCCTTTCCTGACCTGCCACGCCTTGCAGTGCTTCCAAAACAATTTTTTTTGATGGCCTTTTGGTATCGTTAGGTCAGGCCTGGTATTCTCCTCAATTGTTTTTGGTCTAAACTGGCCTTGGTATTCTCCACAGTTGTTCTTTGAGTAAAGCCAGTTTGAAGGCTATTAGTTATATTACAACCAATTGTAGTTATCTGGACAGGACCATCAAGATTGGAATCCTATTCTGTAGGTTGCTATCTATACATGTAACTCACTTCTTCAGAGCATATTAGGCAAGACACTGATAATCAAATTTACTAGTAAGATGATTTACAGAAAAATCAGTTCAAATTTAGATTCAGATAGGCAGGATGCTACGGGAAAGCATCCAAAAGAAATTAATAGGCAATTAAAACATTATACTGACTCCTAACAATGATGGCACTCTAAAAGTGCCAGCTGCACCATACTGGTTTTAGCCTTATGGTAACAGGAACTGTATAGCAGGTACTTAAATTATAAGAACTTCTAACAGTGAACCTTGGCCACAGTCCGTCTTAAATGGGCCTCCCAGGCGGCTATATTCCCTGGACATTTTCCACAAAGACTTGTTGTCAGTGGCAGGGGTAGGGGGAAACCTTCACTGTTAGCCTGAGATTTGCAGTGATCCAGTTGCTGTATGGATCAAAAGCTATAGTTGTGACTTGGCTGCCTCTTCCACAGGACATTCTTGGGGACAGCAAAGCTTCCAGAAACTATTGGACCTACTGTTTAAGTGCTACACAGGCAGCACAAAATGTTTCAGATATGTCAGACCCATTTTGCTTCGTACACAAATACTGGTCAGAAATGCCCCGAGTGACAGCTTTGAGGACTGCACTTTATTGCAACTTAGATCTTCCTTGTCTCGAGAAAGATGAGTAAGTTTTGTTCAGCCTCCTCATGGAGCAGCTACATTTCTTATTCATGTAAGGCTACTCTGTCTTCATTCACTTGCTTAATATTAGGGGGGTTGAGTAAAAATAGCTTATCAGGAAGGTTACTCTTAAACGAGCTATGTGGCAGCAGTCAGTGGAAGAGTGTTATTTAAGACTGGGTTGGGAGAGAGGTCCAGCTTACTTTACAGAGCCTCCTAGCCCTAACATGTTCCAGAAAACATTCTGAGTATCAGGCTTTAAAAAAAAAAAAAGATACTGTTTATGTCATCTTTTTAGTATCCAAGAACAAAGTCTTCACATACTCTCGCCATGCCTTGTTCTTTAAAAGCTTTGTTTTAATTCCCAGAGGTAAATTGATGGTTTGTTAACTCAGTAAATCTCTATGCTGATTTTCTTTTCCTAGAGATTTTGCTTCTAGTTTTTATTTCACCTTAGATTATTAATACTAACTCTGCAGTTTGGGAATTTCAGTTTCTAATGGGCAGTTTCTGAGGCTGATATCTAGGTTTTATCCTGGCTTGTGTCTCAGCCGAACTCTTACTGCGTAATTTTGGAATGTTGACATTTCATACATCAGCACTTAGACCTTCCACTAAGACTAGGCTTCCTCACCAGGGTAAAGCAAAGATTTTGTTTTTTTAAAAGAATTGCTGAAAAAAAAAATTCTAACAGTGCGGTGATATTGGATGAATATAGTGACTTACGAATTTCTGATCATAACGGGTGCAAACACAAAAAAGAGAATGTCTTCATGAGATACGAGTGGTTTATTAGGTATGCTTGTAGTAATACTAGTGAATATCATTGGGGACAGTGAGCTGTGACAATGTAATTTGGTATGTGATGGATATGAATGATGAATGTTGGTTGTAAGCACATCAGGTGTCAAAGTCTGCACAGACCTATTGATAGTGTCACGCTAAGCCTTTGAGGGGCCAGATATTCTGACCCTGTAAGTGCTATTTGGGCGACATTGCTCCTGCTGCTGGCATAACTATAGGCACGTGTAGCAAGGTGAGAGCAGATGAGCATGCGTGTGCATGCATGTAACCTGTGCTTCTCAGTGGAAAATGCAGTGTCAGAGGAATTGCAAAAATGAATTTGGGTGGTGACAAACAAGCCAAGACTGGTTGAAACTGTACTGACTGCCAGTATCTTTTCTTTGAAATAAAAATGTTTTTGTTTCCAGCCTTTTGCGGGAGAGGGGGAGGAGGAGAGAAGGTGGTCCAGGAATGACATCTCATTGTCAGAATATATTCCCTTTTCTCACAGTTTATTTTAAGTATTTTGTTAAACACGTCAGCATGAGTATTTTATATCTACCAAAACTCAAATTTAGGCTCGTATTTATTTGTTGTTCTTTTAATAAACCCTGTATTTTCCCAAGTTGAACAGCTAAACTGCGTTTTTGTTACTTTGAAAACATTGCAGAATTCTGACATTGCTGAAGTCAACGACCAAACTGTCAGAGACTTAGCAAGGGCAAAGAGTTCAGAGTGTGCTTTAACATAACCAAACAGATAAACAACATTATCTAACTTGACTTTTTCTAGAGAAATGACCAGTGGAGAGTGATCTCAATTTATGGCACTGAAGGTTCAGTTGTTGCTCTGTCAGTGAACTTTTAAGAGCAGCACACACCGTGGGTGCTTTCTAGATTGTACAATGATACCATGTCTTTTTCTAAAACCTTGTTAAAAGCATAAAGGTTTTAGGTCTTAGTTTCTGCTGTTATCTTCCCCTTTTCTTCTTTACAAGAATATTTTTAAACAGAAAGAAAGAAAGAGTATAGTACAAGTAGTTGCATGGATGTTGATCTTGCTTTTGTCAGGTGTTCTGGTCACTAAAGAAGGTATGAGAATATTCTTGCCCTAAATCCGATAGCAGGTCATGGCACTTCCCATTGTGTACATATTCATAGGCAGTATTTCACCCGTGCTGTTTCTCAAACATGTAAGTCTTGGAACTTGTTACATAGTAAGCTAATTAAGTTGATAAAGAACGTAAGGTTGGACAAGTGATTTGTGGCCTCCTCAGGTATGTGAGGTAGTCCTGCCACAACTGCTCTGATCTGTAAATAGTTTCCTGAAATGATAGACTGGACATGTTTAATGAGCACAATTCAGTTCAGCATGCTTAAGAACAAGAGTCTAGTCTGTAATCCTTACTAGAGATTTAAATTCATTTTAGTCTAACAAAGCAAGAAATTTTCAGGAGGATCACATTACAAATCACGTCATTGTAAAAGGGAGAAGCTATTTGCTTACATGGACTGAATTGCAGTCATATCTTTTTGCAGTGGGCCTATTGGACAGAGGTTTCCACAGTGACCAAATAAATTGTGGCTGTTGCCACAGGGGACTAATAAAACTGAGTAACTAATTTGTTAACGAGATAAGGAAAGAGCATCAGAGATGAGTTCCTCAAAGCTGGCAGAAACTAAAACAGGCAGTTATCGCCTGTGGGGAAGGGTAGGCAGCAGCTCCCTTGTACAAACAGAAATAGGAAGAGATTAGCAATTGTGGAACAGTGACAGGTTAGCAGGAGAAGGGTTGTCTGCTTCTGTTGGAGAACAACTGTTATGTGAAACAAGTTGAAATGAGTGTTCTGTTTTGCGTAAGGATTTTGGTTCATCAAATATGAGCTAACCCAGTACAATGAGCTTAATACCCAAGTTTCTCAAGGTCTGTAAATAGCACTGTTCTGCAGGAGATTCTTAAATAAACAAAAAATTTAAAGCTTTCTGCACAAAAATCAAGCTCACAGCATGGGTACAATAAACCTCTAATATCATGGGGAACAGATCAGCCTTAAAAATGAACAAGAGTAACTACTGTGCAAGAGATGGAAGTGGAACATTTCTACAGGCATGGAAGATAAATTCACAACAGGTCCCTTTTTACAGGGAAGAACTTCATTAAGGTTTTCTGCCATTTTTCCATATTGAAAGGAACTCCCGCATGATTAACATTTGAATCGTGCACTGAGTTATATTATTGTGACTTTCTCATTGTCAGCTTCCAGGAGAGGCATGTTGCCACGTCCTGGTCACGGAAATCAACATGATTTCTAGAGAGAAAAGGTAGTCTGGAAAGGAATGATTCATTACCTACTTGAAGTACATTACTTTGGATAGGTAGAAGAATCTAGTACTATCAGAAGAATAGAAATTCTAAAACATGAAAAGGGTCCATAGGTTTGCTAAGTAACTTCACGCTAAAGCATCGTTGACAATGTTTGAATACTGTGGAGAATGGACTGGAAGGTATTCCCTGAAAAACTCTGTGTACATGGAAGACAAAAGTGTAAGGAAAGCGATAGTTAAGCCGTATGTCATATTTTGAAATGCTGTCATAGGTTGCCCACCACCCCTTTGCATGTTTTTATCTAAAGTTAAAAAGACTTTCACTGGTGTTTGTATACAGCGGAGTACTGCAGCGTAGCTTGAAACTTTCACAACTTTTTTGCATGTTTAATGCTGTGCAACGACAGCAGTTCTTTCCTTTGGTTTTATGCCTATTCCATTAAAATTTACTTAACATTGTAGTCCTCCATACTTTTTTGTCAAACTGGTACAGAACAAAGGACCCATGAATGTCAAGTTAAGAGTGCATAAGCTTGAGAGGTGGCAGAAGTCAGATGCTCTGGAAGATCAAGACATGTTGGAGTGCCGAGATAAGGCAACAGTGAGTGTGCATCATAAAACACATGGAGTGAAGCCGAGGGGTGTATAATATAACTTCTAATTATCTTCTTTTACTATTAAGTGTTGGTCTCTTTACCCACTTATGCTCCTTTTCTGTAAGTCATAGTAACTAATATTTCTAAATAGCTATTTCTGAGTGCACATTTCCACATGATAACAGAATACATTCACTTTTCATGTACAGAGGGAATAAAATGTTTGCTGTTAGGTTTGTATCTAAATTTACTAACTTCTGTTGCGTTCTTTTCAGGTGGAAGACTATATGAATTTACAGTTTTACATTGGTAGGGAGTATAAAATACCAATTTCCACTTCTGTTTGCATAGACTTCCCTCACAGTTTCTTATCAAACAGGTAGTGATTTAGTTAAAAAAATGTATTGGTTTGTTACACAACAAAATAAATAACTACACCTCCAACAAAGTAGAATTCCTGCTTACCACTGCCAAAATAATTACTTTCTTCAGTTTCTGTCAACTTCTGTTGAGAAATTTTTTTTGTTAATTTCTCTAAAAACTTGTTTTTCCAGATTATCATTAAGAATTGAGCCAGGTAACAGCTCTCCTCGACTGGTTTCCTCCAAAGAAGATCTTGCAGGTATAAAACTTCATTTGAAAAATTGAGTAAGGAAATAATTCTAATTACAGAAATCCTCCACTGAAATGTATGGGAAAACCCATTTTATATCAAAGGGGTTTGGGAGGAATTGATTAGTGTATGGGCTTTTGTTGCAGTTACAGAATTATCTTGTAAGGGCTGTTAGAGAATTGATCCCTTTCCATGCATATGCCCAGTTTCAGAACATCCTTGGTCCGGAACACCACCTCTCTGATACTTGTAAAAGATCTGAATTTTATTGCAAGTTTCTACATAGCCAGCTTGTACTTGGGTTAGCACTGTCCTTTGCCTTACATAATTGTCTTCCTCTGTGACAGTGTCGTGGTTTAACCCCAGCCAGCAACTAAGCACCGCACAGCTGCTCACTCGCTCCCCCCACACCCAGTGGGATGGGGGAGAAAATCGGGAAAAGAAGTAAAACTCGTGGGTTGAGATAAGAACGGTTTAATAGAACAGAAAAGAAGAAAGTAATAATGATGATAATAATAACACTGATAAAATGACAACAGTAATAGTGAAAGGACTGGAATGTACAAACGATGCACAGTGCAGTTGCTCACCACCCGCCGATCGACCCCCAGTCAGTGCCCGAGCGACGACACCCCCCCCACGCCACCCAGTTTATTTCCTAGATGTGCCGTCCCATGGTCTGGAAAACCCCTTTGGCCAGTTTGGGTCACTGCCCTGGCCGGGTTCCCTCCCAACTCCTCGTGCCCCTCCAGCCTTCTCGCCGGCTGGGCAGGAGAAGCTGAAACGTCCCTGACTTGGTATAAACATCACTCAGCGGCAGCTGAAAACATCAGAGTGTTATCGACATTCCTCCCACACTGAACTCAAACCGTAACGCCGTACCAGCTACTAGGAAGACAATTAACTCTATCCCAGCTGAAACCAGGACAATACTACATTGCTCTTTTGCATAACACTGTCAGTGAAAGATCTGGAATATTATAGTGGCTCAGCATTTACACTGGATTAGCACTATCAGTCCCTGTTAGATTCAGGATCCCATAGTGCCAAGTAATGAATAAACAAAGGATGTTCCTGCCCAAATATTTGTTGAAAAGCGATGCCCCACATGGCAGCTGGCTGCAGCACACCCAGTGGATGGAGTAAGTGGGAGAAGGGCATTGTGGTATGAGGAATAGATGATTAGGATTTGAAATACAGACAAAATTATTCTCTATATTTAACAGACAGACAGCACTCAGTTCTGGTGTTAGTATCAGAACTGTTGTGCTGTGAACTCCTGTAATAATTTACTTTGCAGGATTTGGGGAATTAAGAGCTACTTTTGCTAGCTGCTTCTGATTTCTTGCTCCTGCGTTTCCTTCAGAAAAAAAATCCTGTTTTTAAAGGTACAATCTGCCTGCAATGCCAGTTATGATTAACCATGAGTGTGGCCTGAAAATTTGCATTTCCTTCATGTGACCAGTTCTGCAGTATGTAATTGCGCTGTATCCAAGAGCAGAGCTGCAAGGTCAAGGCTATTTTATTAAATCAAAATTTCTGTTTTATAAAGGAAGCAAATGGAAACAGCATTAACTACTTTTTGTATGTTTTACTTTTTCCTGAGGTTATAAAAGTTTGGATCAAACTCATGGATATAAGCAAGTAGATTACCGTTTTTGGCACTTTCTGGTGTTTCCAGACACCTGTAAAGAATGAAGCTTCAGTTCGGGATCTGCAGCCATCACAAAAATATAAAAGCCTTATGGGTACCAAACCAAATGCTAGAATTTTATTGTCTATTTCTAGCACGTCCAAGTTTACTTTGCATTTTAATTGCAGCACAAACAAGGGCCCTAACGCTAGTCGTTGTTATAACCAGTGGTTGTTATGACCAGCATTAAAATGGGAATAATAGAATTGTAAAGTATTATGCAAAAATGCAGCTTCAATTAGTGAGATGTTTGTGTTAAGAGGTCCAACTGAAGAGGTTTGCTCATAGCTAGGGGCACTGGAGCTTGCACATTTGACAACACATATTTGGCCTCCCTCCGCCCGATTTTGGTGGATGCAGTGCTAATACTGTTCATATCTTTCTGAAGTTGGGTATTTGATAAATGTGTCAGATTCCCATCCAGGTTGGTGGCGTTGTGGATGTTTTTGGTAGCTGGTTTTTTATTTTTCTCTGGTGCTTACTAAATGAATGCACTGAGAAGGCAAGAAGCAGAACGCTGACTAAAAAGCTGGTTGGCAGCTCAGCTGGCCTCTTTCTCTTACCAAGGATCTTCTGCAGAGATAAAATAACCGGCCCAGCTCACAGACTGATTATTCCTTAGATACCAATTGCATGGTGGCTGCAGGTGGTTCATAAGCTTATCTCTCTTCATGTTTTTTTAAGAAGAATGAACTTAATTTAAAAGAATGTTTGCCTGTTGGCTGTTCCTGCTGTTAGCAGCCTTTGGGGATGCTGCTGGTTGCTGCTCATGTGCTGAATCCCGATGGTCACATATGTTTCTAGGGCCCACTGAGGTCAGCAGGAAACCACAGATGGTGTCATTGCCAGAGCTTTGGCTGCACCATCCCAGAAGCTTGTGCTGTTGAGGTGACCCTTATTTTATTCTCACTTGGCACCATCTGGCCACTCTTGACATTGAATTGAACAGTTGGAAATTTTTGCTTTTGTCTACTTCTAACCCATCCAAAAACAATGTACAGCATTTCCTTTTACTACTACAAAATAGAAACAGCATATCTGTACAAAATAAATTATTTTGAAGTGCGATGCTTGTGATCTCCAAAGCCAAATACTTGAAATACTCCTTTTGTGTAATAGCACTGCCAACTGCTTAGCTCTTTAAAGGAAATACTCATTAAATTCTCTTACTGCAGAATCAAATAATTTATAAGTGTTTCTTAAAACTAATAAAAAAAAAAAGATACGCCCACCCCCAATTAATTCTCCTGGGAGGGAAGTCTGGTTTGAAACTCTTAGTTGCTTGGCGTAGTTTGCTGGACTAAGCTGGACTCTCCGTGAGTTATGAATTAGGGCTTCGCAACCTGGCATGCAGTTGCACTGATGTTATTTTACACTGCTGAGAGAGAATACTGTGCTAAAAATCGCTGTTATGTCCATCTTTCACTATATGGAATTTAGACCCGTGGGCTGAACTGCAGGTAGGGAAAAATCATGTGCTTCTGTGAAGCTGTGTCCTTTCATGTGAGGTGTCAGTCATTACGGACAGTTCTTCATCTCATAGAATCCATTTCTTTTCAAGCGGAGACAGGCAGTTCATGTACAATTACAAATGAAAAGAGGAAAGGCATGTACTATTGCACTTTGTTAGAGGCACAGAAGGTTTCATCTTTATCGGGGCAAGTGTATTGAGCTGGCAGACTGGATGTATGTTGCCACATTTTCATCAGTGCTCTGAAGAAAACGATTTCATGGCTTATGTACAGTATCTACTGATGGTCTGGTGGTTGCTAACAGAGGAGGATTTTTTATTTGCTTTTTTTCCCCATTTTCACCTCCTTTTCTTGCTAGGACATGGCTTTATTGGTTCTTTCTATTTGGAACTGCTCCTCTTGTGTCTGGCTTTTAAAGGTGCACTGAATACAAGTTGTTTAATGCAGTGGCGTAGTCTATAGGCAACCAAGATACATCTGATGATGTGGAGAAATTCAGTGTAACACTGCCAACAACAACTTGTTTCCATATCCATGCCTGAGTGTTGGAAATGTGCACTTGTAAGAAGTTATAAAAACCCTGGATTAATTTGAATCAATAAATGTAAGAGCTGGTCTAGTGAAAATGAGTAACTTTAGAACTGCTGCAGATCCACACAGCGCTCCCCAGCGCAGGTGATGCCTCTGCAGGATGCTCACTAGCAGACTGGGCGAGGTTTATGGCACTTGCAGTTCCCAGAGGTGGGAGTTTGGGCATTACACGGGGAATTTCTATGGCCTGAAAATCCTCTGCTGAAAACACTACTGCTAAGGAAGTGTTTTACTGCACCCTTTGTACGCCACACAAGAGCTTTGGCATGGGCACCAGTGTTTCAGGGGCTGGGCAGAGGGCTTCGGGAAGCTGGATGCCCGGCTCCCCAGATGCCACAGGAGGCTTCTCCATTCCACTGCTCGGTCGGAGGGAAGGGCTGAGAGCTTTGAGTCCAGTTCTACAACAGCCTTCTAGTAAAAGTCAAGTTTTGCTCTTCGGAGGAAATTTTACCTGAAGAGGGAATAGAAACAGCTGTCTTTCAAGCAGCTGCACCCTGCATTTGGTATACCGTGACATCTCTAGTGGGAAAATCTTTGGGAAGGGTGAGTTTGTACTAGCACAGTTGAAAAGACAGAAACGCTTGTGCCTGCAGGACTTTTGTAACTTGTATAAAACAGTCTGCAATGCGACTTGAGGGTGTGTGGTGCACGACTGTAGCCAGGCCTGTTCGATAGCGTTCCAGTCCCTGCACCAGCAGTCAGCCTGGCCTCTCTCGGAGGAGAATGGAAGAACCATCCTTGGGAGGAAACCAAATTCCTGAGGACCCCTGCCCTGGGGAGATGGTGTGTGATGCATTCCAGCGCCCAGTGCCATGTTTAAGGCGGCAGTTTCAAAGCACTCTCCATTCTTCTACCGAGTCCTTTTTTTTTTCCCCGGAGTGCATCAGCTGTGGGCCAAAATGCCATTTATCAGTTATTATGCTTTTAAAATTTAATTACGTTGTAGAAAGTCTTCCAGTTATGAAGGTGTAGTTTCGATTGCTCTGCTTTATTTGCTTCTTCAGGCCAGCTAGTGAGATGTTCTGGTAAGGCTCACACTCACAGATCTGGGCCTGAATCACTGCTGTCCTGCATGGTATGTAAGTGCCGGTACGTGTATAGACCCAGTGTTTTTTCAGTGGTATGTCTGCTTTGAATAGATAAAAATTATTTGGAAAGGAGAAAATCAATTAGATCTAGCACTTCTGAGGTAAAAGATCCCTAACATTTAACCACCAAAGTCACAAACATACAGAAATGTACAGTCACCAGATTACACGTCTTGAAACAGCAAAACAACAATGCCAAAGAAGAACTTTATCATTAGATTTTGGCAGAAAGCAGAAGGCTGCAATTATTTTGGGAAGGGTTTAGCATTTACGTGCCAAGCTTTGAGTACTAGGTCTGATGTGGATGGTATCTAGGAGTAGGTTTCAAATCACCAACAATTTGGAAACAGAAATCTGATATGAGCCCATAGCTCTCATTCTTTTCTTTTTTTTTTCCCCCACTCATGTCTTGATCATTCTAAGCTTAGAATTTTTCTCACTTGAATGCTTTTTTTTAATAATAGTGTGTTTTTTTCCTCCTCTATACTCCCTGCTGTGATTCATTTAAATAGTTTATTTTTAAGGTAGTGGATTTCACACTTTTTCTGCTATAATGAGAAATACGAAGGTGTAATAAGTCAACTGAAAGGGAATTCTTCCTTGACATTTCATGGGCTGACACAAGCGTCTTCCCAAAGCGTACTTCTTTTGATTTTGAGACAGAGATATTCTGCATTACCTTCTGTTTGTAAACATAACACCTTTATTTATAAATAAATACAATTCTTACAGTAAGCACAACAATGGCTTTAGTTGCACAATGACAGTGAAAAAATGTATTTAGGTCTGTCCCAGAGCGTTCAGATACTCTGAGAGTTTGTATCCTTATTTAATCTAGTAAGATGCCAATAGTTACTATCTTGATGTACAAGTCAGACTTTAACTAGCAAACTACTCAGAAGGGCCACCTCTGGTACCTGTGGATTCTATGTAGATGCACAGAAAAGTTTCCTTCTCCAGGAAACTTGGCGTTTGATGCCACACTCCCCACTCAGGTAAACCTCTTACTGATTTCCAGTGCTGGAGATCTTGTCCTAGAGACTGGAAATGGGAGCATATTTTTTTCTTTAATTTGAGTCCAGCTTCTTCATAGCTTTTAAATTTCTTTCTTCAAGTGAGAAGAAAAAAATGTACACATCTGTAATTATGCAGGGCAGTTAATTTGCATGCCGTTAAGTTTGTGGTTTACATTTGTCTAAAATTTTATATTTTAGCAGTCAGGCACTGTCACTAAATCCATTGTAGCACTATTGTTCAGAAATACACCAATCCATTAATCTCCATGTTATCTTTTATTATTGCAGAATTAAAAAAAAATCTGAGCATTGATGCAAGACTAGGAAATAATTATGTATGTATCAAATATTTATTGTTTGCTCATAAAAAAGGGAATGCTACAACGATAAGATAGATACACTTTACAATGTAACCAAAAATTATATGTAAAATTTTATAGCACTAATCAAGAACAGGAAAGTATTGAGTTCCACAACACCTTTAAATTTTAAACAGACACACATTGCAAAATCCCTTGAGCAAAACTTAAATAATACATTATAAAGATATAAATTTCATTCTGCTTCTCCCCAAAAAGGGAAAGCTGTGTGTTGAGAAGACCAACCTGTGTTGAAACAGACTCCAACAAGGATGCTTACAGAAAACAAACCAACCAAACGAAAACCCATTTATGATTCAGCTATAGACTTGTCTTTATTGTACTTATAAAATATACATAGCCTTTTATTGAATTGCCTGCTGTCGAAATCTGCAAGAATTTTATTGCTTTTTACTGTCCTGGAGAGGAATAAAGCAGCAGCCTCTGTGTAATTTTGTAAGAAGCAAGGACAGTAAATCTAATTTTGCTGGTTATGGGATCGATGATAAAAAATCATGCAGTGACCAAAATTTAGAAGTTTTGGAATACACAGTATCTGTATGCTTCTCCTCAAATGTATTTTCAAAACTTTTTTTTTATATTTATATCTGACCACATTTCACATTACAGTGCACTGTATGCGCTATTTTAAGGTTTGTATTTATGTGTTTCCCACGATAAGTACATTAGCCTGTTCCAATATTAAATGAGGGTTTGCGTCTGTTCACTTTACAGCAGTATTGCCTTTCTTTCACTTTGAAACGGGATGTAGTTGACTCTGCAATATGATGGGAATAAGAGGGGCTTGGCCATTTAACAAAATCCTTTCCTTGCCTTTTGTTTCCTTTCCTCTGAACTGAGTTAGGGATCAAAGCATGACACCCGCAAACTGTCTCTAGAGAAGCCACTATCCTGGAACTTGAAGACTGGGATATAATTCTAAAGTAAACCATGAAGCTTATGAACTTTTCGACAAGATGTATAGTATGCTGCTGTTGGCTTTGTTTCTGACCTTGGGAACCCTCTGAGTCTTTCCCAAATTTCCCAGATATCCAAGGGAATACTGGACCAATATATGACTAGTTGCTTGTCACATCCTTTCAGGAGTGAAATAAAGCTCTGAAAAAATTATTTGACCTCCTCTCTGCCAAATACTGATGTTCAGCAACAAGGTCAGTTTAACAGTTCAAGGAAAAAGTAGGAAGGACTTGTTCTTTTCCATTCTAAGTTTTGTAGTTTTGCATGAGGAAGAGACATTCAGGAGCTGATCCTATCAGCTGTGGGCTATCTGCTCTGATTCTGGAGAATCCCAAAGTACTTCACGGTTTAAAAGTCTGATGCAGATTGGACTTAAGTTCTTGCAACTTTGATCACAGCGAACTGAGGATGTACAGAATCAAACTGTTAAATTAATAACATTTCAGGACAGAGAGTCTAGAAGAAACAAGAATTCCACTGCAAGTTTTGCATGCCAGGGGATGTGAAAGGAGAAAATTTGAAGGAGCAGTATAATGCACAGATGGCCGAGAAAAAAAGAGATCTCCTTAGCACAGGACATACGGGTAAGAGACTATCTATTGCTGCCAGAAAACTACAGTACCTCTACCTCAGTCATGATATAGTATGGAATGGCCTGGAAGCAAGATTTTTTTTGTACCGTAAGCTGAAAAGCCCTTCAGTCACAATAAGACCTAACTGTGAGTCATGAACTTGTTGCTATCTAGAGTGCTAGAAATCCTGACTCATCTTTTTATCCAACTTATATTTGTAAAGGCCATTAAAGCATGCGTTTTGTAGAGGGAAAATACCATGCAGATCTTATGTGGCAGAAAGATGCTACTTTGTATGATAAGCAGAAGCCTTGCAAATCCAAACGTTAGCAATACGAAACATGAAAAAAATCAGATCAGTTTAATCAGAATTTTAAGGTACTACCAAGCCAGCAGTTGTTTGGCGTTCTGGAATCCAGCAGAGCTCCTGTCTTCCCCAGGGAGCTGGTGGGAGCTGGTGGGGAGCCGGTGGGGAGCTGGTGGGAGCCGGGGCACCGGGCAGTTCTCCCCTGCGGGGTCCAAGTGCTCTCCTGGTGGCTGGCAGGTGCTTTCAGGCGTGGAGCAGAGGAATGAGAGAGCCAAGATGAAGCTAACGGGGAGCAGCTGTCTTTCAATTCATGGCAGAGCTATTGTTGTCTGCTTATAGATTTCGCATTAAAAGGTTATGTGAAAAAATGTGTGAACAGTTTTTAGTGGAGCACTTGGAGACTGGCACTCCCTCCCTTGGACTGAATACTTGAAATGAATGCTGAAAGTTTGGCCCTGAGAAGGGTACCAAAAAGCTGAAAACTTGTTCAGTTTTTGTGAGGGACTCCTGCTGCCATGGTCTTCTACCATGGGGAAGCCGAGGCAGCTCAGGTGCTCACACAGAACGAGTCTACAAAGCCCTCTCATAAACAGTGGCTGTTTTGAATGAGCTGCTTTGAAACCTGTCCAGAAACAGGTCCTAGAACAACTTGCCAGTCTGTTGAGTGTTACCTTTGTGGAAATTAAATTACTGCTGACCTTCCCCAGGTGCGCAGCTGGCTGTGGCATTGCTGTGCTTATCAGGTTTCCCTGAGTGTGGCAGTGCAGCTTGATGAGCTGAGGACGCTCGTTATGTTCAATAGCCGGGCTCTTGCACACGCACTTCTGCTGCTAGCTCAAATAATTGAAGTTGAAAATCACTACACTGTTGCTTCTAGATTTGCGTGTTTTCCTATGCTACCAATATCAACTTTAGTCTCTTTTTGGAGGCAATTTTGTGTGGCTGCCTGACTACCTGTAACTCGAGTTTTGTGTGTTGACTTGCCAAAGCAACTGGTGTAGTTTAGTGTGTTTTCAGCTGGGTAAGAAATTTCAACCATGTGGCAGTGATTAGAATTCTGTGAAAAACCTTTAGTCTTGCCCAGGAGGCTGTTGACACTTATTTTTTTGTTTACAGGGAGAAAAAAAAAATGCTATTATTATGATGCTGGGCTGTCCCTTGTTAGTCCATGGAATAGATGAAATCTTCCTGGGAAATTCTGGTCTGATTAATTGTCTTGCTTTAGTTTCTCTGGCATTCTGAGAAGAGCATTCTGGGGTTATATGCATTTAGTCCTGTATATGAAAGTTGAAATGCTTTTGGTCTCTAGAAAATTTTATAAGTATATGTTCTCACATTTGCTTCAATTTGCTTGCTGTTTTTCTTGGAAAAAAATGCTATTTATTACTGTCATGTAAAATAGTTATTTTGTAAAACACAAACAAACCTAACAACTTTGGCAACAGTTAACTATGTTTTCATGTAAGAATAGTGAATTTCATCCTAGGGAGAAACCTGCAGAAAGTTCCCAAGGGAAATAGTTGGTTTTCATTTGAGTAAACAGAATAAATTCTCCCTCGGGTGGGTGAATTGAAGTATCTTCACAAAATTCTGTAAAAAGAAGTTAGAGTCTGTATGGCAAAATCCATTTAAAAAAAAAACCAACCCTCTATAAAGCAGAAAACATTTTAGGTCAGCTTTAATACAGCAGTCGGGAGGAGCATGTATCTTTGTTGTCGAGATGGTATCTTTGGCAAATAGATCATTGCCCTGCCTGTCACTGGTGTTGGACAGAAGTCGTGTCTCGGGCCGGCAGCAGACCCAACTGCCGTGCGAGCTGGTGGGAACCAAAGGGCACGCCGAGAAGCTGAGGGGAGATGGGCTCTCCTCTCCCACCCTGTTCCAGTAGCAAGTGAAAGGCAGCTGCACGTAAACTGTAAATGTGGCTGGAAGCACTTTGAAATTCACTTCTAAATTGTGGATGTTGTTATAGAGATTTTCTGAGGGGAAAAAAAGAAAATTCTGTGTTAGGTCTCAAAAAATGTGCCTTATTCTCGGACATTTCTTTACACAACGGGTTTGCTTTGTGTCTGAATTTTTTTTTTGTTTTTTTTTTTTTTTAACTGTGCAGGCACTTATGAGAAAATGCTTACCTGGGAGCACCATGGACAAAAAGAATGTAGAAAACCTCTTTGGCATCACATGCTGTATCCTGGTATTTTCAAGAAGCAGCTTGATGCCAAATGCCTGCGAGTAAATATGTATTTAGGAATAAACTGATACCAGGCTCCTGCAAGAGTAATTTGTTATCAGATGCTGAGTCTTTAAAGCTCTTAGATACTGGATACCTGTAAAAATTCAATTCATTCTTTCTTGTGAAACAAATCTAATTTTAAGTGTTTTACTGTCTAAATTCTGTCATGAGTCCAGGAACGAGACATAGAGCATTGTATTAATATTGATGCTGTCTCTTTTCTTTCATCAACCTCGATGAAAAAGGAGTTCTGAGGAACACAAATGGAACTTAAAAGTCTAGTCACTGGAGGAAAAAAACTCCAATGTTAACCTTTCCTTAGATACATAGCCCTGAGAGTTGCCAGTGTTCGAGGGCTGAAACTTTTGGGGTGGCACTGGCAGTGAGGGTCAGAAAGGGTCAGTCCTGCAAAAATCACCTATATGAATGTATCCTTTGAAACTTCTGCTCGGTTCTTAAAAGCACATCTCTGCAGAGCTGCATAAACTGTGGAGTATGCTGGGAGCTGCTTTTTAGGTCTACCAGTTGTCTTCCTGGACCTCGTGGGCTGTGCAAGGGCATCGGCTGAGCACCCAAGCGCAAGGGCGAGCGGGTCTGACTGCTGCAACACTGCCAGACCTGGTCTTGGGGAACGGCATAAGCAGGTCACCCGCAAGGCTAAGCAGCTACAGAGGCCAAAGTGAGTGTTGCCAGCCATTCGGGCGCTGGAACTGCAATTTTTAATTTTTTTTTTCTTCCCTAGAATGTCAAATACTGCCCTTAAAACCAGTCTGTTTGGGGAGTGGTGGTGCTGTAATTTGTGCTTTTGTAAGACTTAGACCTGGCCTACAACTATCCTGCACGTGGAGAGTTTTTCTAGGTGTTTGGCTGATTCCTAAGCAGAGTAGCATACAGACACTGCTAACCGCAGTAACTTCACTGATTAACTCAATAGATCACTCTTGCTGTGCCGGAATCAATGACAGTGGTTAAAGGTCTGTCCAATTGCTGTTTTTCCAGTAATGAGTTTATAACAAAGCTGCCACCAAATAGTTTAGTGTCATGTGTTTTCTCCTTTATTGATTTCAATAAAAAGGCTAATTTGGAGATTTGCTGGATTGTCATTTCTGGGTGGAGGGTAGTTAATATAACTAACAGCTTTGCTGCAGCACAATAGAAACATCAGAGCTGCCTCACTCGCAGAAGAGGGACCGAGTTTAGCAGAGAAAGGAGGATGTTCCAAATGCACACCCTAGGCTGGACAAGATGCGGCAGCTACCAGGATGCATGTCGATTGCCCCGCGTGTGACAAGCACAGCCAAATCGGTCGGCATCTTGCTCGCCCCTGGTTCTAGAAAACCCGTGCCTCCCTCCAGGCGTACCGCTGTGCTGTGTACGCGGCAGGACTGCAGCCCCAGGATCACCCCGAAGCTCCGCATCGGGGGCTGGGATCTCCGGGCTGCTGCGGGGCGGCAGGACTTGCCGCAGGCACAGGCATTCAACCTGTCTGGCACGTCAGGGCTTCGGCCCGGTTTGGGGCCGAAAGGCGGATGGTGCCTGGCGCGGGCGCAGCCACGCGAGGCCGGGTCTGGCTCTGCCGCGGCGGGCCTCCTGCGCCCCGCGAGCGCTGTGCCTGCCGGGGTGCTCTGCGTGCAGGCCCCGGCTGCTGGTGGGCCTTAACGCCTGGAACCGCTGCACCTTTCAGATCAAAATGGCTCTCCTCCGCGCCCCGGGACCAAGGCGGCAGTAGCTGGATGAAGCAGCCTCTCTGCAGAGAACGGCCTAGTCTTCCGAGCCAGGAAATCGCAGAGGGCCCCTGAGCGCAGCTAGGTTGGTTCCTTCACCTTTGCATGCTGCTGGCATTCAAAGGGATTATTTCTTCCTGGGCTCACGTTTCCTTAGGTTTAGATCCCAATCTGTTCACCGCATCCTCTCATGAGTATTGGGATTATAAATTCTTACGCTTTTCAGACTGCCATGACCAATGCTTAGGAAAAGGCTGCCATAGCAGAAGTTGATGCAAGAGTTGCCACAGTAGTTTAAGAACACAGAACTTGCCTAGAGTAAAAAAAGTTTTAGTGTCAGACTTCGTGGTATGTGGCTCTGAGCCATTTGAGATTGTGCCCTTAGCTTTTTAAAGAATTCTGGCTTTGGAAATATTAGCCTAAGCAGTTCTGAGTAATATTTCGGGAAAGTATTATATTGGCTTTAGCTACTATAAGTCCAGCATTAGTAACAAAACTCCAGTTAAATACCTGATGAAAACAAAGCCATTCTCAAAAGACTGGGTCTGTTTAAAAACAGCATCCACTGTGGCTGTATTAAAGGTTCCCTTATTTCAAAAGACAAGGATTAAACAGAAACCCTTTTTTTTTTTCTTTTTTTAAAACAAACTAAACTAAACATAGTTTGACAAAGAAGAAAACCTTCTAAATACTAAGCTTCATTCAGTGCAACATAATGGGAGCATGCAGCTGCCTGCTAAGGAGTCTGTGGTTTGCATTCTGGGTTTCTCAGTGTCGTGATGAAAGGTGAATTAGTCCCAGTACCAGCTCCTTGATCAACAGTTGCTTACAGCCCCAGACCCCGGGCTCACTGCAGCCAGGGGAGGGACTCCCACCAATTTCCGCAGGGCTGGAACCAAGCCTGTGGTGACGAGGGCCTATCCTAATTTCCCCTCTAGACTGGGGGCAGAGAACGCACCCAGGGGAGCGGCCGGTGAACCACCACTCTGCCCCAGCTCCCTTATCCTCCCTTCAGCCCTGCACCCTCAGCTCCCACCCCTACTGCTCCCAGCCCCCAGAGGGAGGTGCCCCAGCCAGGACTAAAATCAGATTGCTTCCCTCTTTTCCTAGCCGGGGGTGGAAGAAGCAGACCTTCTCCCTTTTCCCCCCACCAAGGAAGCGCAGCAGACAGCCCTTCATAACCTCCTTTATGTGGGGGTGGAATGGAGGGCAGGTCCCTGGATGGCTGCCAGCCTCTGGGAGAAAAGCAGTCAGTGGAAAAACAGCAAAATAAAGGTGCTTTAAACAGCAAAATAAAGGTGCTTTCTCCAGACAGCACTGAAAATGTACTCTGAAATGTACCTTCCCCACTCTGACGCCAGGGTGGAGGTCCCATTCCCAGCCTTAGTGCGGTGTACCCTGAGCACCAGTAGAGCTGGGTTTGGGGGTTACTTACTGATTGTCCAGCACTGTGATCTGTGCTTTCCAAGAATGAGATGAGACCATGGAGCTGAGGCAGAGATCTGGAGGGGGATGTGCCTTTCTCGTCCTGTATCTCCAGAACAGGAAGACTTGCACTGTGACTGAACACACACAGGGTTTGGAGCTCAGCAACACGGGAAGCTCTTCATACCCAGACTTTAACAAGAGCTGTATGTATATTGTGGATAAAGACCCATGTGGAAGATGTACTTTAGTAGTGGGTAGTATGGGACTTAATATGGAGTGAGGAAGATAGGATGTCTCTCCTGCCTCTTAATGCAGAGTTCCTGCACTTCCTCCGAAACAGGCAGTGCTGGCCACTGGGATGTACAGAGACGGATCCAGGCTAGTAACTCCTGAGTTTATATGATACTAAAAGAGACTCTTGTACAGTGTGCCCAAGCCTTGTTTGCAAGCAAGAGTACATCCAGTTGCACTAGTCTGTAGCTTTTGCTTGTGTTTTCAGTTTGTCATGACCCTAAAATGGTATTATGGTGCATTTGCTGTATGTTTAGCTTTCATATGTTGTTTACTCGAGGCAGCACTAACTGCTTGGAAACCCGTATGTGTGTGATGCATGCGTGTGCAAATCTGTCTATGTATGTGACTTCACTCACATGTGTATAAATACAAGTAGCACATGGAGACCTGCTTTCTCATTTTACCTCAATCACGTAAGTGGACACAAGCACACAGGTGTGTATCTCCAGCTTACGTGGTCTGATAGGAGAGTTCTTAAGTTTTCATCTCTGCTTATAAATGAAATCGGTCAAATCACTGTGGTTTAAGATAGAAAAACACAACAAAAGCTGCTCAGCTGAATGATTTTTGGCACAATATGACGAAAAAAATAGATGGTGGCTTCTCTTTCAAATAAGTGCTGTGCTCTGCAGAGCAAAGATCAAGCCAAAGTTCACGTTATCAGCTCCCGTACCTCACCTGGGGCTCTGTTATTGATAGGTCTGTCATCCTCCCTAATATTGGAGGGGTAATAGCAGCCGATGATTAGGCCACTCTCAAGCTATTAACTACATTTCTTATCCCTTTTATAAGAGCTTCTTAGTCAGCTGGGAAACAAAGGCTGCCTTCAGCGAACAAGAGCCCAAATTGTGGGCCTGCATCCTGCAACCTGAAAGACACAACTGTTGCACTTAGAGGAGCCTCCGAAGGCAGCGAGGGGGTGGATGTCAAAGGTTACCCCATGGTGTTATCTGAAATGAGCGGGCTCTGACTGCCTCTCGTGCTGACAGAAGCTCGCAGAGAAATTACAGAAAATTGCCTGTTTTGTCAACATTTTCTCGGGAGGTTTAGAAAAAAAAAGGACTCTAGTTTCAGAGAGTTAAAGGGGCTCAGTCAGCCTAGAAGTGACTGACAAACACTCTATTATTCATCTATGTAAAAAAGTGATATTTTATATCATTTCTTTGAGTGATTGTTAAGTGACTGGATAGTGACATTGACATGCAAGATGATAATCCCAGTAATATTTCCAGTTCTTGTTTGAAGGCAGACTTGCACATTTGTCAGCGCTGACAACAGATATTCAAAAAGCAGTGGTGATGAAGAGCCAGCTCCCAGTACAAACCCAAAACACTGGGAGGGATCTGCACCCTCAGATCTTAGTTAGCACAGAGTGGATTGGAAATGGACTACTGTACTGTGGTGGGAAGAAGAGGCATGCAGTCTCCTTAACCAATCATTTCACCATGTATAAAACTACAGATGTTACCAGCAGGACTTCTGCCACACTGCAGCTAGAAAATTAGCTTTTCCTGCATGGCTCTTGTTTTAACCATAAAGCAGATTTTTTTTCTGTATAGACTGAGTTGGAAATGTTTTTGCAAGAATGAAATAGCTAGTAAGCTTGAAAAAAATGGCTTTGCTAAACACTGTTTATGGATAGTGGATGGATGCACTGTGAAAGGGTCCAGTCTGTAATCCTCGTTTCTTTCTCTACAAAATGCAAGTCTTGGTCACTCTTGGCTCAGACCTGTTGTAAGGAGACTGCCCTGGGTAGTTCAGCTCCGGTGGTTCACTGTTGGTATCACAGGGAAGAAAGGCATGTTTAGCAGAGTAAAAGTGTAGCTAGTCTCCTTTATCATAAGCCTGAAAAGTAGTCAAATTACAATTTATAGCTGATCCCTGGAATTCTACTGAAACAGCCCTGTCATGTCTTCCAGCATTTATTCGGCACTCAGGGTAGTCGTTGGCATATGCAAATGAGTATCTATCATATTGCAGTCATCGCCAGCTAGTACCCCAGTCCTGGGACAGAGGCTTGGAACTGCAATGCTTCCCCTCAGCCTTTTGCATTAAGCAGAGCAGATGTTAGAGGTGACTTTATGAGGCCCATGAAGGCTATTTACACCTTAGCTGAATTGGTGTCTCTTAGCTGCAACTCATAAAACCATCAATAACTTGTTGGATTTGTAGTGTCACTGCTGGTCAGTAGATGTTGTCAGATTGCCAGAGAAAATGTTACAGAGCAACTGAACTAAAAAGACAATTTGGAACAAATACACACGAACTTCCTAAGGGACACTATCTGGAATCAAGTATGAATTTTATAATAAACGTGGCTTTGAAGTATTCTACTGACATACCTTTTGAGAAAATACAATTTACTTTGGTGATAAGGTGCCTTTGGCATTGCTGCTGCTGGTGACAGAAGGCTTACAGCAAAGGAAATAGGTGCAAAAGCACAACAGAGAGATGATGTTGTTTAGACCAGGATTGGAGTGCTCACCAGGTGCTAGTGGCATTCAAGTAAGTCTGCAGAGTCAGTGCAATGTAAAATCTCTGGAAGTGCAGATAGTGTGGCTGTAGGATGCCCGGGTGCCCTCAGACTTACAGAGGAGTGAGAATGTATTTTGGCTTCTGGCAAGAAGAACAGATGGTTTGGGAGAGCAAATTCTGCAGAGAAAGTGCAGCCCTTCCTTAGTCAAAGAAAAATGGTAAATAAAAATTAGGCAAACAAACTAAAACCTGTTATAATTGCATTACTCTGATCCAAGCTCTAGGGCTACTCTTGCCACTTCTCATTCTTAAAATGATATAATACAAAGACCAGTGAGTCCAGAGGCAGGCAACAAAAAGGGTTCAATTTTACTGTAAATAACTTGGTTTTGTTGAGAGAAGAGATGAAGAAGAGAAAATGTAATAATGAGAAGTGAAAAAAGTCCACAGAAAATCATGCTCTCACGTTTATCCTTTCTCATATTGTCAGAACAAATGCAGCTGAGGACAGGAAAGGCTCTTCTCCTTGGTCATCCTATGGAGTTCATGGGATGCTTAGCAGATTTTAAACAGGCAAAGAAATAAGATCCATGGTTTCTTCCACATCTTTAGTGATATTAAAAACTGTTGCTTCTGGTAGGATAAGCCCTAAGCAGTGTTTTTAGGAAGAAACTGGCACTGCAAAGGAAAATCAGATGAGACACGTGGAGTATCTGACTGCCAGACTCATACGGAAGAGAAGGCTTCGCTCCACCTTGCCTCTCCTCACCAATTTGAATTTCTCTCTTCTGTTGTCTCTCACATGCTGCTATTTCAGACATGAAGAAGGCCTGTGTACCCAGGAGCTTGTCTAATCCTATTGTATCAGCTGATACAGTAAAAAATATAATCTTGCACTGCAAGTCTTGGCTTTGCTTTCACTGTTCTGTCCAGAGAAGTGTGCTCTCTTCCCTTCCTCCTTACCACCAGTGAAAGTTTTTTCAGCCACCTCATCAGCAGGGTAGAAAGGCGGTTTTATACTCTTGGCATTTCTTCATGAATGCCAGCTGTGGCTGCACAGAAATTAGTCACAAAAGGAAAGGTGAAATTAGATGACAATTGAGGGTGGTCTCCAGCAGCTAGGTTATAAACAGCCTAGTATTTATTTATACACCTGTATTAAATAAGATGAACTGCTCAGTCACATGATTACATGATCACAGTTCAGGTAATTACTATCTATCAGCAGAACCAACACATCAAACTCTGCACTCAGCGCATCGCAAATACGACCCCAAATATATTACTTTAAATTTCTTCCATAAGAAAAAAATGAATGTGTTTCACCTTGTGTTTGCGGTGTTACTGCTGGTTTTACTTCAGTATTAATGGGGGGTATTAATGGGGGCGCAGCCGTTGCTGTCGGACAGACTGAGGCACCCGCGGAGCGCAGGGAGGTACAGGGCAGGCGAAGGGGCAGCAGACGGTGGCCGTCATTGCCAGCCGCGCTTCTCAGCCGAGGCCGTCACGCCAAGCCGGTTCTGTTCTCTCTTGGCTTCTGCAACGTGCTGGCTTTGCTCTGCAACGCACGGAGTGTTATTTCTCCCATTTAAATACCATTAAGAGCTCAAAGAGCAATTACATCCTCATAATTTCAAAAACAGCTTCCATAGATAATGCTTCTCTTTTGCTGTCAGTTTTGTCAGGTAGATGTGTAGATGAATAGAAAAATTAAATAAAAAGCTGGGGGAAATTGTATAAATGTCTTTGCCTCCATTGGTTAGTCATTGTCTACACCTTGCAGGGACTCGTTATTCATTCATATTGAGGATATTGCTTTAAAAATGTATGGCTTCCAAATATCTTCAAAACCAGGGAATTTGTTGGAAGAATACTGTATGTTTAAGCACTGCATTCAAAGGGAACTGCTATTATGACCCATTTATAACAGTGGTGATGTGTATGTGACAAGATGTCAAGAATATGCTCAGAAATGTGATACTGTGTACATGAAATCTCCTGGTTCATTTTATTCAGGGACTATGCAACTCACCTTGTGACCTCTGCAGTAACATTCTTGGCTCTTTCGGAGCACCAGATGTCAGTTCACTAGTTAACCATTTTGCTTCTCCATGTGGCAAGGCTGTTCTCAGCTACACAAAATGTTCTTTAGAACAATAGCAAGTTTCAATAACCCACAATCATTTCATCTTTTAATTTTGTTGGTATCAATGTTTTGCTCTGAGTCCATCGAAGCTGACATCAACTGTCAGAGATCTAGGTCTTGGATGCCACTGCTGCAGGACTATATAGACATTGCCAGCAATGTTTGGTTATGAAACTATAAACACAGAAGTTTGGCCACTTCATGTACAATGAGTATTTAGTAAGCACTTCTCATTGCCTACTGTAATAAAGCTCAAATCACATAAAGTTTCTTGCATAACAGGATTAGTATGGCAGTCCTTAAATTTTCTCCCTCAGGTAACCTGTATGTTAATACTTTCTTTCACATTTGTTTGTTACCTGACACATTTGGGGTGCTGGGATAACGAATAATAAAAATAGCAGCTCTAGTGGCAGTATAGTATGCCATAGTCTATTAGTCTTTGTTCATCTTTGCAGAGGATGTTTTAGTTTTTAAAATATATCTCACACCAAAGTCTGCAGGTTAAAAGGCTGCAGAGTAAGACTTCTCATGCATCTGGGCTTTTTACACCTTGTCTTCAGAGTTGTTTCCATCACATCAAGGAGTTTGTGTGTGCTTTTGTAAAAGTGCTCTTCTATTATTGTTTTATATTACAAAGTCTGGATGAGATCAGAATAAACAAAACTGGTTGCTGATAGTGACCTCTTTTAGATGTGATAAGTTCATGTAATTATTTTTAATCACTTGAGTAGTTATGTTGGATTAAAAGGAAGGGCTGTAAAAAAAAAAAAAAAAGGAATGATAAAATACAGAGTCTGTCTAGGCTTCAAAACCCTGACCACAGTCTGCAGCCAAAGGATCCAGCATAAATGTGATTTTTCCCTGGTTTGCTTCTGGCTTCAAAAAGAGACAGGACGGGCACTTGGCATTTTGGGGAAGAGGAGGAGACAAATGCCCCGTGGTGCTTCTCTCACCGCCCAGCCACTGAAGATCACTTTTTCCCAAACAGGCTACACCATCCTTTCTACAGTGGGTTTTTCATGTTTTTCAAGTGTCTGAGGGATCCTTTCCCCTAGGATGGCTGGACAAAGAGGGCTTGCACACCGTCATGTGACAGGAGTGTTTTTACGGTGCTGCACCTTCCTCGCTCCACCAAAACCATGGATTTCCCTGCATGCTTTCAGCGCTGTTAACTTCAGTGGCTAATGGAGGATGTGGTAACAAATCCTCATAATCTTCAAACACAAAAAGTATGTGTAATGCATCCACAGCTGCCTCATGTTTCCCACAACAGTTGAGAGATGGGAAAGTAGTTAGACTATTACTCATTTTATAATGGCCACTGATTTATTCCTGAAGTGGATTTTGCTTCCAGCACTTCTCTAAGTGCATCTCATTCCCTCTCTGGTTCCTCTGGGCATACTGAGAGACCTACTGACTGATACTTCCCAGCTTTGCTCCTGTCTCATATCCTGCTCACATTTTCTATCCTGAGAAAGGCAGCAACAGTATCTGCAGCAGGAATAGCCATGGAGTCCAACACTAGAAGACCCATCAAAGATTGCTCTATTTTCTCCTGCATATACTATGCAGGTATGTTTCTGTGATCACTGCAGACTTCTTGTACAAACGTTAGAATTTTTATTAGCAGCCAAAATAATTGAGCTTGCTTGCATCAACCCCTGCTACACCCTCAGGAAGATCCAGAAATCTTAGGTTAGAATCAGCAGCAAAGAGGTAGATGAATTAAGCATTGATGGTCTGTGGGAAAGTAATTGTTAATATCCCAGAGCTACCACAGTCTGCCAGAGAAATGCCAGCCAAGCCTGTTAGTAGTGTGAAACAGAAAACTGTTCACGTCCGTCTCTTTTCCCGAATGCAGTGGTTGTTAGACTGCTACTCCTTAGCTAAGCCCGGTGCTAGGAGCAGCTTGCGTCAGGATGAAAGAGGTGGCAGAAACACTACAGCTCTTGGGTAGCCCCCGAGAGCTACCCAAGTTGGAATGACCCAATTTATTGCAACCTTAACTTAGCTCTATTTGTTTTATACATGTTTTTTGAAGAGGGTTATTTCTAACCCACGTCACTCCAGAGATTCAGTTCACAGTGCAGTCTTACAGAGAATTTTAGTGGAACAAGTGAGGATGCAGCAAGGGTGGACCATGAGTGAGAGAGTATGTGAGAACCTTTCAGGCCAACTCTGTGGAGGGGAAGCTGCGATGTGCAGGTTTATTCTCAGAAGCTACTGTTTTGACACCAGTGTTGGGTGAATGTTTTGGACTCCTGTGACATGAATGACAAGCGTGAGTATGTCTTTGATGTTTGCACGGCTGTGCAGAAAGACCGCTGTACAAGCAGATGTCTGCCTAAGAAAGTACACAGCAGAGCAAAGTCAACACAGGTAGCGGTGTTGCTGGCCAGGTGGATCATGTGTCTTGGTCAGCAGTTTATAAAGACTGAAGGGGACCGTGGTAATCAACGGCTCCAACCTCCTATAGAACATAAGACATGGGGCTTCCTGAACGTCAGGACAGTGGAACTGAAGAGTTAATGACAGTAAGAGCACACAATCTCAGTAGAAAGAAAGTGCTGTTAGGGAAAGTCCACTACAACTCTCAGTAAGTTACTTAGCTTTCCTCATAGTAAAAGGAAAAAAAACCTCCAAAACCCACAACTGACAATTTTAGCCTGAATTCACACAGTTTCAGCTCCTTTCTAGAGCCGTGCCTACTAAGCAATGGTTTTCTGTTAACAAACACATTTTGACATTAGCCATTAGCCATTTACAATCCACTTTACATGTTGCATATTCTTTTGTTTCAAGTTTGTTTTGGTTTCTAAATTAAAATTTTGTCTTGTATAACAAGTCAGTTATTGTAGTGAGGCCTCTTTCAGCAGCACTTGTATCAATCTTAGCAATCCATGTGGAAAAAAGACGGATTTAGTCTGATTTTTTTCTCTATAAATTTAACTTTGCTGGCACTGATTCTAAGTCTACCTTTCAACCATTGTCAAAACAATGGTGAAACTGAAGACTGGTTTTACTGGCTTACAAACCCTTGGACTACTTCATGTACTGTTTCTAAATAAAAATTAATTTTCTTCCGGACAGCCAAATGTTCAAAGGCCTCTTGAAAGAATTAGCATTGAAAGTTCAAGTTAATCTTTACTTATTTTTTCTTGAATGCTTGGATGCAAATTATTTGCATTTGCTGATTTTAAAATATCTGACTTCAATTATTGCTCTTTAGTAACCTTCGACTCACTCTGACAAAATTTGTTTCATCACCTTCCATCAATATAACCTTTTTTGGTGAATTTTGCTCACATGGGGGATAGAAATGTATGCTGAACACTGCCTTTTCTGCCTTACCAGACAGTTTACCATTTCCACTGGAAACAGTAAAATCTTTAGGCTTCTTTGTAGTCCTGCTACATATACCCTGCCATCATTGTCCCAGTTAGACAAATATGTGACAAATTCTGAACAACGGGGAAGAGCAAACCATTCTCTTTTGAAACCACAGCATTCAGCATTCTACCAGTTGGTAATATTCAGTAACGTTTTGTTTGTATAATTCTCTTTCCTTCTCTCCCTTAGTTTATGCTCTCCGTTTGGAATATTTGTAACCTTAAATGAATCGGATTTCTACCTTCTGCTTAGTGAATTGGGCAGTGCTATCTTCAGAATTTTTCATGTACAGGAAAAATATATAGGTAGAAATAATGTAAACATGACTGATGTTTACTGGCACCCCATAATTATTATGTATGATTTTATCAAGAGAACAATATTCTTTAAATGCAACATCAGAGAGTCTAGTAGTATTCTCAATAAACACAGAGTCATGTGCCTAGTAAAGTCATGACGCTCTCTTGAAGACTGGCCTCCTTTTACTTCTCAGCAATGGTAGTTCAGATTTACCTGCTATAGAGCACTGGGGCGTTTCTCTGCAAATATTTCTTTTTTTTTTTTTTTTAGTAGAACCTTTAATGCGCTCTAGAAAGCCTTTCTAACTTGAGTTTTCTCTCAGTGTTATTAATTTTTTTATTACAGATCTTGTTATTTTCAGGGTTCCCAAAGGACCTATTAACAGCAGACTTTTATGGAAAAGAAGCATGGTTAAACTGGTGAAAATAACTGTGCACAAGTCATAAGTAAGTAATATAAGCTGCAGCAAGGATACTGTGTGTTGTTTTAATTTCCAAAATAGCAACAGTTCAGACATTTAATTGCATTTTTTATGACTTTTTTTCATAGCTGCCTAGTGTAAAATATGTTGCCAGTAATATATAACTGCTAACAACTTTTAAGTTTCTTAAGCTGGCATTAGATTTCTTATCCTATTGGAAAGGAAGGTCACTTAATGTGCTCTTCATCCTTATGAGGAAAAAAACGTGGATGGTGGATGTGTATCTCTGGTTTTATGTTCTTATAATGTTAGCATTACCTGAAATCTTTTCTGCAGTAAGAAAGATACAGGACAGTGAATTATTTATGTCTTCTCTCAGTCTTAGTTGTGTAAAGGGAGCTTTTCCACCAAAAGGATGTTATGAGGAGCCAGCTTAGCTTGATTTTGTACGAACTGATTCCTAGTGCCATGGACATGCAGCGGCTCCAGTCCCTGTGCCCACCCCTATTATTGTGCAGGAACGGTGACTGCAGTCTCGGCGTGCACCCTGCCCGGGGCTCACCTGGTTCCCCTTTGGAGATTTTGGGGCCCCACCAGTGCAGATTCGCTGGCAAACCCTGTGCAGACACGGGCTTCTGCTCCAAGGAAAAGCTGTGTTCATTGTTCCAGAGCAGCACCTCTCCACATTTCTAACCACCTTGAGCTAAGCAGCCAGGAGACTGCAGAGCAAGCCTGATGGAGCAGGGCAGGACATGTCTTTTCTCCTAGACATGGTGGTAAAAGTTCAGCAGCTGAAAAATGTCTCCTTATTTTTAACTCTTTCCCTGATTTTGGCTTCACCCCCCCTCCACCCCCCACCCC
>JANZLQ010000055.1:20417700-20478018 GCA_026212715.1 Elanus axillaris | reverse complement strand
CCCCCAGCAACATTGATAGGAGAGCTTTTCATGTGCCCGGGACATTCAGCTGGTACCAGTTCCCCATCCTATGAACTCACCGGTAAAGGCCCTTCAGGGCTGGAACTCCCTTTGCGATTTAGCTTCATGCCAACCTGCAGTAACATCTAAGATCCTGCTTCTTACGGAGGACCAGCAGGATCGGAGCCAGGCGCTTGCGCTAAAGCTTTGGCTCAAGCATCACGTTGATCTATTTGATCTGAAATTAAATAAATGGGGCGGGGGGACGGACGACACACGACACACAACAGAGAGAGGGAAGGAAGCAGGATAAGTGAGATAAGGCTTCTTTATCAGGCTGCTGGTTATCCAACTGCATACCGACATTCGGCAGGAGTGAACTTGGCTATCACCATCTGAAAACCCAGCAGATGTGTACAGTTCATGGAACATTTGAGAGACAAGAACAGTCCCCCCAAACTGAGTTTGTTTTCTCCATGCACATAGGCAGTAGCTCTGAGTTTGCTGAATAGTTTGGTGAATTTGACAGGCATGGGATCAGCTCTTTTTACATCTGGCTCATAATTAATATAAACAGGATGACAGAAAATCTTTTACCTGTACTGTAAAAAAGTAGATACAAGATGATGCCCTAAAAGGCAGACTTGTAGGTACCTGGAAAGATAGCAGGAATTCACTTCTTTGAATTAGTTTCAACTTGATTTAGTATTTTAAAATTCTTACTAAAGCTCTAATCATTTTCTACTCCAATAGTGCAACCTCATTTTCTAGACTTCCTTTTCCTGCCCCCCTGCCCAAGCTGCAAAGACAATTTTCACCTGAGCTCTCTATTCATCCTTCCATTGGCTCTCTTCACTGCCTCAGATGCGTGCTACTTGACTTCTCTCCATGGTCCATCACAGTTTATAGCATCTTACTGCCATACCCCACATGCTATTAGGGCTGGGAACCTACCTCCAGTCAGTCAGTTTAGCCACTCACTCTCTACCTTCTCCCATTTTCAAATAAGCTTTCAAATAAACATGTTTTCTCCTACGCTGCTCCTATCTCTATCCTACTGTGCCTACCAGCTCTTATTGTGTAGGGATACAGACTGTAACAGTGCTTAGCTTGGTCCTTAATATTGATCTGTACAAATATTAATAACCATAATAGCTTATAAGGATGGGAAACTGAGGTAGACAGACTAAGGCACCGTTCTGCTATGTCTATAGCTCTGTTATGTCTGTCTCTATCTATTTGCTGGGCCATGCCAAAAAGAGGACCCTGGCATCCAGCCCAGGTGATGTCAACTGGCTCACGTCTGTGTTGTTCATGGCTAGCGTCCTTTGGGGAAGAGCATGTCCGTCCATACTGTGGAGAAGTCAGTCATGTCTCCTCTGGATGCCCTACAGGCCCAAACCACCTCATCGTAATTTCTATAGCAGTGAAAGGTGCGGGGGGCTAGATAATTTTTAAAACATTGTGTAGCGTATGAATGTTCTGTGCCTTGTTGCATGGCACAAAGGTGGATGGAGGCTTTTGGGATAGTGTTAGAAGCCTGTCCTGGGCAGAGGTAGGGAAATTTGCCTCTTCTCATGCATAATTGCTGCCTGGAGTATCCCTTGTGTGAATGACTCAGCCAGCTCTGCTTGGGTCGCTTCAAGGATTGAATTACCTGGCTAACTAGAAAGGAACCTAAGCATGAAGTATCATGACTGAAGTATGGATTATGTAGACACCAGGGTCTACAATAAATGGGGAGCAAGTCAGACTGGTAGGCTAGCCACATGAAGCACTAAATCTCTTGTCTGGAAACAATCTGACCATCGAATTTAAATAACTTCCTTTCTTCACTGCTTCACATCTTTGGTCTTAATGCCATTAAAGAGATACACAAATTCTCTAAACTCATAGCAGGGTATTAATATCAGCTACCCATACATCTTGCCACTCTATCTTCCTCTTTGTCTTCCATCCACTGACTCCTTTCTAAATCACTGACAATATGCTAGGGAGTCATTGTATTTATTAGGATCCAGTAATGCATTACACATTCCTCCATGTGATGCACTTGTAATTATTCCCTTGGGGATTATTCAAGCAATACTGACTTTGGGAATATGCATTACGACTGTTCAGGTTAATGGCCCAGTGATTCATTAGACAAGACATTCTTGGAAAGTAATTGATTGCATTAATTGTTTCACTGAACAGTGTGAACCACAGCTGCTACATGGCCTTCCCAGCACCCGCCCAGAGCTTCTGCAGTGGCAGCATGAATGGGGCAAGTTGTTGCCAGCTGTCATGCTGTAGGTGCGTTGGATCGTCTCGTTTTCCTTTGCCCAAGGCTGTTTTCTGCTGCCACTGTCGCTCTTTGACTCTGTTTCTAATTCCTTCAGGAGATCTGTGATACCCCCTCGGACTAGAATAGTTGCTGGGGTGTGGGGAGGGACATTTAGCTGGCAGTGCTGAAGACTTCCTGCTCTTTGGCACTGGCCAGTATTAGGTTACTAGATAGTCTTATTCAGTAAGGTTGAAAAAAAGGGCATTTTGCAAAACTTCATTATGCTCAAAACAGCAAATGACTTGGTGAAAGTCATATTGCTGAGTGAAAGCAGCTATGATTTAGTTGGCTCTCACAATTGCAGTGGAGGTGAGGACTAAATGGCCTGCAATAGCAAAAGATGAAGAGAATGGCAGGGACTGGTATGACCATCTCTTATGTCATGTATCCCCTTTTTCACATGGCAATGTTCCCCTTGCTTTTGCTGCAATGTCCTAAGGCAGACAAACGATAACAATGCAGCTCCTATTATATCTGAGATCTAAAGCAGCATGTTGACCCATGCAAGCTCTTAGTCTTCCTACCCTTCCATGCATCCACTATGCTGTGCAGCTTGAGGTGAGACACCTGCCTTCTGGAGTTTGGCTTTGGGGTTAACACTAGTAAAGGCAACGGAGCAGAAACGTCAAGCCTGGGGGTGCCTGGACGGGTTTCTGCAGGATCTTCCAATTTGTGGTTCTAGTTGTCTCTGATCAGAGATTTATAGCCACCCCCTTCCTAGTCTGTCAGCACGAAAGCTGACATTTGCGCTGAGTGGCATCAAGCCTTTTAATTCCCCTCTGGGGGTGACTCATCCAAATAGCTTTGTGCAGGCGCTCTCTGTGTCCTGTGTAGCTCTGAGGACCCATTCTAACGGGTCAGAGAAATCTGCTAGGGCAGAACTGACACTCTATGGAAAGATCTGCTTTAGTGACGAGGGGAATTGTTGCACCCAGGTGACAAAAGGAGGGCTTCTGTTCGGAATTAGCTCCCCGTAGAAAACCTTGTGCTGGGATGAAAAGTAAGAACTCCCCCACTTAGGGAGCAAAAAGTGGTGCTTTGTTCTGTGTTGCTCTGAGCATGCAAATGGCATGGCCTGGGCAGGGAATAGCTGTGCCTACAAGCAACCTTTCCAAGATGGCATGACATGGCGTGGCACACCTGCGTGTTACATCCCTGAGATGCAAAGGTCATATAGCACAAAAAAAAGGAGGCTGTCACAGAGAGGCACAGAGATACTACTGAAGACCAATGCAGCCACCATCATGCTCTATTTGCAAGGGGAAAATGTGTGCCAACAAAATAAATATTAAATGTGTGCCAACAAAATAAATATTTATTGAAGTAAAAGCAATGCAAGCCATGGCTGCAAACCTCTATGTCAGTTATGCATCTCTGCTTATTAAACCACCACTATGGTGATGGTGATTATGATCCTTACAGCGTCTGGCCTTACAGAACGTAGAATGTATATCAGGCAACCTAACTTCTGAGCATTTTAGGGGTCAGACCAGAGAAGTTTGGCAACTTGTAAGACAAATGTAACCCAGGAGGCTATAAATTAAGGTTACAAATTGTAGGAGACTTTGGTGATAAGGAATATGCAGTTGAAAGTGTCATAGATAGTAACCTTTTGTAATTACAGTTTGCTTAAATACTCCCTTGGAGACTTCATCATTATAATTTACTCTTGCTCAGAATGTTATCTTTGTGAGGACTCATAGTGATTGATTATTTGGCGAGTATCTGAACAGTCAAATGGGGAACAGTTGGGTAACTTCTAACAGAGAGGGAAGCAAAATCCCTGAATCCTGCACATTCCTGACAGGACAGTCCTATAGATATTGTGTACCTGATCCAACCGCTTTACCTGGCATGTAAATAATGTTGCTGTATCTATTTATGAAACCTGCACACCATATAGAGAACATTGCCCGCATATTTGAACACATATAAGGAAAGCAATCTATTAAAAAAAAACCAACCCAAACTCAAGGACACTTTGGAATTTAAAGCTGCAAATTCTGAAGTGCCTCATTATAGACTAGTTTTTTTCATGAAAAGACGTATGAAACTGCATCTTGCTAATGGAAGAGAAATAAAGGCTACTGGTCAGAGCAGTTGCCTGGAAGCCAGGCACTAATGATCACTGGGGTGCCCAGCCATACTGGACTGGACCCAAAGTCTGTGGTCCTGTTTCTGACAGTGGCTGTCATGGATGTTGAGGAAAGACCGTAAGACCAGAACATGAAATAGCAGTTCTTCCCAAGGTGTACCTTCTCAGAGTCCAAAGACAGTGGTCTGGGGACATCCCAAGCTGGGGGGGATCAGGACAGCTCCTCTTGTCTTAGGGTCCAAGTAGCCACGGGGAGCTGTTCAGGGCGTGGGGGAACTGAGCTCTTCATTGCTGCTGGGTGAACATACATGTTTGTGTGTATGTATAGAAACTCCATGTATTTGTCTGTGGGACATGGAGAGTGAATCAGTCTTTCAGAGAGATGCAGTAAAACTGGCTTTAGGGAGAAGTTAAATATTAACCTCAATTAGTCTGAATTTGGAAAATAGAATATATGTGTGTGGTACAAAAATGTAACATCACTGTCGAGAAACAAATACCACAAAGAACATACGTTTGTTTTTTGGTGACTGAAGAAAGTTATTTGGTACTTTAGAATCAATAAATTTGGTTTAAATGATGCAGCTCAAGGCAATCCTAACTAATCATTGTTTTAAAAAGTATATAAAATTCAACAAAAAGCTTTAAAAAGAGACATCTTAGACACAATATCAGTGTCAGGGGAGAGTAAAATCTTCTTTGAACTTCCTGCCAACTCCTAGTCACTTACTGAAGTTTTATAGCAGTAGCTTAGTAGTGGCAGCCTTCTGTATCTGTCACATCTTGTTTTATTTGCATCAGAGGCTATAATTATATTCATACAAACTTTACCTTATTTTAAAAGCTGAGAGCAGCCCCTGATTTATGCTCCCTACAAGGCAATTCTTTCTCTTCTGGATGTAATATGTCACAAAAAAGGGTGAAGCTGCAGCACTGCTGCTATCCCTCTGCCTCCTCCATGCATGCCTTCAGGATACTGCAGATACATTAAACAGTGACAGCAAGTCCTGGCTTCTTTCACCTCTCATGCAATGCTCACACTCAGGGGTTGCCTGTGCCTTCGCAGCAGAATTTGTAAGTAAGTAATGACTTCTCAGAAACGCTGAAACATGTTCCTGGGAGCCCACACATGTCTAGTCATCTGTGCTCGCAGGAAACCCCTCTGGGCCAGGCCCACAAGGGCTACTCCGTCTCGTTAGGAGAAACGTGAAGAGAGCGAGCAAACACAAGCATAAGCGTGGACTAAAGGCCAAGAGCAATAGTGTGCCTGAGCAGGCTGATTGGCTTTGGGGAGAGGTGCCGCTCTGGCCATGAATCTGAGGGCAGCTCAGGCACCGAGGCTGCTGCTCTTTGACAGAACCTTGCTGGCCGTGGCTCTGGTGTCTGCGTGCCCCTCTGCCGGCACCGGGGTCCTCACCCTTCTCTGTTAGAGCTTCTTGTCCAGGGAAGGTCACGCTGGCGCGGCGGAGGGCTGTCAGACCTCCAGCACAGGTCTCGGGCTGCGTTTTGCCAGCTCAGGCACAGATTCAAGTCGTGAAAGTAACATGCCTGTCCCTGCTGGAGACCTCCATGTGTGGCTGTGCCCCCACTGGCGGGTCGTGGTCCAGGGTGCGGGGAGTGACAGAAGTGGAGGCGGCCCAGGATGCAAACTGCTGGCACGGTGAGGGCTGATGGAGGGCTGTGAAAGAGCCCTGACGGAGGCTGGGGACAGCGCTGAGATTGCAAAGAGGCTGCAGGTTTAAATTTTTAAGTACGAGGAATGGGGAGGGCAGGCGAGCATTGCAAAACACTCTGTTGCTTTTGGCTAAAGCAATGACATCCTTGTTTGATCTGTAGCTTCGCTCATAAAGCTTCTAAAATAAATTGTGGACAATAAAGCTTTTCTGAGAGAGCAGACGTACAACACTAGTGCTCCCATTTCAAAGGCAGTGGTGTGAAGAATTTTGCCTCTAAACTACTGAATCTTCCTGTAGTATCCCTTACTTCACTTTTAGAGAAATTCAGCTGCACACCCTGTCAAAATGCGATTAGCTGACTAGAAAGATATGGCTTTTGGCTAAAAGATTAAAATGAAGATTTATGGCCTGTGATGCTTCTCCCTAGGGTCATTCCCCACACTTTCATGCAGAAGGAGTGGGGTGACACTGTCTCTTTTCCATATGTATGTTTTGACAACTTTTTCTTCAAGTTTGCTGCTTATTGTCTCTTAAAACTCCTTTAAACAGAACTTTCTGAAAACTCTTAGTCGCGTCAGTAAACATGAAGCCAGCTTTCAATTGCTGGGCAAGGACTTGTCTGGGGTTGGCTGGTATGTAAGAAACAAACGTTCAAAAAGAAAAAAAAAAGAACCTCTAGAAAAAAATCTGAGCTGAATAATCACAAAATACATTCCCTATGCACAAATAGGGATGAGTTTAAATTTCTAAATGAATCGGCTTTTTACATTTTTGGAGAAACAACTGGGAAAGGAAAACCCACCCTCAGAAACCATTCCAGTCAGTTACAACGTGTGGAAATGCCAGGCTTTGTGACTTTTTGCTTCTTTTTATTTTACATCGTTAACATCCAATTCATGGCCTAATCAGGTCTCATAATGTACAAGTGGCAATCATAATAAAAGCAGAATTCAGGGGCCCTGACCCAGACGAAGGGGTCCGTGGATATTTGTAACAGAGGAGTAGAAGGCAATTCCGTGTCCTGAGGCGCACAGCTAAATAGGTAAGACAAGGAGTGAGAGTACAACTGGTGTTGCTTGACTGAACAGCAACCAAGGACCACAGAGATTAGGGGCTTGAGACAAAGTCAGCTGCAATCAAGGTCAAATCCAGACAATTTCTTTCAAATGTGAATGAGACCTGAAGTAATCAACCCGGTCCTATGGAGAGGGTGCTGCTGGGCCCACAGCAGAACTCACTGTTGTCTTCCCAGTTCAGCGCTTTTACCCCCAAATCAGCTATGGTGTATGTATGTGCATGTGTGTTTACTGGAAAATAGTTAGAGCTTTTCCAGCTGTGGAAGAAACATGGAGAAAATTTCCAGCTTGATTTCAAAGACAGACTCTCACATGCTGCTGTCCTACACAGAAACTTCCAAAAAGCTCAGTCGCAGGCATCTCCAAACTGCACGGCTCATTGGCTTGATCTGTATTTCAGAAGCTTCTGCCTTCTTTCTTCCTTAGCTGATATCCCTGTTCGGGTTTGAAGGACAGCAGTTACCTTGTTTTATGCATCAGAACATCCCGAGCACCTGTCCTGTGACACTCAATGGCATTTTGGAGTGCAGCTTCACTTCTCTGCTTTCACTGACGTCAATTCTCACAGAAACAGATCCACGTAAGCAGTGTCTGCAGCGGTAGCACAGAGTTAAAATTCACTGAGTGGCACAGGAAACCTTAGGAGGATTAAGCTGCAGAGACTTTGCTAAATGTTTTTTAAAGCTTGGGAACTGTTGGTAAAACTGCATGATTTATCCTGTGCATCAGCTTTCCTTTCCTATATTTCCTATTACGTGTGACACACCTGATAAGGGCATGACTTTATCTGTGATTTCTGTGCACGTACAGAAGTGAACGTATGGTTTCTTGTGGGTACGCTTAGGAGTCAGTTAAGCATTTACAAGTAAAAGCTGCTGCTTGGGGTGGAGTGTGGTGTGAGCAAACACCCCGCCACCGTGCAGCGGGCCCATGAGGCTGGGACTGCCACACACCTACGTTATATTTACCTTTGCATAAGTCACTGCTGAATGAATGATTGGCTGTGTGGGAAGGATGGCCAGAAAAGCAGTATTTAGATCTGTTCGGCAGGTTTCTTCTGAGGCCATGACAGAGACCTTCAGGAAGAGAGCAGCACTGGATGTGCATCAAACCCCTCGTGTTTCTGAGCCATCGCTGGACCCGAATTCTCCAGCACGTTCCCAGCAAAAAGGTTCCCTTCTGAAATGCCCGTTCTTGCTTCCAGCACGTCATTTTCCCAGCAGCTTCCCAGACCCTCCATGGACGTGGTGAGGTTTCTGAGGAAATGTGGGTCACGGAAAGCTGCACGAGGAGCAGGCCTCCGGAGCCGGTGCCCGGCGAATGGGGCTGAGGAATTTACAGCCCTTCTAATGCTCACACTTTATTTCTCTCCCCCGTTGTTATTGTGCAGCCACACGAGCCTTCTGCGTTGTGTCAGCCAGAGACCTCGGACACGGGAGGAGAGTACTTTCCAGTGCCTCTGAGTCTCCCATCCCTGAACTCGGGGAATATTTCAGCTCCCTCGCAGGGACGTCATGAGTTCAATGTTGCGGCTGCAGCGAGCGGGGGATTCGTGCCGGGGTCGAAGGTGTGCGGCTGCCGTCCACCCGGGAGGGAGGCATAAACCAGAGCCCGCCGACCCTGCAGGCTGTGCTCTCCTGCTCGCTGCTGACCTGGGACAGGGGAGGGGGTCTGACAGCCCCTTGCTCTTTGACTCCAACGTCTTAAGACAATACGCATTTCTGCATTGCTCATAAACAAATGTATCTAAAACACCACACTTTATATCCACTTACAATTCTGAATACCTTTCCATTTATCTAAAGCTTGCTGAGGTGAGTTCCTATAAGGGAAGACTTATTTCATTTCCATGAAATGTTTATATTTTCTGGGAAGTTTCTCTCTCACCTCTTTAAATTTTACTGCAGTTGGCGTGCAGCCTGCAGCAGGGTCCTCCCAAGGAAGCTGGTGAGGCAGGGAGGTTCAAGAGGGACTATAAATTTCAAACTCTCTGGGTTAGAATAATTTAAGTGCACCAAGTTCTTAACCTTAAAAGATCAATACTGAGTTATTTTTTTTCTTGTAGTGCTGTAAAATTCGAGCTAAGAAAAAACAGAAAAAAAACCCCAAACCAAAACCACCCCCCCCCCCCAAAAACCCCAAACCAAAGTAAATAAAGATTGTATGTGAACAGGGGATTGATCCTGAACTGTGTTTCTGGAGTTTCAAATTGTATTGTCAGAAGGATGCCTGTTTTGGCTGTGCATGGGAATAACCATCTCAGGAAAGTTTTCTTTACAAAAAAACATGAAGACCCATGACCCAGTACTCATCCTTGCAAAATGGATGTAGTTCTCGTACTGCATCTAATTTCTTTGTTTAAAGCCCAGATGGGACTTGGCCTTTTCAGCACTGATTTTTGGAGTGGATTAGGGCTGGCAGATATGATATGTCCCCACGGGTGATGAGGCTGTGGCTGTACAGACCACTTTTCCGCATTTCACCCTGCTGCAATTACATTTTCTGACTAGTTTGCTGAGTGTCCAGCTTAATATCAAGCATATATATATACACAGGGTTTATGTCTTATATCCTCTCATATGGCATTTGTATTAAAGAAGGCATTGACTAACCTGTTTTCTTATCAGAATATTAATGAATTGCCTCGGTGAAATCTCTAGCACTATATTCAGGCATCCATTCTTGTTTTGGGAAAAAACCCAGTATCTTCAAATGTGGCACAGAAACTTTTACCAAAAAACACACAAAGAATCCCAATGCAGTATAAAATCTCAGATGTTGTTTATCCAACAGGCATGTATGGTAAATGCATCTTAGAAGAAAGATTTAAATACCATATCCTGTTTGCTATTTCAGTCAGAACTTGGGGTTAGGATTTTCTATTTTTGCTGGTGATATCACAGGCACCTAAACCAGGTTTTGAAATCTTCTTTTAGCAGAATATGTGAGATCATCAGTCTGATATAGGAAATATAGGACCCTGAGGTCAATATTTGACAAGTCAGTGCAGGAGAAGCTCTTTTATAAAATACAAATTCATGTTTAACCCCTAACCCCACACACAGTCTCCAATAATAACTTTCAGTCTGAAACAGTTCTGTCCCACACCACTCCCACAGCCTCCAAAATTCACACTCATCTTTTATATTCACTGAAGGCAAAGATTCTTCATCGAAGATATGACTAGACACAACTACGTCAGCTGTTCCGTGGCCGAGAGCTGTGCCACGGATGGAGCGTGGTGCGCGTGTGCTTGCGGGAGGTACCCACAGCTGCCTCTGGGGGAGGATGCTGCCGAGTCCGCTTCACCCAGGGGAAAAAATGACAGGGGATGGAAAGTGTCAATACAGGCTACATTTATGCCAGTATTTAAACACTTCAGGGTGCTGGAACTCATTCATACCTACTGTTGAACTGTGGTCCTTGGCACAGTTCTGCCTTAGGCCAGCTAGCATTCTCCAGTCAATTCCCAGGCATGCTTTGGAAGTTAATGCAATTTGGGAACCATTCCCACTATGCATTTTCCATGTGGACAATGTTTCTGCAGACTGAGATGAATAGTACAGACACTGGTGGCTCTGTGCCAGCTGTCCTCAGTGCCACTGTCACCGGTGCTTTATCGACGCGCGTGGGGTCTCCCTGTCCGAGATGGATGCTCCTGCCTAGCGTGGTTACTCCAACCCAAATGGGCCCTTGCTTGGTTTCATACATGGCACCACTGAGAAGCCCTTGATCAACCAGTCTTCTCAGTGGGAAGACACTACTGCTGGTCCGGCACAGCGGCCTGGATTTGTACTGTGGCGTGAGTCACTTCACCTCTTGACTTGTTCCTCACAGCCTGCCCCACAATAAAAATGGGGGACCGAAACAAAGAGAGCAAACCAGAGTTACAGGATGTGTTTTGGGTCTTTCCAGGAGGAGCCCTGTAGAGAAAATTCCTAAGCTAATCTTCTGGATGCCCTCACTTGATCTGGGATTACACACATGAAGCTCATTTTGGCATCTTACCTAGAAACTCCATTTGTAGATGCCAAGTACAGCGCAGAAGAAATAAAGGATACCTTGTGTGATAGCGACAAGGCTTTCTATATAGAAAGTATCATCTTTACAAACTAGATCCATAGCACAAACCCACCCAGCAGGCACTCTACTGGGCGCTTTACGTAGTCTGCAGATCCGCCTGCCGATCTGCTGCTTTTCCTGGCGGGACTCAGCCCTGTACCCCATGGGGGTGGCAGGCATGCAACGCCCGGCCGGGCAGCCGCTGCCGGCGTGCAGTAACGAGAGCTGGCGATCGTGCTCCCGCTGCTGCTCAGTGCCTCCAGAACCAGCATCTCAGTAAGCCACCTTCTTTTTCAACGACAGTCCTAGCTTTGCCAGGCTTTAAGAGGCATAACTGAGTCCAATCTAATCTCTGTAAAAGTCTGGGAACAAACTGTACTGACACCTCTATCTTTTAAGGACTTGGAATCAGGGTAGAAGTGGCAGGGTTTCTCCTCGTAGAAACATTTAACTTGAGAGAATTCAGCCAGTGCTGAAAAGGGACAAAAGAAACCAGTGTATTAGATTTAGCTATTATCTAGTAATCCCATTCTGTGTATTTTCTGCCAAAATTTTCTGGCATAGTTTGCAACTCCCAGAGTCATCTCTGGGCAGTGAGATAAAAACTATGAATTCCTACTCAGAAATCCCCCCTTGACCTATGAGTTGACTTTCTGAGGAGCGAAAAAATAGCACAGGTAGAGCAGAGTTAGTGTTCGTGGTACTTCTGGTCATGCCAGCTTCAGGTGAGACTGATCTTATCTGTCATCAGCCAGCTGAAACCAACAGGGACAACTTACCAGCAGTAAGATCCACAGTTGGCTCCCCAGTGTGCATGCAGCCACTGCCTCTGTATTTTATGCAGAAAAAATACCCCAAACATGTTCTAGCAAAGCGTGTTCAAGCCTGACACAGCCTTCTACCAATAGCTGACTGACAGCAAGGCAGGGCAAAGGTTTGCACAACTGCAGCCTGCTGTTCTGCAGGAGCCAAAGCAGAGATCCATGCTAATGTAATTTGTCCTCCCATAGCTTTCAAGATAAGAAGGGAAATGTGGTATTGATTTACCTAGTAAAAGTGACACCCTCCAACATGCGGAATCCATCCCTGCTTGTCACTCAGTGCTGCTCTGCCTTTTTGGACAAGGCTGCTTGTATGTGTGAAGTTATTAAGCAGAAACATATTGCCCAGCCTGACTATCAGAGCCAGCTTCAGAAAGGGCAGGTACCATACCAATTCAAAGGGCACGTGAAAGACCGAGTGGCACTTAGCAGTTAGCTGCAAATCAGGCTGCAGGAATGTATAGAGACACCTGAATCTGAAGAGACATATTTCTATTTCTGGACATAAATCCCATGAGATGGTTTAATTAATAATTAATTCAAGCTGCTTCTAATCCATATTTTTTTACCCAACAAACCTAAGGAATGATACACTTACGAGCTTATACTGTGGATAAAACCTTAGAGAAGAGAAGGTTTAGAAAACCCACCTGCAACTAATCACATGGGGGAAGGGGGGGGTGTCACAGTCTCTTGCTTTATAAACATCACAGTTTTCAGGTGTATCTAGTAAGTAATTACGGCTGATAACAGTCAGTGGGTTAGTAGTTCCTCCCAGGGTCTGGGGACTTCTAGTAATTAAGGCCGGAGCAGAATGGAACGGATATTTGCCCTTCATTGATATTAAAAAAGGTGAGAGCTGGAGCTATGTCTGGGACTAATGTTAAATTAGGTTGTCTGTGTGGTAAGGTCACTCAGTGTCCTACTTGTCTTTCTTCTTTCTGTTTGTCTCCATCGAGCTGTGCAATGAAGAGGTAGCAAGGAGCGATGCCTGTCTGTGAACTCGCTGGGGAGCGAAGCGAGGGGCCTGCAGCCAGCTCAGACTGATCAGTCGCAATAGGCTCTGCGGGAAGTACCTGAAGGTAGGAGCTAGTAAGCTCTATGCTAACATGGGAAGTAATAAATAAATGGGATTAGCTAGGTAACTTACAGGTCTGTGAGCCTGGCAACAGTCACAGGAATGATCTGCATCAACTGATACGGGATTCAGTCAATAAGGAGGCAAAAGTTGTTGTTAATGCTGATCACCTGGGTTATGAAAAACAGCATTTGTCAACTGTGGGTTTTTTTATTATTGGAAAATATGGAAATCCATAATTGAGGATTGATGTGAAATGAGGATTTATTCTGGGGAAGGCTGGTCTATATATTTCCCCTTAGCATTTGCTAGTGACTGCGGCTGGACAGGGGACAAGAGAACAGAAGGCGCCTTGACCACTCTGGCCCAGCCATCGTAGTCTGCTTGGGTAGAGCAGCGATGTGGGCAGAACAGACTCTAGTATGTCATCTGGTTTGGTACCATCTGCCGTTTTGTTCGAGGAAAGCAGAATGTCATAAACATGCACGACGTAGCAGATATTAAACATGGAATCTGAAGTGGAAACGGGGAGGTTTTGTTCTCCTTGTGTTTGGCATCGTAGCTGAGGCTGGATACCTTATTCTGGTGTCTTAGTTCAAAGAGTGGGTATGTGAAAGAGCAACAAAGAAAATCACTGAGGTATGGAAGTATTCTGGAAAGCGTGTCTTGATGGTCACACGCCAGTGCAATCCTCTTGGTGCCTCACCTGCCCGGAGGGTTTGCCTCTTGCTTGGCAGGCCCATGGGGGCACAGCCTTGGGGCCAGGTCCTCCGTCTGCAGAGCTCCGCAGCAGAGTCCCACTGCAGGGCAGGCTCTTTTGCCAACAGAGAGGATTTCCCTGATGTTTTACAATTAAACATAGTATTGGTAAGAGACTTAAGATGGGACTTGATCAGGTATTCCCCATCTTTCTTCGTCTCTTGCAGCTGCCGTCTCCTGTCGTCGTAGTCATCTTAACCATGGGAAGCAAGTGCTTGTGGCACTTCTGACACTGAAGAAATAGTGATTTCATTGGTAAACGTCCTTATTAATCACTTTAGTCTTTCTAGTTCATGTTGGGTAGACCCCCTGCTTCAAATGATTTTTCAGCTAGGAAAGTAATGATATAAGTAATTAATTACAGCCTGTAGTCATTATAACTACAGTGAGAAAAACTGTTCTAAATCCTTTTCTTTGTAAAGTGATTTTCTAGGGTAGTTAACAACAGTGCTACTTGCAGAGGCCTTGCTTACATGAACGTGTCTCTAGTGAGAAGGAAGAGAAAGGGACACAGAGGAAGTCGCATTGTCAGCAAGGTTATTCCTAAAGTGAATGTTTTTGACACTTGTTGGGAGACCCAAGAATCTTAGATGAGCAACAGCTTAAATGTTCCTGCACACAACTTACTCTAATAGCAAAAGTTTCCTTTGCAGTGGCAAATAATGTGAGCTCCAGAGCAAGATGCAGAGAGTTCTCTCAGGTTACGTCTGCTGTGTGATCTAGCATAGCAGAACGAGCAATGCAAACAATAAATAATGACAGAATCGAAAAACATGGAAGCCCTTTTCCTGTAACAATATATATCTTTTAGTGAAACACTCTGATCTCACAGAAGTAATGCACCATTATGCCCCTGAGACCACTCCTCTGATTCCACGTTTTATGGACTAGCTCTTTATTCCTGAATTCAGCATATGCATGGCTTATAGCTGGTCCCAGCATGGAATGCATCACAAGCAGCTTGTCTATTACAAGTGACCTGCAAAAGAGAAAAAGTAGTGTTTGTATTCTCCGTAGCATTTTTAAGGCTGAAAAAGAAGACTTGGAAGATTTCTTTTTTCTGGATCCTGCATATTGCTCAATATTAAGTATCTGGAAAATAAAAAAAACCAAAACCCTGAAGACTCATTATTCATGTATTTTTCTGCTGGAGGGGTGGAAACAGAGGATGAGTAGTGGAAATCCTTGGGAAGGACTCTGCTTGAACAGTAAGACAACTAGAAATTATCTACAACTGCTTTCTTGGATTTTGGCTGAATAACCCTTCTCACATGGAATTTTAAAGGCTTTACTAGCAGTATGATTTTTAAAAGAATCTGTTTAAACTGCTGTGGAAAGTTTTATAGGGTTTTTTTTTTTCCCCAGGATTTCTGTTCAAACAATCCTTAGCCTTTTCCTTTTTAGTAAGAGATTATTGTATGGCTTGTTGTTATAGCATAGTATATGTTAAGTAACCACAGAAGCCGCCTTCTGTCCTTAAAAATGTCTATTGTACATCTCTCCTTCCAGACTACAGACTGTTCTATCTAGCAGTTACTTTTGGGGTGCAGCGGTGGGCCGTGTGCCAAGTTTAAATTGGAGTAATAGAAGTGAGGCACAGCCTATAATTTCAGTTAACATCTATCCAAATTCCTGAGAGAACGCCAGGCAAAGCTTGTGTGTGTGTGTGTTCACCTATATATATATATACGCACACATACATATATGTATATATGCACCAAGTCCCTGCAGGAATGTTTTGGAGTGCATGGTCCACATGATGGGTAGAAACACAAGAATTCTAGCCCAATGGAAGGTAAAGACTCCAGCTGCCACTGCCCAAGAGCTGGAGCTTTGCCTGTCTTGACGGACAAGTACCCATCTCTCGTGGAAATGAATGAAAGTTAGTTCCTGGTCGCTTTTGGGTTGTGCTTCTGATTTTGACTTGGCCATGAGCAGCAAAGCCAGTCTCCTGTATGCGAGGTCATATTGCTTTTTGGCAGGTGATACTGGACTGGCCACCACCAGAAGCGTAATAAACTCCAAGGGGACCTAAGCAGCATTACTTCAGGATCTTTGCACTTCCAGATTTTTTCATGTTGTTCCAATCCCAGAATTCTGCAGCTTAGTCATAGCAGTATAGGTTGCTTTAATTGCTTTCTCCAAATTTTCTTCATCACACCCTTGCCCATTTTGTTCCCAGAGCTTATTTACAGCTCTGCTTTCTCAGTGGGTTTGGGCAAGTATTTCAAACATTCTGGAGCTGCTCAAAGCAGACGCCAACCTGTGAGGGGGGATGCTGAATGAATGAGGATCCATATATGCATATGCCCTGGTTATGACACAGCATGCAGGTGGTGTTTGTCTCAGTTGTGGCATCACAGAGGGACTCTGATTTCCACTCTAGACTGACTATTCTGTAACAAGACACCAAAGCATATGGCACAAAGCAGAGCTAATATTTTCTTTGTCTCTTGTTTTCCTTCTGCTGGCTCCAGCAGCCTTCTCTGGCCTACCCACAAAAGCCAGCTTTGTACGTGAAGACACAGCAGTCCAGTGGTTTGCCTCTGTAATTCCTGCATGGAGGTTAAAAAAAAAGCAGAAGCAGTGGGGAGCTGTGAATTAAGGAAGACTTTATACTGTGGTTTATTTACTGAATGAACATGTGCACCCTAAAAAAGTGTATTCAGATTTGATAGAGGACAGGCATAACAGAGAACTGGTATTTTCGATTCCTTCACCGGAAAGACTGGAGCTGTCTTCTGCAGTTAAGAAGTACAGGTGATCTAATGAATATCTAGAGAATGGACTTGTACTTTTAACAGTGAAGTTTCTTAACTTCCATTGCCTTATGGAGAAGTCAAACCAGAGTCCTACATATGTTAAAGAGAGTTTGAAATTCTCTCTTTACTAGTGTTTTTTGCAGAATGTGTACTGCAATTTACAAAGCAATACTGTTTTTAGAAAGACAACATGATGGGGAAGGAAGAATGCAATGGAAGGATTGGCTCCCAAGTTATGGAAGAGTCTGATCTTGGTTACCTGAAACCTTATGGGCATCCAAACACAACAGGACTGCAGCAGGAAAAGGGAGGGAGAGCTTATTTCTTCCCTGGAATGGAATGACATGTCTCAAACTAACACTTGGCCAGGAAGCTTTATTATTGTTGGTGTGATTTCAGAGTTATAAGGAAAAAAGTCTGAGTGCTGATGGGGAGGACTTACACTCTTGCTTGATGGTGCTTAGAATTTTAAAATAATCCCTTGAAAGAAGAGCATAATTGGAATCACAGTTGAATGTGTTGATTCTTCTCCCTGTAAAGTCTACAGAGAGCCTTACTAAAGGGGGGAAATCATCTGTGTGGCCTTGAAACCTTATATAATGTTTCTGTGTTGGGCCAATAAAAAATATCCTAACCGTTATTTCGTCTGAGCTCAAGTCTTGAAGGAAATGTTGGGCTGAGTAGGAAAAAAGTTCTATGGTTACAGCTCTTATAATTCTCAGAGCTTTCTCCCAAATACCCCCTACTTCCAAGCCCTGTCTCCAAACACTCAAACTGTGGAAGTGATAACCTGCAGACTTGGCAGTGTACATGACATTTTACTAAGGGAGCTTACACAAATATTATCTCAAGTGAAATGAGGGTTTAATTCTATTATCTGTGGCTTTTCTTTCCCTGGGGTCAAAAGTACAGAAAGTGGTCATGTTGTCTTTATAGCCCAAGAAACAAAAGACCTGTTTTTAAACCAAATAATTAGTCATCCAGAACTAATGTCCCACAGCACTAACCACTAAGGGGGCTTTAGAGTGATCTGAACCAGTTTGCAGTTCTCCCCACACATCGTTTCAGAAGTGCTGGTAAGAATGCATCGCAGGGGATTCTCTTGAGATGGCTGACACTATAGTCATGGAAACAAGGGGCAGGGACTCTGCAGGTACTGTGAAGAAACCCTACAATAGCCTGTTTCTTGAAGACTGCTGTTCCTTGTGTTACACTGAAAAATTCCGTTCTCTGTTGCTTTGTCTTTACTTTGTGCAGGTTGCAGGTGTGTGGCTGTACCCGGCACGCTCTTGTGACAGCCAGCAGCCCACTGCCGAGAAGAGAGGGCAGATCTAGGGTGATGCTGGTAGAGCTCAAATGTGAACAGTGCGTGGTCCAGCATCCGACAAGGCATCTTAAATTCTGCAACTGTGATCAGAGCTGTTTGGAAGAAGAAACCTGCCACCCCAGCACCCCAGAACCAGCATCGGCATAAATCTGCTCTTTGGCTTTGACTAGTCACTTGCTTTTAGCAGTCCTTGTGCAAAACAAAAGGAGTCCGGGCTCAGTTCTCTCCCTTTTAAACTGTTCATTATGCAGATTTGGGAATTCCAAAATTTTCAAAAGACTGAAAAGCACCAAGGAATATTTTTTAGCTATGGAGCTAAAACCTTAGTAACTCCAGTGCCTGAATCCTGTGTCCTCCACTCTTGCTGAGGATGTGGGCTCCAAGGAGCTCACGCTCTAGACAAAAGATGCATGAAAGTGCTGGAGCACTGTATTTGGCTGTAGTGTTACTTCTCTCTAGGTAATGAGTACTGTAAGGAAGAATGACACAAGCTCTCTGTGACCAGGATTTTGGCAGTGGGTTGGGTCAGAGGTTGTGCAAAAGAGCTTTTGGAACTGGCATGACCTGAAGGAATTAGCTGAGAAGGATGCCCGTGTCAGTAATGCACACATCCATCAGTCTTGCCTTTAATGACAAGTGACACCGTGTAATAGAGCTGTGCAAGCCTTACTCCTAAACAGAATGAAAACCCTGAAAGGGTTGTAGCAGTCATGACATTGGCTCAGGGACTTACGGAGTTAATAGCTTGCTACAATTCATGTTCCCAGCCAACTCTTTTAGCTAGTCATTAATTTACAAGCAGTGCTCACAGCGCTGATTATTATGGCTTAGAATAATGACTCAAATCTAGCCAAAGCTTTCATAATGCTTCCATCCCAGATACGCACTGCGAGGCTAAGAGCTGTATCTTGTTCAGTGCAGGTTCTCAAGGAGGAGATGCTAAGTTATTTCCAAGTTGCTTACCGTTTTCTCCTAGAAATCCCTATTTTCTCCTAGCATCTACTGTGACTGCATATGATTGGCCAGCAAATTTTACAACTACTTTATTGTACTGGTTTTGGCTGGGATAGAGTTACTTTTCTTCATAGTAGCTGCTGTAGTGCTGTGTTTTGGAGCTGTGACCAAAACAGCCTTGATAACACACCGATGTTTCTGTTATTGCTGAGCAGTGCTTACACAGCATCAAGGCCTGTTCCGCTTCTCACGCCGACCCGCTAGCGAGGAGGCTGGAGGGGCACAAGGAGCTGGGAGGGGACACAGCCAGGACAGCTGACCCCGACTGACCCAAGGGATATCCCAGACCATATGACACTGTGCACAGCAATAAAAGCTGGGGGAAGAAGGAGGAAGGGGGAGACGTTTGGAATTACGGTGTTTGTCTTTCCAAGGACGTGTCCAGATGTTGCTCCAGCACACACGATGGAGCCCTGCTTTCCTGGAGGTGGCTGAACACCTGCCTGCTGATGGGAAGTGGTGAATGAATTCCGTATTTTCCTTTGCTTTTGCATGCAGCTTTCGCTTGACCTATTAAACTGTCTTTATCCCAACCCATGAGTTTTCCCACTTCTACCTTCCCAGTTCTCTTCTCTTTCCCATCCCACTGCAGGGAAGTGAGTGGCTGTGGGGGGCTTAGCTGCCTACCAGGGTTAACCCACAACGTTTATATGACACAGCGATTGAGACTTTCAATTCACCTCGTATCATTTATTGGGTAAAAACTGCAGTCCTCTCTCAGGATTCAAGAGACACTCTCTACTTTCTCCTACCTCCAAAGTCATCTCAGACTTCTCTTTCAAATTGTTTTTTCCTCAACACTGCAATGGGAGCTATGGATGAATGCAAAAAATGTTGTTTTTTTTAATGAAGAAGAAACTGAAAAATGTGTTTTGTTTGCAGCATGTACTAGAATGCTGAGATCCAATGATACTGCTATGGTAGTTACAAGGGAAAGAGTCCTTCACCCTAAAAGATACTATGCAGACTCTGTTTGTTCAGATGGCACACTGTCCTTTTGGTCTAAAGCTATTACTTAAATTTTCCACATAACAACTTCCCAAAGATGCCTTTGAAAATTTCTAAAGACAACATGTACTTAATACTTTAATATAAGCAGGTTTGATTCAATACAGATTGTTCAGAAGCACCAAATATCTGTGGATGTATCTTAGGTTGTATCTAAATCTGTACTTCCGTGCATAGTTTTGTGTCTGAAAGCAATCTCAAGCCACATGGCCTGTGAAACAGCACAGTGAGCTTAGTAGAAATATGAACCATGTGAACTGTGATGCCACTAAACCACAGATCTTCCTTTTGTCTGTTTTGATAGCCCTTGATCCTCCAAGGACGTGGAAGTATTTTTCAGTCCAGCAACTGAAAAATAAGGCCAGTTTGGATTCTGGAAAGAAAAACATTCTGTTTAAATCCATCCCTCTATACTTTTGTTTTCAGACACTGTCTGTCAGTCTAGCCTTTGAAATTAGCACAAATACCCATGAGAAATATAATCCTGCTCAAGGCTCTGAATCAAATACATTGCAGCCGATAAATAGTTGCCCTTTGACTTCCAAATGATGTTTAATCTCTGAAGCAGGTACAGTAACCTTGGATAATCTGCTCATCAGTTTTCTAGGTTAAATAAATGGATATATTAGTTTCTTCTAGATTTCATTGTTCTATAATAGCAATGGGAACATAAGATCAGCACCACAAAAAAGAATGAAGAACTGTCTGCTACGCTTTGTGGAGTCTATTAATGAGCCTCAGAAAAAAGGATCTTTATCACCCCTACAGTGACTCTATGCTGCCCAGTGAGACAGTAGGTGTTTCTAGGGTGAGGAAACTGCTATAGGAACGTTATGTCTGCCTTGATCAGATGTAACTGGCTAGCAGAGTTGTTGACTGTTAGACAGAAATAATACCTGCGTAGCCTATGGCCACAGGAGACACTGAGGCTGGCGCCTTTACTCTGCTTGAGGTGGGAACGGTGCCACTGAGTTTCTCTTTTCAGGGTTTGTCCATTCATTGTCTGTACCCCAATATCCATGACTTTGCACAGTAACTTGTTGGAGACTAATTTACTTGGAAGCGAGCACAGAAAAAGAACATGATCACTTCAGATGTTTAAAGAAGCAGTATAAAGAAGATTAGTTAAAAGAAACTTTTACATAGCATTGGACATGCTCAACAAAACTTCTTGGGAAATCAAAATAATGCCAGTATATTTAGACAAAAATACTTTTAAAATTCAGATTCAGCTCAGAATTTAATGAGTGATTGACAGAACCCATTGCACAGCGTAGAGAACTCATGCAGCTCATGATTTTAACGCTTGTAAGATCCTTCACCTTTTTCAAAGCAAATCAAGAAAAAAAATGAAGCTCATCTACTACAAAGTGCTCCCAACAAACCCGAAGGACACGGCAGCCTCAAACTCTGGGAGCCTCTGTGTTCATGAGATGATGTCCTACTGAATTATCTTTTGGTAGGACACTGTTACCCATTGTTTTGAATGCAAGTGACAATAATCAGCTTGACTTCCTTGTCATATAAATCATCAGAACAATTGGAGCATGTACAATTACCTGCCTCAAATCCATACTTATGTAGGACACAGGAAACTGTGTAAAATTCATTGTTTAATGCAATTTACTGTTCATTTGGAGAGATGATTTATGCAATTATAAAGGTCTGACATTCGTTGACCACTGAATTACCCTTTAAATTATTCAATGCTTTGGAGATTATTTGCTGACCTGCTGTGACCTAACTTGAGTTGGCTATTGCAGCAGCGAAGAGCATTGCTTCCTGCTGCAGTGCAGGCAGGTCACATGCAGATTTTAAACCCTGTTGGTAGTAAAAACAATTCATTAAGTCCAAACTGGTTTCGCAATATAAAGCTATAAAAAAGCATTAAAGTGAAGGTCATATCAGGTCAAGAGTCCCGAAATCCTCTTCCAAAAAGAGAGCAAGCTGCTCATACCTCTACTTTATTGAGGCTGAAATCAGGTTAGGTCCCTGTTTGCCAAATATAGCAAGCAAAGCCAGGCATTTTTGAAAAGGTGATAGAGGTACACTGTCCTTCAATGAGTCAGAGCAGGCGGTCATCATCCTAACATGGCTATTAAGGAGGTTTTGTGAGAAAGCAAGCAGGTCAGACACGCTTAGTGGCAGTAACAGTGGCACTAGCTCTATACTCCAGAAGCACTTGCTTGCTGCAGTAATAGGTAGTTATGGCCTTTTTTTAACTTTTGGTTGACAAGTAGATCTCTGAAGCCAAAGAAGAAAGCAACAGGAACTTCCCAGCTGGTTTTGTCAGTGTAATACTCAGAGATTAAATAGTCCATGTCATATTTATAGAAAAAGAAAACTGACATTTTTGTTATGAATTTCAGACTACCTCAAAATGAAAGCACTCCTTGGCACATCGTGCTAAATGAATGAGGTTGATGGGGGGGGTTGCTTTTCAGAAAGCCACTGAAGTTCTTAGAAAATGAAGAAACATTTAGAGAGATTCGTGCAGGAGTTACCGATCCTGATAGAAGCTGTACACACCTCACATACAACAGGGAGAAGTTAATGGGAGAGTAATGTCTATGAAAAGATGGCAAGCCAAAGCAGGTCTAGGCATATGGGTGGCAAAAGGCTATTGTGCAAGAAGCATTTTGGAACAGGTGAAGAATCCGCCACAGCTATACTAGTGACATTTACACATGTTGAAAGTTTGTCCAGAGTTAGACTTGCCCGGTTAGCATAAGGAGAAGAGGTATTTCTTTTTAAAGTTTTGATGGGTGCTTGTGAGAAACTATTAAGAAACCATGTTCCTTCCCAAATTCTAAACTGTGACCCAAAGCCTTTAATGCAAAAACATAAAGGTCCCCCTTTTCTCATGGGATTTTACTGATGTAATTGTTAGGTTAGTTGTATGAGTTTCCTTGTAGCTCCCAAAGAGGAGCACTTCCAAGTGGGACAAACTGTCCTGTAACGGTGTGTATACTAAGCTGGCAAAGCTGCATGAAATGAATTGTGCCTCGCAACTTCCATAGAAACTGGAGTAATCGCTGCATTTCCTGTGAGCATGCTATAAAACAGTGGTTCATCTAAAGCTGAAGGGAAAGTGCATAGAATAAATTCCTTCCTACATAAGTTAGAAGAACATGCTCTTTAGACTATCTCTCCCTGCTCCACACTTTCCTTGTGTTTGAAACAGACTCAGCTGCTAAATCTCTTGATCTGCATTATACTCACTCAGTTGCAAGTCCTCCAAAGGCATAATCTACCAGTACTGGGATTTCACAAAAGCACGAGAAACGCCCTTCCCTCCTTCCCATCCTTGCCGTGCACTATCTGCAGGGGAGATTGCTAACGCTGTGAAAAATAATAAGGACTAGGGAGTTCTTGATCTACGCTGCTCGGGGTGTTGCAAGTAAGACCAACCACAAAAGCGAAAGGACTAGAAGAGTTTGGGACAGAATGCTTTCTGGTCACAGGACAGATAATGACAGGCAGCTACCGCAAGAGCTTCTTCTCAAGTTGCTGGGCTAGCCCAGCGCTGAGAGACAGAGCCGTCTCCTGCTTTGTGCCAGATGCAGCCAGGTGCCAGTTACCCAGGGAGGCAAGGCAGTGTATGGCATCAGACTGGATTAGCTCCTGAATTTCCTTTAGCTGCTTACGTGAAGGTAGAGGGAAGGTGCCAGTTGCTTAACACGTCAGGTAGAGAGAAACACAGCACTTGTAACATTTCCTATGAGAAGTCACCCTAATCGATAGGTTTACCTTGAAAAAGGATGAGGTGTTAGAAAGCTTGATTTCCACACTAAAGCAGTTAAGATACTTTGGGGGGTCTGGATTCTTACTTTGGATTTAAAGTTCCTTGGGGCAAGACCAGGATCTCGCTGCCCATGCATACAGCATTTAGCAAGAGGAGCCTGCCTGATCCTGCCCAACCTGTAACAGCTACTTAACCACATGTAGTTCTGTGTGGGTGTAAATGGGCTTTGACACTTGTGAGGACTGCACCTTGCTAAAAGCAAGCTTTTAAATCAGTTTATTCTGTGGTAGCCTGTGTATTGAGGAAAACGGTGAAATGCAAATTTCTGCAGTGCCAGACCAGTTCTGATGGAAGGAACAAGATCTAGTGACCTCACAGTATTACTTAAAGACACAAACCAATGACTTCTCTTCTAAACTTGTGGCTTCTACAGAACATTAATCAGCTTGGGCTGGAGTTCCACATTTTGTCCTTAGGCATTTTTTAAAGTGACTGCTCTTTAACTCTGAGATTTGTACAGTTAATATGCAAGAATATCAATCTGTCATAATGTAATAGGCATGCTCTGTCCTTTGATACTCAGTGACTTCAAATACAGATGCTCTATTGTGGTCCACCAAAACCTGGGCTGAGGGCTAATATTTCCCTCTCTTTAATGATGTCTGATGCTGTTACACAGTCTGAATTTGAAACACCTACCTTCCCTCAGTGTTCCACACTGGATTTGCACTTAGGCTAAATGTAAATATCATAGACACTTGCATGCACAGGTGTTTCATCCATAGTTTGAAATGTAGCTGCATTTACTACAGAATATTATGATTTTTTTAACTCAACAACTCCCACAATCTTAGCGAAGCATGTATAAGAGGCTTCTGCTAACTTCCATCAGATTGATTATTTGATTAAAATTCTCACAGCTATCATACATAGTTAGGATATTGTTTTTTTAAAGTACATATCTTTAGTAGATTCTGAAAAACACAGGGTGTAATATAAACAACAACATTACAGTTGAATTAAAATACTGTCAGGTTTACTGAGAAATATTTTTCAAATGAAGTTTTATTTAAATAACAAATCCAATTTTTATTTTTTAAATATCACCTTTGTGCACCTTCATGGCCTGTCTTCAGTGGTGACCGCATGGTACAGAGCTGAGGTTGCCTTTCTCTCTCTCCACTTGCATCTGATGAAGTGGGCATTGAGAAGCTAGGGTTGTGCGTGGCAGCTGTTACACAGAGAATATTTATTTCAGAAACCAGCTTTGGCAGCATCTGTGCTTTATTTTATTTTATTTTTAAAAACCATGTTGCAGTTCTGTTTTGCTTGTACCAGTTTTGAGGTAAGTAGGGTGTTCATGTTTCTTTGGCTAACCAGTGATAACTTCGCTCTTTTGTTTGGTTAACTTCTAAAGGACATTAAGGATGCTTCTAAATTTTTTTGCTCCTGTCCTCGATTTCTCTCGTTCCTTCCACTGTGGAGCTAACAGTGGATTTTGCAATCCAGGATTATAGCATGGGCAAATAACAGCACTGCTCTGTGTTCAGCACAACGCTGCCTGGGTGAGCCCCGTCAGTGGAAGCGGGCGGCTGTTGCCCAGACTCTGTAAGTTTTGTGACACTTGCTTAGTATGCCTACTGTCCTAGATATGTAATCTCCTGTGGTCCTTTCCTGATCCATATATTGTAAGTGCAGGATATAAACCTTCTAAATTTGCCTTTCCTGTGCCCCTTTTGCACAGTCTAGCCAGAGCGTGCTCTGGAGCAAGGCTGCCCTACGAAGGGTTCTCCCAGCCGTTCCTTTCCCTGTGTGGTAGATACGTTAAGTACTTTCTCATCCCCGAACACTTCACACATACAGAAATTAAACTGGTGAGCTGTTACAGGTTTTCTTCTGCTGAATTTACCAGAGTGCGGAATGTTCATCTAGAAGTTACTTTAATCTTAGTGTGAACTGTAATCAAGAATCCCAAATATGCTAGAGCTCCCAAAAGCACCACTCCCATGCAATCTCTACACCTTTAGGGACTTCAGGACTGATGACTGTATTTTTTATTTCCTAGTGGCCTTAGAAAGCAGAAGATTCAGTTTTATGCAGTGAGAAGTGACACACCGATTTCACTAACTGAGCAAGTTTTCCTTTAATTTGTTTTCTCTTTTTTTTTTTTATTGTAACATCAGAAAGCAAAATCCTTGGGCTAAACATAGAAGCCCATGAGAAAAAATAATTTGTCAAGATAAACACCTGATTTGAAGTTAGCTTAAAATTTTTAATATGACTTACCAGAGGACCTGTGCCTGTCCCCTTTGCAGGTCTCCAGTTGAGATATTGCTCAGTAGGGAAAGGCTGGGTTGTCACTACAAATCCTATAGACTATAGTCAGGGCTTTTTTTTCCTCCTGCACTAGGATAACTTAGTTTCTAAGCAGTTAAGTTTAATTTAACATACATTTGGCATAAAACCCTCTTTGCTTTATTTTCTTTCTTAAGATCAGTTATGTGCAGGGGCTGACAGTGGGGGGGTGTGCATTTGTGTAAAATATAAGGTATCCTGATCAATCTTGCCAATGTTCAGGATTAGTAATTGACAGTTCAAACTCAATTAAACAGTTGGATTTTGTCTCTGCTATCTGTAGTGTCAATGTTGGTATAACAACTAGCCAACTGCAGAAAGAAAAAGCCACGGGTTCTAACTCACCGTTAGGTGGTGCCCCTGCCTTTTATTAAAAAAAAACAAAAAAAACCAAACCAAAACAAACCCAAACCAAAACCAAACTAAACACACAAAAGCCTCTACTATCCTCATTTTAATTATGCAAATAGGAACAGCTTTAAGAAAAAAATCTGTAGGGGAATATTAAGTTCTAATGTGGGAATAAATGAAAAATATATATATACCTTTAATGAAAGAGAATTTGGCTGTTGAAATGGTTGGTAGAGAACAGTAGCTTCTTGACTTGAGCTCAGTTACAATGCTGTCTGCCAGCTCCAGAAGAAGCACTGCCCTGTTAGGTTTGCCCCCACCCTTACCAGGGCACTTGTCCAGTGTGTATATCTTATGCCTAACCTTTCTCACTCCAGTTTATGCCAACTGCAGAAAACCAGCGTCCAGGAGGGACTCTAGAGAGGCACACTTTACACGTCAAGGCATGCTTTCTTCTGCATCATTGCCTAAGCTTATGTATTTGTCCACATTATTTTGGGTTTTGCCAATTTACCTGCCCCATTTTAAATCCTGTTAAAGTGCCTTGCCTTGCAGCCTACTGATAGGAATAAAAAGACTTCTTCACCTGTATTTCTTATTGATGGATTTTCATGTTGTTATTGTCTGCCCCCTTGCCCAGTGGTGACAGGATATGGGTATTACTCAGTAGACCAAATAAAGCTCATGATGTAATCTCTCTAGTTGCAAACAACACACACAGCTTAATGTGATGATGCCTTTTTTTGCATGTCATCTATAGACAGCAGGCATCATTTCCTTTATTCTAAGGCTCAGCTCATGCAATGAAGTAAATGAGCCAAATACTGAACCTTTGCTAGTGACCAACAGCAGAGAATAGAACTCGGAGCTGCTGACCACCTGATCACTCCTCTAATCCCAGTCCCACAGAGGCACCTGAACAGCTGGGTCAGTTGAAAGAATTTTGGCTGCAACCAGGAAAGGTTTTAAAAAAACCCAAATGTTCCCTGACTTGGCTTTTTTTGCTTCAGCTGCTTCCTAGATAAACTCCACTGTACAGCTCAGGAGAATGGCAGGTGGGGTGGGTGTACTGTTCAAGATATTTGGGCCTAGCTTGGAACTTACTTTACCTTTCTGAGAAAACAAGCACTCCCCTTTCCTGTCCATGGATCCGGGACATTCTGCTCAGCAAGAGCAGCTGGTAAGAGCAAAGACCTGGGGAGGTGCCCGTTACTCCTCAGTTCCAGCAATCCCAGCAAAATCAACAGCCTCATTTCTGCACATCAGCTTTCCCATTAGCATAATTGAGAATAATGAACTGAACCAACAACCCTAAGGTTGACTAATAACTACAGCTTCTCTGATGATGAAAAGCATTGCATATCCTGTTATTAGCAGATCAATGTGAGTAACTGGCAGACATACAACAAAAGCTACTGGTTGCAAAGATTTTGTTGTAGTTTTCAAGTAAAATTTTATCAGCTACGTTTTTATGATTTAAATATGATCTCTGATTTAATCTCTCGAAGCATTCAAAATTACTGTTATTTTTTATTTGCTTACCTGCAATTACAGAAACCAGAACCTTGTATTTATCCTAGCCCCTCATTTCTTACACTTGCATCACTCTCACTATCCTTGTGATTGCTGTTACAAAACCTGCCATCCCGACACTGAGAGTCTCATCTTGGTACCAGCAGCAGGTCCTGCTGCTGCCATCACGTACTCCCTATCTCAGGGAATTACCCACCATGCTGGCCTCACTCTCCTGGAGCCTGTGCTCACCTTTAACCAGTAATCTGCTTAGTAAGAGAGATTTTCTGCAATTCCTCTGGCCTCACTGTCAGGGAAAATTATTTTCCCTTCTGCACGTCTGCTGAGCATAAAGCTGCAGTACTCAGCTGCAGTGAGTGAACAAAACAGCTGTCATTTTCTTTTTGAAATAGAGATCCAATCATCTGCAAACTCAAAGAAGCTGGTATTGGAGACTGGTGCTTTCTCCACTTAGCAGGCTGTTGGAGAAGGTACCGGGCAGCTCCTGTGCTTCACCTCGCACCTTCTCCGTCAGCAGATCCGGGGGCTTTTCCGCTGGCTTCGTAGGGGGACCTGCGCGGGGAGGACAGACTCCATCCTGGTGCCACTGCCCGGAGAGCCGCTGCGGATGGTGTGTGTCGGGGTAGGCGAGGGACTGGAAAGACAGCCTGAGTTTGGATCCAGCGGGTCAGGCCTGCGCACGGCAGGCTTAGCACTGTGCTGAGCTACAGTGCTCAGTAAAGTCCTCGTGCTGGAAATGAGTCGTTTCAGCCCACTCTGGCTCTGGCAAAGCTGGTACCTACAGGCAGGCGTGAGGAGGAGTGGGAAGAAGTATTCCATCTGAGATGCCATCACTATTATCCCTGTACTTGTCCCTCCAAGTTTTGCAGGATCTGGCAATTGTCTTAGCATTTTATGTGCGGTTCATGCCGGCCATTCTCCTGACCCTCACACTGACTGGAGTGGGGTGAGGGCTGAGTGGGGAGTGATCAGCACATTTTATTTATTCTTTGTTATTTATTTATCCTGTGTTTAATTTTTTAAAATACAACTTGTTCAGTTTGGGGGCGATTTCTTTTTTCCCTTTTTTTTTAGATTCCCCAAATTAATGTAACTAATACAGAAAGTATCTTGCACTAGGAAATTTGCAGATGCAGATGAAAGTATGTCTCTGGTGCTAGTTACCTTCACTGGACCTGACCGTGACCTGTGGATTGACTCTGTGGGCTTGACCCTGGATCTTCCTCAGTGCCACAGACTCGCCCGATGATCTGGACTCTTAGCTAATGCCAGCTGCTGTCTCTGGGCTTGTCCTGCTCTGCCCACCTTGCTCAGGTACTCCAGGACAGGCCATGGCTAAAAAAGTCTCTAACCTGCCAGCCGTGCCATCACGCTTGGCTCCCATCCCTTAGCAAGCAGCTGGCCTTTGGTACTTCTTGACACCTGCCACGTTTCTAATCTGCATCATCTTGTCTCCAAAACATGCATGCTGCATAATCAGCTGTGTGCAGCTGATACTTGCAGACTTAGAAGCCAGAGATAGTTTTAAACACGCTTCTCTGAACTTCCAAAACCTAAATTTGATGTTTCTGTGTGCCACTTGTTCCTTCTATTTCAGTTTCCTGGGAATCCTAACTCGGGTTTTGCCCCATGAAGTTTGCTGTGCTGATGCTATGGTGAGTGGCTGCTCTGCCTCAGCAGCCTGGTAAGACCGTCCCTTTGTTCCCTGTGGGGGAAACAATACTTGGGAATGTGGTTTTGCACCTGCTTCCTTTCTTGCATGTCATATTTGGAGACGAAGATTTAGGCTGTGTCAAACATTTAAAAAAACAACATCTAAACAAAAGCTGTAGTCATTAGTGTGGGATTTTTTTTCTTGAACCTTTTCCAAAATCACTAGCTGCATGTTACTTCATCTGCAGGTGAACAAGAACATTCTCTGGGGCAATAGCACGCTCCAAAGATGGAAGCAGTTGCGTTGTTACTGCACCTCTTTAACAGGAGGATGTGAAACCGCCCTGATGCCGAGTGAGACAAGAAAGGTGCTGGGACAAGAAGACTCCATGAATTTGCTGTCAGTATTACTCCCAGCAGTGCAGCTCCTGATCTAACCAGAGTCAGACTACAGCTCCTCGCTGTGGATGGGGAGAGATTCAACTCAACAATTTTCCGTGTCTGGAATACCAAGTTTCTACTAAATGAGGGCACAGGGGGCAGCTGAAAGGAAAACAAACTACTTTTAGGTAAGCGTGGTGCAATTAACATCCCGCTTGTGTTCCTTTGAAGTTCATTGTTTTCTTTTGTTAAGCCTAATTATAATCCAAGACAAGTTATGAAATTTGTAAGTTGCAATTGCCCTTAGCTTCTGTGAAGAAGGACATTTATTTCTCCTGTTCCTTACTTTTTTAACCTTTCTTCCTCATTAATATTTCTTTGGCCTGAGTGAAAAGCTGACTTCTACAGACTGCCTTTCCATTTTAATTTCATCTGGTACTGTAGGCACCTCATGGAGTTATTCGTACAGAAGCTAATCTGCACCACAGACCCCTTACCAGCTGTGTGCCCTGGGCAGGGAGGAGAGGGCGGCACAGGAGAACGCCGGTGGTGCCGCTCCTACCATACAGCCTGCAGATACATTGGGGAGTGTGTGTACTAGTTAAGCTCCGAGTATCTTACCTAGACTTTGTGTTTAGAGCATTCCACAGAGCAGTGCACGGATAGTTGGTTATTAAAATTTAACCTGTGGCTGTCAGACCAAGTGTATGTACCAGGTGTGTGGAATCTGCTTCTAAAGTCACATAGGCAATCAGCTTGCACCTGTAAATCAGCCAAGCCAGGTGTTTCCCCAGTACTTTCAGCTTTTTCACAACTCAAAGGGCTGGCACAACTTGCTGAGTCTTTGACTTATGAACAACCACGTCCTGGTGGGTTGGAGGCGAGGGAAGCCAGAAGAGTTTCGGCCGGTGATGTCCCCAGGGCCTCTGGGTCCCAGGAATGACCTGCCGGGCGTCCAGGAGCGCTGGTGCTGGGAGGCAGTGAGGCAAAATCAACACAAAGAGCTTTCTAGCAGGGAAGAGCTGTTGTGGCCAGCGGACTAGGAAACCTCTCAAAGTCTAACGCTGTCGAACAGCAACGATTCTGAGCTGAAAGGCGTGGGCTTGTTGGAAAGGTAAGTGCCCAGAAGGGGTGGTGGTGGTAAGAGAGAAAGCTACTTTGCCACAGCAAAAGAAACTTCCCAGGGCACCAGAATACTTGAATTCTAGTCTCTGTCCAGTGGGCTGCATGTGTCTTGAAAGAGATAGGGAAGCCTTTACCTGGTCAAGTAATCTTAATGCCATCCTTGGTGTGTTGGAGAAAGGTGATGTTGGTGCGTGGCTCTTGGAGATCCAGCTCCAGAGATACTACTAATTTTTACAGAAAACTGGTCTGAATGGGAAGTCCTAGGTCGCCTGTGTGTCCGTCGGGCATCTTCTAGCTGTCTCTGCCTGTTGTTTTTGTTTGGTTTGTTGATTTTGAGGATGTGATAATGATGCAATGAAGTAATTGAACCTTTCTATTATTTTTAAACTCGTTAAAGACAGTTGCTATTTACTTCTGAGTAAAACAGTAACCTTCTTGTTTTTCAAGATCAGGTTGATTGCCAGATTGGTTCATTATAGGCCCTGCAGATGGTAGTTTGTCGTACATTACTTCTACTAACGTGCTATAAAATATATATAAAAAAATGCAATTACAAAAATGAAGCAGGCTCTATAAAACATTGACAGGGAATTTCTAAAATGTTCAAAACTGAAAAAATCTAAAATGAAAGTTTTTCTGTGGAAGTTTTCATCCTTGGAGTTGAAAAACCTTGACAAAAATTAAGGTTCATCAGAATAGCCTTTTTGACAAAAAGCCTTGTTATAATAAAAGTTTTTCTAAGAAGCATTGCTGACCACAAGGGGCTTGTGTCCCTGGTGGCAGAGACAGGCCCTGTGTTTGCGGGCACCCTCCTCTCCAGCGTGTCTTCTGTTTCTATAGGCCTTGGCAGGAGAGGGGACAATTTATATAAAATCTTGGCTTTCTATAGGCTGACTGCGCTGCAGGTTGACTTGATGGAGTAGGAAAAAATCCACCTCTTGTGGAAATTTTTAACGTTCAGACATAATATATTGAAATGTAAAATGCATTCAAATTAGAGACTAGGTGTAACAGCGTTAGTGGCTTACCGCAGCTGGAATTCAGTGCTGAGCAAGGGAACCCAGCACAGGCCTACCCTAATTTGGATCAGATGGCATGCCAGAACATGTGCGCTAAATCTGGAAGGTTTTCTGTGGGTATGATAGCGGGTAGTCTACACCACAATAGCAGCAAAGATTTGCAGTGGCCAGCCCTGCTCTTTTCCATGAGACCTATGCACTGAATAGATGGGCCATCCCAGTCAACGAGAGCTCAATCTCTCAGGTTGGCCTAGTCAAATAACTGTGTTTAAATAAACAGGGGGAGTAAAATATCTTCTCATTTTACTGAACCCCCCTGGGCCCTCCCAGAGTGGGACGGGAGTGGGCTGGGGGGTCCCTGCTGCGGCGGACAGCCCAGCGCTTCCGCTGCGTCCCAGCACGGTGGGGAGGCCCGAGGAGGCTGGAGCCTGTCCCTTTTCAGAGCCTTTGGGCAGGGACCTGTGGGTCGGGTCAGGCCGCGAGCTTCTGTGACTCTTTTACACCATCGCGTCCTCCAAGACGTGTCCCCGCCGTAGCCGCGGCAGCTCAGGCCCTGCCTGCGTTTCCCCTCGCTGCTCGTGTTGCCCTGCAGTTGGGAGGAAGGCTGAAGGAGCCGTTGACCAAACTCTCATGCTGCCTCGCCGGTGGCTCAGGCTGCCGGGCCCGGACTTGAGTGTGGCTGTTTATGTTGTAAAGATTCCCCATGTTGCCACAGAAAAGCAACTGCCCCTCCTGCCAGGCAGGCACTTGCATGCAGCACAGCATGCTGGCCGGCTCTCCCAAATGTTTTGCCCAGGTCTGAATCTTGCTGAACGTCCAAGCACATGGTTTCCGTACAAAAACGTCAAATGCTGTTTTGAATTATCAGAAGGTAGAGGGACAACTCTTCAGCATCACTCCCAAAATTTTGTAACAGATATGATGTATATGAGCTCACAGCAGTTGCTGTTTCACCAGTCTCTTTGTAAAAGTATTATAATTGGACAGTGTTGGGCTGGGCAAGGCAGCGGTATTAGACTTGAGGGGTTTCGGCAAGGCAAAACATTCTGGGCCTTTTGCTTTGTTTTGCTGCAGAAATACAAAGTCATTTCGCTCTGTGTGGCTCAGAGATTTTGTCGTCGTCGTTGTTTCTCTTTGATTTTCATTGCTGTGTGTGACTTCCGCAGAGGACCATCTGTACTGCGCACTGCCTGGAATCAGAGTTGTTTCCGTACGCTCCCAGCACAGCTACTGAACACAAACTGTGAGGCAGCACAGCAGGAGCTGTGCAGTGACCTGCGATCAAAGGGAGATGGTGCTCGGCTGGCTCGAGTGCCAAGTGATCTTGTTTTAACTTAAGAATGTCAAAATAATATGGAATAAAATACGTGAGGAATGATCTCCCATTGCTCATGGAGGGGAGGAGGGATTCCTTCTTGCCTTCCTGCAGAGTTCTGTCAGAGCCGAGGCCTGCTGTGGGAAGGTGGGGAAGGAAAAGGCAGGAGAGAAGAGGAAAGGCGGGGAGGAATCAAGTGGAGGGGTGGTGATCTGCAAAGAGAAATGTCGCTGCCGCTGAAGCACGGCTACATAGGGCGCATTTCTGAAGGCAATCACCCTGCTCCCCACTCATGAAAGGCTGGGTTTCAGCAGGTAGGAGGGTAATGGTTTACTTGCTAATGACAAATACCACACCTTCTTTCCCACTGTTGTGGGTGAGGATGGCCTTTCTGACCGTACTCTATGTATTTGAAAGTGCAGCTTTTTCCCATTCACAGACCCTGGCAGAGGAGCCGTGCCAGTTGTGTCCGTGCCTACGTGTTCGTGCGATACTGATCGCAGGCGGTGCCGGCTCAGTTCGGTCGCCAGAGCTGCAGCAGGTGCAGTCGGGTGTCGTCAGGGCAGGCTCTCCCCGTTGCTCTCTCCTGTCAGTATTTTGTGCGGGGAATAGAAGAAAATTGGCCCACGTTTTCCTCGGCCTCCAAGAAGCAAAGCAGTTCAACCTGAGCTTCCTGGGAAAGGCTGCCAGAAGCATGCCTGCCTCCCTCATGTAGCACGGAACAGGAGCGGCCTCGGCCCGGGATCCAGCAGCCATGGGAAGCACAAGCGCCGTGCGCTCCTGAGAGGGGCTGCTCTCGTGCACGGCTGCTGGCTGGCAGTAAAGGTGTTATTGACTTGAGCAAGGCTCCCGGGACAGAGCTTCTTTTACTTACAAAGGCCGTCATGTATTTCGTGATACTTGCAACGGTTGCATTGACAAAGAACGCGGTACAGAACAATATGGGGACCAGGACCGTGAAGTTTCAGATTAAAAATTGCATAGAAATTAGGTTCAGAATAGAAGATTTTGCATTTACCAGTGCCCATCTGCTGAAGCCCAGCCCCTGAGTTTCAGGCACCACGGTGCAAATTCACAAAAGATGCGTGGAAAACCATGGTTTGTATCTGCTTGTCCTATGGATGAGGCTGAGGTAGCGCTGAAGTAGCTGAAGGCGCAATACAAAGGAGAAGCAAATACTTGGCTACACTTTGCGTTTGTGAATACGGGAAGGTCACCATTCAGCTAAGACTTTAATATGGAAATTGCTGTTAATAGAGACATTCCAGTGAGGTGAAAAGTCAGACTTGGAGCAGACTGCATGGATTTGGATGTTCCTTCAGTCTTATCCATCTATCTTTAGCCTGCTCTGTTTGGCCTGGGTTTTGCTTTAGTTGCAGATGGAGGGTTAGGGCCAGGAAGTTAAAAGAAACTAGCAGCATTAGCTATAAGCATCACGATATAAGCTGGTGGAAATTGAACCCTTAAGGTATTAGTGCAAATTTATTCTTTTGTGGTTTACTGTAAAAAGCTGTAGGAACAGACGGCTTCTTAAACACAGGCCTCTTTATAGAGTAATCTAGCCACAGCAGACAGCTTCCTACTTGATTCTGACAGTTCTGGAATTCAATCTTCAGCTCCATCTCTGTGTTTTTTGGAAATGCTCTTTTGTGCAAAAGAAAGAAAATTCGTGATTTTGAGACCTTTATATGGCTTCCTTATCAGGCCAGTTAAGCAGAGAATGAAGTAATTTGTAATGGGATCACGTTACCTGCCATTGGGCTCTCTTTGTGCTGAGAGGGGCTGTGGGACATGTACTTCTGACAGGTTGCTAGGTTTTGCTAATTGTAGCTCATGCCCCAGCTGAAGTAAGCAAGAGAATTATCATTTAGGCAATTCTTGTCTTCTGCTCAGAAATCCTGAGCAGTGCTAGAATAGTAACGGCGCATATATGCAGTAAAGGAGAAGAGTTGTAGAGAGTGACTACTCATGAGAAACACTGAGTGAAAAATGATTTTGAAGCCCCTGATAGTGCTTTGACACAATTGCTGGGCTTGGTTGGACAATTGGGCTTTACTGCTCTCTGCAGATTTTCTCAAGAGGCTGAGAACTGCCCTGACAACGGGGGCAGTAAAAGAAACTCATCTGACTAAATTTCATATAGGGCTCCACAAAATGGCCAAGTGCAGATATATCTGGCTGAGAGCTACATGTATGTGTGAAATGGGAAAAATCTGACCACTGTCCCTACCCACAATGCAATAAACCTCTCCCACTAGCAGAGCACAAGACTTTTATGCTTTAATAGCTAATTACAGACAGGAGATTCATTCAACACTATTGATAACATATTACTAACTCCGCTTGATACTTGTCAAGAAAATACCACACCTGTCTTGCAAAGGAATTTCACCACATCCACTGGAATGGGAGAATTGTAAAGTATCCCCATGGTAAATAAACATTGGTATCAGAACCTGAACTAAACAGTTTAATTTCTTTTTTGCATTTTGTGCCTGGTTTCTTTAGCTAATATGAGGACTCTAGAGAATAATTTCCAGCAAATAATTTTTTTGACAAATTTATTCTCATTTTCTGCCTGCGAAATAACCACGAATGTATTGTTTTTTAAAGACTGACTCAAATGCTTTTCTGTCTTTTGCACTGATGATTATAAATATTTGGAATTCAAGCTATGTTGCTTAACAGGGAGTGGTCAGCCAGCTTCTGTGGTGCTTTTACATTTTCTTTCTCATAGAGATTAAGAAATCCGGTGCAAAGACTTGTAGCATATAAGCACGGAAGTTCACTTCCATGTAGTTTTGAGTTCTCTCGCCAGAAACATTTTTGCTGGTTTGACTGTTTATTGCATGCGAATTCAAAAGGAGAATAAATGTGCCTGTGGCACATGAACTTAGAAGACGGAAGGGTGGCTTTGGAGGGGGTTCCCCACCCTTCTCAGCACGAGTGTCAGCAGCCCTGCGGTCCTGCGCTTCTCCGTGGTGGAGCATGTCAGGCTTGTGGGAGCGATGATGAGCTGGGACCTTGCTAAGAAACTTGCAATGAGCTTCTCCTGGTGAAACCTGCATCAATGCTGTATGAGCTCAGAGTACCCAGCCCTTGTTAGCCGAGAATAAAATGGTGTCTTCTAAACGTTGTTTAGTGCAGGAATGCTGTGCAGACTGACCGTTTTCTTTGGAATGGTGTTAATACCAGGCTTTGCCACTTCCCAGAAGAAACCATCAGTTTGTGCCCTCTGTTATCTCGCTTTTGGCAGGAGTGGTGTAAAGTTTGTTGCGACTATCTAGAGCCTCAGCCTTTGGGGAAAGACATTCAGCTTCAGAGTGAAGGAGATCCTCTGCACTGGAAACTTCTTTATTTATGCAAAAGGAAGGTATTGATAGAACAGTATGCAAAGAGTATGTCTGACAATCCAAGGTGTGGCTGAATCTTGGGAGAATAAGGAATAAAAATCACTGAAGCTTCAGCAAATTGGCTTACTTTAACTCCTCCTTTCCTTGATCTGGGTTAGTAACACCACAGCTGATGCTTGTGGTAGACTCACTGACTCTGCCTTTCTTGGTCTCAAGTATCCCCTGTAACTTCACCTTTATTCTGCTAAATAATACAGCCCATTGTCTGCAGTTCCCCTCAAGACATTTCAAGCAGTTCTTAGTGTCAGCTGTAATTCTGTCAGTAACTCAATCCAGGATGGGCTCTCACTGTTTAGCAATGCTCTTGAACTCTCTAGCTCCTTGGAAGCAGTTGCTAAATTAATGTAAACAACGCCCTTGGGATAATAGACGATACTACTTTTTTATTTTTTATCTGTAAATAAAATAAGACTCATTTCCACTGGGAATGCAACTGGCCTGGTAATGTGATCCCAGCCTGGGCTAGCTTCAAAGTCCACGTTTCTGTATCAGAAGAGGAGACAGTCCTGAATATGAACCTAATCAGGGTCCCACACTCAGAAAGAACAGCAGATGGGATAAAATACAGGAATAAAAATATGGGATGAGGTGTCATATTTTCTTTTCTTCAGAGGCCAAGTGTGATCAATAGGTGCTTTCAAGAAGAAAAAGCATGTGCAGAGATGCCAGCACTTCTGTGTCAGCTGCTGAGCGTTATTCCTGCTTGCCCAACTGTTGATAGATTTAATGGCTTGGATCAGGAGCTATAGAAGAACTATCCTCCCGGCAGCTTCCTGGGCGGAGACGAGCGGCCTCTTCCCTGCCAGCCCTGGTCAGGCCGGGAAGGAGCGAGGTACGCCCGGGCAGCCTGGCTGACAGGCGGGAGGTGCAGACCGCTGGAGAAGGCAGTCGGCCGTGTGCTGCCCCACGTCGCTGGGCTCCTGTAGTCGGGGAGAGGCGGGGGGCAGAGGAGCACAGCAAGGAGGGACAGTCCTGCCCCTACCTCCCGTTGCCAATATTCAGCCTGTTCTCAAGCGTCTTGTGACATCTAACCCCTTACTGTAGATACATAGCTATAGGCAGCAAACGTGGCTACCTGGGTAACTGTGTTTTGTAGCACAGTAATAATCTAATGCCAAGATGAAGGTAGCACCCCTTTAGGATCGAGATGTGCTGCTGGTGGAACCACACTTGCAGTCATAGCTCTGTATGAAGACAGCATATAATACTTATGGAAGAGACATCTCTTCCCTTAACCTGGGCAAACGTGTATTAACCCCACTGGCTTTAGCGAATTACTCTGCAGCGACATAGTTTTATGTAAAAGCAGTATCTGGCCTCCTCCGTCTAAATGGCTCTTGGTAGAAGGGCACAGGCTTCCACCATCAAGTCTTCAAACTCTTTGCAGTAATGAGAAATTTGTAAATCTCTCCAGTCTTATACCACATGAATGATACATTTGAACTTTTTTTTTTTTTAATTTTATTGAGAGTGAAATGGGTGTGCTTTTGCAGAGTCCAGCACACTGGGATACTTTGGCACTTGGGAGATATGGGCATTCCCTATGGCTTCCTGTGCACCAAGGCAATTCTGGATATAGAAAACTAGAATTAGCAGAGCAAGCTGCAGCACTGCGTACTGTTGTAAAACTCCAAGTCAGTACCAGCATGTTACTTAAGCCTAGTTAGTCGGTGACTGCCTTTTTGTAACACAGCAAAGTCAGAACTACTAGCACAAGCAATAAGAGTAAAAACCAAGGAGAAAAATGCAGATGTTGCTCTTCCTTTTTTTTTTTTTCGTTTTAAATTATTTTTTCCCTTATTTCCTATTAGTCATCTTCTCCTGACTCTCTTCTCGCAGCTGATGTGTCACGTGACAGAATTAAAGTCTGGCACGGCATCAGTGCATTGATCTCATCCAGACAGGATCCCTATCACAGTTCTCTGCAGCATGTTCAAAGAAGTTCTTCCTCTCTGGCTGGCTGCTTGGAATCACTGGCTATGTTGATCTGGTTCTCATTGGTATTATTTAATAATGGGTTGGCTTTTTTCAACTGGTGCCCTGACCTCTTTTTTGCTTTAATTTTTTTGAGGTAATCGGAGGATATATTGGGTTTTTTTCAAATACATGGCAGACAGAAGCTGAAGTACATAGAAGTGGTAGGCAATGTAAACAGCTCATCAGATTCTCATATTTGCCCCAGAAAGTCAAAGCGGATAATTTCTGCAATTAAAATGACTTGTGTTTTCTTTGTTAGATGCAGTTGATTGTGAACATTTGCCTGTCTCGCGTAGAATTTTTTCATAAGATTGTAAGAGAGATTTGGAGCATTATGACACATCAAAGCAAGCTCTCAGGTTTACCAAAAATTTCCGAAATCACTCAAGCTTTTAATGATTCCTTGGGGTCTCATTCATCAAGTGCAAACTATGGCCCCGAGGAAGCATGTCAAAAACTGTCCTCAGTAGGAAGGTAGGTTGGGATGGAGGGGAGAAGCTGCCTTTGAACAGAGAAAGCATCCTCTCAGTGAAGTGGACTATTTCTGTTTCATCAGGCCCATTTGGCTCCCCATAAAACTAGTCCAGCTATGGGGGTCTCCTGTGACACACATGCAGTCTTGCATGGAAACAACCTATTAATTACTATTATTAAATTCTCTGAGATGCTGGGAAGCAGCCTTCTAGGCTTTTATTTCATATTGAGGGTGAGATATTGTTTGGGCTCTGAAACCAGCTCTATCTTGTATGCTTCTATCTTCTGATGGCCCGGGATATAGTATGTGAGTGACACATGGACAGGCAAACCTGCGTTACTGTGGGCTTCATAACGACAAAATTGCATGTTTATCTCTGTCTGTGTGCTCACCTGTGCTCAATGGAGGCCATGACCCCAGGGTTTTTTCCCCACCCCTGCATTTGGGTAAGGTGGCCCTGAAAATCAAAGATTCAAACTGATACCTTGCACTTCACGCTTCCTTTTACGTACTAACATAGCATCTGTACTCTCCAGTGGCGCTTCTGGGGCAGTCAGAAGCTATCAGACATGCCTTTCATTTGCTTCGAGAAGGTGCTGCTGCATCCTGACTAAACAAAGGACAAGCACGGTTTGAGGTAGTCTAATCCTGCTCTGCCCTTTCACTAAAAAGCAGATGTAGAGTTATAACTGTGACACAAATACTTGTCTAAAATGTCTTCTTTCTATTTGAAATTTATTCTGCGGCTCATCAGCGTGACACATGGAACCTACCAGCTTAAATGGATAGGTACTAGCGAAGGCTCTTGCAGGATCTTCAAAAAATACTTCTTCTGCTTTCAGGGTAGAAAGCTGTTCCGGGGCAGGGAGGGGAGAATTTGTTGGAATATAGCTGACACTGAAGGAGGCAAAAATACTTGTGTTAGGGTAAGTAGTACCCTGAAACCTCTCCCAGGCATCCCATTTCTCAGATGCTGGAAAAAATGATGCCTAAGCATGCTCAGTCCAGTGTGCGCACACTTACTGAAAGTGGATTAGGAAGATTTTTTTATAACTTCCTGAGAAATTGCTCTCCCCTTCAGTAAGTTTTTACAAGTGTCTTGGATGGAATTTTTAGGATTTTTCAAGGTTCTTGAGACTGTTAATAATACTGCACAGGGCCTCAGGGAATGAGCAAGATGATCTAACAGGTTGTTTCCATCTCTTATTTCTGTGTCTCTTTGATTTAAGGATTTTCTGCATTTATTGGCTGCTGCTTCTCTTGGCCACTTTATACACTGTCTAGTGATTTTACCAATTGTAGGTAATGGCAGAGGCTACTTGAAGCACCACGTTGCCATAGAAACACAATAGCATCTAGTTGGGTCTAACCTCTCTCCCTCATATCAACCCCCATGGGAAGCAGAAATTCAGGCCTTAAAAGCTAATCAATTTGACGTTAAGTTTTAGAAGTGATTTTCTTTTGGTTGCCCAGGTTTCCTGGTGGATGTTCTCGTGCAGATTTAATTATTTGCACCGCTACTACTATATTAAAATTACAGCAAGTAATCATTAGCACCAGTAACACGGTAGTTACCGGAGCCATCGCAGCTCCTATTATTACTCCTATTGTTGTTATTATTGTTGGTTTGCTCAAAAGACTAATTGGATTCCTGTTTCAGTCATCTACTGATGCGGCCGTGGGGGGAAACTTTCAGCACAATGAGGGCGATGTGAGATGCGGACCCAGAGGGATCAGGGCCGGACCTTCGGGACGAGCGAGGCTCGTGGACGCTGTGCCGCGAGGTGCCTCTCAGCCAGAGGCCCGGCGCACCAGGCCCTGCTTGGCTCCCTTACGCCGACTCCTGTGCCTGCAGACGCTGCTCATAATTGCTTCCCAGCCCCTGCAACCCCCGTTTAGCACACGGCGCCACGGCCTCGTATTTGGAGACGTATGACTCGAGACTGGTTTTCCTCCTTTTACTGATGGTTTTCAGTTTCTTGTTCCTTTTCTGGGCAAGCACTGGCCATCGCTGGGACTGCAGCCCGTCACAGGCCCTGTACAAGTTCCTTATGACTCAGTGATCACTTTAGCCTGTAGAATTCTGTTATTTTCTCCCCTAACTCCTATTTAAGAATGGCAATTTCTACAGGTGGCAAGGGAAGGAAAGCACCTTCATAATAAAAGTGGTGGGGAGCTCTGTTGCTGTGGTACTTGTCTCGGACAGGCAATAGGACTTTGTCATTGGGTGCACAGAGAATAGTAATTTCAGGTGATCTTTAATAATTTGCAGCTTCAAGGAACCCATGGGAACCAGAGCTTTTAGTTGCATTCAGTCCTTGTGAGCTGTGATGTTTGGATCGGTTTACTGACATGGCACACCCTAGTGAGCACATACTCTGGCATCAAAGAGCAGGCTAGTGCTGTGATACTTCAAACGCGGAGGGAAAAACCATACAGCTATTGTTTTAAATTGCCGCTACTGATTACAAAGAGATACCAAAGGTCTATGCTGGGCGAGTTCTGCATCATTAAGAGCTGAGCAGCTCCAGGCCCATGGCAGATTGCGTGCTAAGAAAGAACAGCCTGCTTCTTCCAGTTGCTTTTCTACAGTGACTGCTGCTGCCAGAGGAGGCTGGAGAAGAATTCTAAAGGATTTGCAATATGAATGGCTTCACAAACATATACCATGTCTCAGCTCACTCAGAGGTGACATCAGACCTTGTAACCCCTTTCTTGTCCTGGTCTATAGGAATAGGAAGTCTTTAGGAATTTTACCTAAGAGTTGGCTTTTACAGAATTTGCTTAAACTCTAGGCTGGTAGTTCCTCACAGTGAGAATGCTGACAAACTTATCTCTAGTTAAATAAAGGAATTCAGTGAGGAATAGCCCTCTAAGAATGGTTTATGCTGCAAAAGCTTAGTCTTGCCAGGACTGGATTAGGAAATTGCAGATGTGACTGTAGGGCCCCTGTCTCCTGTGCTCCCACAGTTAGATTGGGCCGTAACCTTTCAATACAAAAAAAAGGAATCAGTGTGTATCTCTAAAGCTTTAGGAGACAACTTTAGAATATAAATGGAATATAATCAGCTGTCTCAAAGTATAGAGACAGCTGCCCGTGTTTGAGGAGAGTCTTTAGCAATAACTTTGACATAGCAAGAGCTCCTGACATATATCCAAGGAGTGTTTAGTTCAAGACGAACAGCTCACAGAGACTGCCTGTGCCGCCCGAGGATGGAGCTGTGCACAGCCAGTCAGAGGAGTGCTGGTGGCTTGAACATGACCAGAAGCTAAGTGACCGTGCTGCCTCCATAGTGGGAATGCTGGGAACGTGCTGCGGTGCCTGGGAACGGCACAGAGCCCGGGGCCCTACAAGACACGTCAGTGCTGAGCTTTGCTGACAGTCTCATTTCTGTAACAGAAATTTGTATGTTTTTCTTTTGCAAACAGCAACAGCCTTGATGTCCTTGGTGGCGTTAAGCTGAGTTTGCCTCTGTAGGTAGTTCTGGAGCTTGCAGTTCACCTGCCCGCTCTATACTTTTACGTTCCTTTGAGAGCTCCTGTTACTTTACTCTTCCCTTCACTCTCCTGGCTAACGTGTTTCTGATCTGTACCAGCGTGTATAAAAACCCAGAGAGGAGAAACACTCTCTGCTCTCTTTCCATAAACCGGTAAACCTCTTCCTGAGACTTCACAACCCTTTGGAAGCACACAAAGTACATTTCATACTTTCCAGGTACAGTGCATGAAAATTCTGTTAAGTAAACACTGTAAAGTAGGTTTTGAGAAAATATTAGTCACCATTATGCAATTCCAAAACCAAAACCACAAATAAAGTGCTAGTATATTTTGTTTTATTGGTTGTGACTGCAAATACTGTGTACACAAAGGAAACCTTTGAAAACCAACCAGCCTACAATTCTATGCATTTTACTCTTACAAGGCAATTTGTCTAGTAATCTCAGTGTTAATTTTTTTCATCTGGTATACACAGCTGATCCACCGGACAGTGTTTTCTGTAATACATCTGAAAAATCCATATAAGGTGATGTTTTTATTTTTGGTTTTTTTCTTAGCTCATTCTCCTTTTTTAAAAAATAATCTTACCTGCCCTTCTTTTTTGGCTTGCCTATTAAATACAGTGAAAATTATGTTTTCATACGCTGTCTGTTTCACTTCAGAGTTTTCAAAATAAATACAAGCAATGTGCACTCCATTTAAAAAAAAAAAAATGTACAAAGTATCTAAATCCTAATTTTTCAGGTCTGCCAGAGCTGCATCTGTTTAAACATGTTACTTAGATGCATGTGCACAGTGCAGGAAGCCGGAGTGCTTTTTAGAAGGCCCCGGAGTTGTATCTTTTTTATTCTTCTCTTTCTCAAAACAATTTTAAATCTACAAGAAAGGTTAGAGGAGGTCACGATTCCTGACCCAATGCTGAACTGAGGTTGCCTGTACTGTCTTTTTGATGCTCCGACCAGGGTCACTGAACTGGGAGTTATTATTGGCTCCCTGTGTCTATGAGGCACAGCCTATCCCAAACAATTTTTAAATTACCACTGGCATGAGACTGTCAGGAAGGATAGTAGCTGGGAATGTCTAGACACTGCCGCCAAGACAAGCTCCCCTATAGTGGAGACACTGTGCACCAAGGGGGGTCAGAGAGAGGGGCCGGGAATCTGCCCCTGGAGCCCCCAGGCTGAAAGGCAAAACTCCCATCACTAGCCCTGCAATTTGCTCCAGGGGTTTAGCCAAAGAATTTAAGATAAGGAAATCTATAGGCCTTACAACTGGGAGAATTTTTAACTGCTTTATTGCTTTGCATAGGTTCTAAAGCCAGCTGTCTGCTTTTATGAGCTCTTTAAATCACACATCACAGTATCTCTTAGCTTCAGTCACACTAAACTGTCTCTGAATTTATACTGATTCTTCTTGACTTTATTCTTTAGAAATTAACACTGAGGTATGATTTTGAGGTTGAATCAAAGAATTCTCATCCTTCTGCAAAGCTACAGCACTTTCCAGCACTGTCTTTTCCAGCGTGTAAGGCGCAGAGAGGTCACGGGAGTCTTTAAAGGGTCTTTTTCCTGTTCATCACCCCGCTTTAGCAGGACTGCCAGGGAAAAGAGAGATTAAATCCACTTCCTAACCCTTCCAGCTCAGCGTCTGTGTTTTCACCTTGGGTTTCATTGGGGTTTTTTTTAGGAAATGTCATCCAGAATGTGCTGGCAACTTATTTAATAAGGATGTATCAAAATTTATTAATATCATAATTCACACATTAATAAACACCGTATTATTTACAATAATGATACAGTTGTTTTTAAATTTGTACTGAGGGATATTTTTGAAAGAAAAATGCCCTGATTGGTCAGGTTAGATTGCATCTAGTACTAAACTTCCACCCAGATTTGAAACAAACCTGAAACAAAATTTTGAAATAGATTTGATTCATCTTAATTACATTTTTGAGAAGTTATCGTTTATTTTTAAAAGCTTTGCCTTCTGACAGATATTCAAGAGGTACGGTGTCTGTAATACCTGGTTTAGCTGAAGAGAGTGGAGGTGTCTGCCGTAACGCTACAGTTAGCACAGAGCTGATAAAAGCTGTCTGGGCTGCGGCTGTGTTCTGGAAGTGGCCGATGTGACCCTGCGCACAAGGACATTAGGCTTTTGTCACACCAACCTACGCCAAATAAACAGTGGTGCAAAGGCGCACATGCCTTGCTCTCTCACTTCCAGCTTCTTCCAGGGGTGCACCAGGTTCACCAGGAACCTGCCCGCGTGCGCTGCAGCCCACTGGCGAGACCTCCGCCTGGCAGATTTTTCGGGTTGGGCTGGCGAGTGCACTGAACCAGCCCCCAGTCCCGGGGGGGCTGTTAGTCCTGTCCCGGGGTGTCCCCCCCAGCAGGCACCCCTGGGAGAGCACCGGATGGGGATCGAGCACTAGCTTTGGTTCTCGGGGTCATTATTTCCCTAAGAAAAAGGAGAGTGGCATGAAAGCTGGAGTGCCTTAGCTTAGGACCCTTATTAAGACGCACCATTTTCCAACGGGAGAATTTTCCTGCTCTTCCGCTTGGCCCTACCTCTTTTACACTGTTTTACAGTATGTTTGGGCTAATCTGCATGTCAGTGGGAAAAAGACCTTCCATCCACTCGTTTCCCAATATTTGAATTCTTAAACCCAAACTTTATTTACATTTATACTGTAAAAGATAAAATGTATAGCACCTAACACAGAAGAAGTCCAACTCATTGTTACCTTAGGCACATTGTAGTTAAGCACACAGCAGACTGACACAGAGCAATAAGGACATCATTTTGCTTAAAATAGAACAGTAACTTTGTTTAGCACACCTGTTATAAAGTTCACTCGCTCGCTGAGTAAAACATCGGTGCTCTCTTTGTCACAGAATAGAAAATGGCCTAATACAGTCAAAGCCAAATTTGAAGCATAAATTCATTTACAATTCGGTTGTTAGCTTATGTGGAATTTAATAACAAAGGAAAAATAACCCAAAGAGATGATACTACACATACTAATAAACTTTTTAAAAAATCAGTGGCATTAGGGAAACGACAGTCCTTACCTTGCTCCCAGCAGTAATCTTTCAGTTAAGCAATTATCACATCCTAAGCCACAGACTGAGGATTGCATATGAATTTATGGAATGAAGGGAGGGATGCTTCCCCTCACCCACGGCCGTCTTTTAGCCCATGCAGAGCATCACGGAGGGCATACCGCTGGGAAGGGGCTCACAGTTGCTAAGCTCATCATAGTCCTCGAAGGTCACAGGTAAACCTCTGCTTCCGAGCTTGCATTTTTACAGAAAGCGCGAGGGTGCAGCTGTGATGCGACCGACCGCTCTGTGTCCCGCAGGCTTGTACCCCCGGGGCTTTCCCTGGTGGCAGCTGGCTGTACTTGGGGCAGCGCTGGCGGCAGCAGCAGGGAACATAGCCTGCTGCAGCCGGTGGTGTTCTGGGGAAGAAGAACCGTCACACAAACTTTGAGGACAATTTTTACCTCTTCCTGCTGCTGAGCTGTATTGGAAAATTAATGCACATAAAGGAATGCACTTCAAATTTCCCACGTAAGATTAGCTCCTTCTGCGGACACAATTTTTTTTTTTTTTAACAAGACAGTCTTGTTCCTCCATTAGCTTAGTCCATTTTTTAAATGCCTCTTAGCTGATTAGGAAAAAGATGCTTTTGAGCCCTCAAAGGGAGTTAATCAAGAACAGTTGAAGCAAGTTATTTTACTCTGGCTGGCTTCAGAACTTGGCCTTCATCTGCTGGGATTTTCAGCCCGGGTAGGACTAATAGGTCAGTGTATCTTGCATCTCTTTTTCTTACATCCTGTAATAAAGCAGGTTTTTTCTAAAGCTGCATTTGCCTGTGAATAATCCTGCTTTAAACCAAACCTCTTTCTCAAGAACTCAAGTACAGCTTTGTGTGGCAACAGATCCCATTTCAGAGGATGCAAGAAAAATCGGTCTGCTTCCCTTAAGGCAAATGTTTGCGGAGAAGTATGTTGCTCAGCTATGACCTGCCTATTACTGCTTCAACCTGCTAGGACTGGGATGTGAGCGCACGTGAAAATAAGGAGTCTTTTGTGACTGCCTTCCCCACTCACCCTGACCGCTTCTCTGTCTGACCTCGGCTGGGCCCAGCTGTGCCCGATTCCTTGCGCTGTGGGCTGGTCACCCAGTGTCGTCTCCGACTTTCCTGAGTTTTATGGGTAAACCAAGGGACAAACTATAGTTGGACAAATTGACCCAACAGGCTTTTAGAAACCGAGGGATGGGCCACCGAGTATGTGAAGGGGCAGGAATTAACTTGTGTTTGTCCAGCTGGGATAACTGATACACAGGACAGTTCAGTTAGCAAAGCAGCTGAGAATGAAGTGGGGCAAGAGCCCAGCCAAGAACAAAGATTCCCCAGAGGTCCTAGAAGCACTACCCGTGAGTGATGCGAATTATGTAATCTGTGACGGTCCTGCTAGTTTTGCCGAATGTGACACCTGCATATGGCACAAAAATGTGTTTTCACAGAAGAGTTAAGTTAGCGATGCACATAGATGATGTCGAAATTTGTGAGCAGAAAAGCGGGTCTCATTTAAGGCATGAGGTACGGTTTTGATGCTTGCCTTTTAGGAATACTCTTCTGAATATTCCAACCTGCAAAATGCTGTTGAATGTTAAAACACAGCCACTGAATGTCTCATTCAAAAGAGAAGATTTAGAATGAGAAAAAGGAACCATATTAGCCGCACAAAATACAAACAGAGAACACATACAGAAATAACGCTCCCCAGCTATCAGTCACTAAAATATCCCAGTATCTCTGGCCACTGGACTTTGCTCACTGCATCATTATAGCTCTATTTACCCCTTATACTTTTTGCAACTAACCGCTATAGACCTTTCTAGTTTTTAAGTATTAAAAGATGTGTTTTAAAAAAAGAAGTGGTAGTGTTCGGTTGTTCAAACGATTTAACTCCCACTGTACGCCAGAGTTAGAGAAGCCCAAGATTTAAAATTATTGCTGTTACAGAACAGCATGGATCAAGTCACTGATTTTCATCCAGTTGATGGGAATACCTGAAAAACTGAGATGTCAAGTTTGTTTTTCTTTTTTTCAGGGCAGTTTTTTTTAATACCTCACAAGATGAAACCCCTTCATTTTCCCTGTACAAAAACTTCCCTTTTACATGTGTTGCACCCAGGAGGGTTAACTCTTTCCAAGATTAAATGTTTTCTCACTTCCAAAGAACACAGCAAAACATTTGAGGCAAAAGCACAAGAACTGTTACTCTCTGTGGCATACGGACACTTCCAGTTTCAAAAGCAGAGTAACTTTCCCCAACAGAGCTGTTGCAGCTTGATTTACTAAACAACCAGGTCCTTGCCTTGCGGAAAATCCCCTCAGCAGTAGTGTGGTGTGCTCGGCTGAAGGCGTCTGTCTCCCTGCGGGTCACATCTCAGGTGATGCTCAGTAGTTCCTGCCAGTATTTCTAACCAGGCCGCAGAGCAAAGAGTTCCTCCACCCATGAGTGGTACAACATCACGCTGAGCCCTTTGCAGCGCGGAGGTCACAGGCAGGCTCCTTGGCTGTATCAGCCCACAGTACTTTTTGCTGTTTCTATCCCTCCTTCTGGAGAAACCCCTGTTCTGGAGAATCTCATTTACAGCTAGCAAAGTAACTTGAGAATAAAAAACGTACCATGAACCAGCACAGAGAGACTCGCCGAGTGAGAGTGCAGATTGGTCTAACTAAGGTTTACATCCCAGCTGTGGCAGGCATTAAATATTTGTATTTAAAGAAAGTTGCTGAAAACCAGAAAAGAGGCACCATTTGGAAGGAGGGAATTCCCACTGTCGCAAGGGAAATGCTCGCAGGTGTGTGTGGCGGGGGACGGAGGAGACGCGCCGTTTGCCCTGGTGCTCTTGAGGAGCCGGGAGTGCTCTGCCCGGTGGGCTTGGCTGCAGGATACCAGCAGGGTCTGTAGCACGGTTGCTGTGCCTGACCTGTGGGTAAGCTCATGGAGAAGTTCAGAGAGCCAAACGTTTAGCGTGATTCTTCTCATCTTGTCTTTTCCCGGATACGCGTGTGGGGTGTGGGAGTGAACTCTTTGCGCGGATGCCTGTGCTTTGCTTTGTAGAAGCCTCCTCTGGGAGAGAGCAGCGGTGCCAGGAGCCAGGGGCGGGCAGTGGGATTGCTCAGAGGCAAGAGAAGAGGCAGGGATCACTGGGGCTGTTTAGCCTGTGGGAGGGAGGAGTAGCTTTTCCTTTCTCAGACGGTCGCGCTTGGTGAAATTAAAGGCAAGAAATTTGAGTAAAAGTGACCTCTTTCAAAAAGCTACCTTGTTAACCCGTATGACTGGGCGCCACCAGAAGGTCCCGGGGCTGGGGCTGGGGCAGGAGTCGGAGGGAGCTTTGAGATGTGCGTGGGCAGCGGGAACACCCAGGACGCAGGAGGAGGTGCAGACCTCGTCCCTCGGCCGGGTCCCAGGCGGCCAGCTGGGAGCTGGGAAGAGGCTTCTCCGCACCGGCTGTGATGGCCGGTGCTGGAGGGAGCAACTGCTCATCCCGCTTGATCTGGTAACTTTTATCTACCCATGGCGAACACCTCGACATGACTAAGTAAGGCGAAGTACTTGCGGAGCTGAAGAAAAGTCCATCTTGGCTACCTCCTCCAGCTCCAAAGCAGCCCTGTCTGCAAGAGATGAGGTGAAGGAACTTGCGATCGGCTGCCCCCGAGCCCTGCCCGGAGCTCGGGGACTGCCCGTTGCTGTGCCTTCCGTTCGCCTTTCCCCTTGGTTTGCCTCCCCAGGCCCCCCCATTCTTCTCTACGCAGGCTTACTATGTCCCTAACTGGATGCAGGAATAATGCACTCGATGGGACGTACGCGTGTACGTTCTCTTTCCTCAGAGGCTGCATCTTGCCCGGGTCCGTGTCATCACCTGGGCAAATATCTCGGCGTCAGGGAGAGCTTAGACATTCACTGTGGAAGCTGCAAAATCGTTGTGGCAAGCGAAGTACAGCAAGTAAGAGAAAATGGGCGTTTCCCTCTCGGTTTCCCAGTCACGGGAACGCCATGGTTTTAGCGATGAAATAACACAGCAAGAAGCAGAAAGTTGCACCTTTAGTGTTAACAGAATTTTGAAAATAAAAAGAAATCCTTAAAATTAACATACAGAATAAAATTATAATATTAGTTTGTGTCAGAACAATTATCTTTTAAAATATACATTTGGGAAGACTTTCACAATTATGTCTTACGTTTTGTGCATAAAGTCACTTGCACACCTAAATACAGATCAAGACGTTACAGAAAAAAAAAAAAAAACAGCTGTTGTATGTAGTCTGAAAATGTTCGGTGAAAAAAACTTAAAAAAATAAACACACTTGAATGGTGCCAAATTGTTCCAATCCAAGTCCCTTGATTTTAAGCTGCAACGTTTTGTCTGTTGTTTTCATGGTGTTTTTTTTCTAATTTTCGGATGTGTCAGTTAGTGTTAGCTCACAGTAAACTAAAGCTGAATGTGGGCATGTGCATAAAAAGTTTGTCTCTTTGCATAGGCTGCAAAGTAAAACAAATTTTTTGCCTAACCAACTGCAAAGCATTCTTATTGCAGTGATAATTAGAACACAGGGTCTTTTCATGGAAGCAAAGTACTGTAATGTATAGCGCTGCCATAGTATAATTTCACGTATCTTTGTTGGACTTCTGTATTCTGCTTTTGAAGTATTTCAGTGTATGATGATATTTATATTTTATGGAAAAATTTAAGGCTTCAAATAACTAGTGTTCATTCTTTAAATCATAAGAGCAATTTCTGTTACCATGCAGATCGTTAAAAAAGACTAGCAGTTAGGAATTTGCTACAAATCTAATCTATACTAATTGTATTGAGTGTGATTTAAGGAGCATAAGTCCTATTATTAGCATGTTTAATAAAAAGAGCCTCTGGATTCTTCCTGTGCGTGGTTATCGAATGTATTTGCACTTAAGATTTTACTCTCAAGTCTAATACATATTTCAAAAGAATTTGTATTTAGTGGTCCTCATAGTAAGCTGCACTCGGTTTTACATTTACCTGGTGTGATACATTTTAAAACAAGAAGGTAACAAGAATCTTGTTAGATCGAATGCAGACTAAATGCTCCGAAGTTAGACAATTCTCCTAAATTATTCGGGATAACAAGTATCAGACTCTTGCCCTCTTACCCCCCTCCAAACGTAGATGATAGATGCTGATTTGAGCATGTAATAGGAATGCATCTGGGAAAATTAATTCAAAAAGCCTATGTAACCGTATATGCAATTGTGACACCTAGTCATTCAAGAGCAAGAATTCTTAATATAAAATTAGGGCAGTAAATCAAGGGGTTTTGTCAGTTTCTTGTCATGCTGATATTCTAGACAGGAACACTCACACTGCATGATACAGGAAAAAATGCTTTTTAAATCACCCTTCTTTCTTTTAACTTTTCATCACTAATCAGCTGTGATTGTGTGCGTCTACCGATATGACTCAAATTACACTGCATTTACTCAGAGAAGATTTTAAGCTCTGAGAGGATGAGTTTGATTAAACTTGTGTTTTCTAAAATACAATACAAACCAAAAAACACTTTGAGAAGAGCAGTAATACTTAAAAAGGAAAACAATGCAACTAAATATGCAGTGGTTCCCTTCAAAATAATTTTTTTCTCTTTTCACTCATGTCTTTAAGATACATTCAAATGTAATTTGAATTAAAGCAGGTTCTGCGGTGGATTACTTTCTGTTAGCCAGTAAAGAGTAAACTTCAGCAGATAACATTTTTAAAAATTTTATTTCATTATCAATGCTGTAGTTTAGCAGACAAATTAGCATTCTAATTAGACAATTTTCAGAGCATTCAGTTTCTAAAATCTCAGCATTCTAAAACATCTAACCAGCATGTTTAATTTCTAAAAATTAAAAGAATCTCATATATTATTTTATGGTAGGAACAATAATACAGACATTTTCAGTCCTAAAGGTTTTTACAGCTCTGTTTTTCATTATGCTTTAGTATCTCAAACAAGGTATATAAAGCATCTATTTTGTCACTCAGTGTTCAATGTGAATTTAATATTCATTCCTATTGAAGCAGATTATTCAAAGTCTGTAATAAACTGATTCTTTGTTGTTAATTTTAACATGGGTGAACTTAATTTTTCAGGGTACAAAGAAGCTTATGAGAAGTAGTTGTGAAGTTAAACCCAGGGAGCAATATTTATGAAGAAATGTGGCCAAATGCATTTAAAATGCGGGGTATTTAGGGCATTGCTAACCAGTAAATCCTTTTCTATTCTCTGGTTAGCTACAGCAGCTGGTGAGTTTTCAGTTTACAGGTACAGTATCAGTAGCGTAGCATTTATTTTTGTGACAAAGGAATATAAGTTGCCTTGGAGATTTTTAATTAACTCTTCTCCTGTAGCCCTGCCTGCTTATCATTTCAGTAGTTATTTAAGCTTCACATCAGATTTTGGATATTGTTCTTCAGAAATGTCTTCTTAATCTCCCCAAATTAGCATTTCAGCAAAACAATGTTTCCATAAGGCACCATACATTCCACTTTTTTTTAAAGGTACAGTTACTATTAACAACCATTAATTCAGCTGTGAAAAGTAGAGGAATCCTAAAGAGGGGAACCTGCCTGAATTCTGCAACTAAACCAAATGAATGTTCTTATTCTTAACAAGGAAAGTCATGCTGATTACTTTCCTACCTTTAATCAGACTAAGATACTTCTTAATCACTTTTTATGATTTGTTCTTGTCAATAAATTAAGGTGATTAGATAATTTTTTGAGGAATTGGGATTACTCGGACTCATTTATTTAATGTAGTATTATTCACTAAGCGAATAAATTTACCTTGCAGAATCTACTTAACTTGCCCATCGCCATTTTGGAATGGCTAATTGTCTCAACCAAGTAGGTAAAGCTATATATTTTTATACATATGAAAATAAAAGAAAATTAAGCTGGAAGAGGCAGAAAGCGCTGCTTATGACAGTCACATCCCCAGATATCAAAATTTTTTTCCCTATACTGTTCTTTTTAAAAATATGAACTTTACTATCATCAGACCTGTTAATGTCATTCAACTAGCAGCTGCGGTTTAGGCACCTTTTTTTTTTTTTCCAGATGAATTATAAATGTCATAAATGCTTCCAAGAATATAGAGTAGTAAGCCTTTTCTACCCTGAAAATGGAGGGATGAGTTTAAGCAAATATGATTTACAGATACGGGGTTAATGCCATAAGCTAGAGGGAGCTCCACCACAACAAAATACAAAGATTCAGCTTCATTTATCAATGTGCTTTCCTGGCTTTGTCTGCTTCTGAACATAAAAGACCCAGTTTTATTGCAGATATTATCTACACCATTCTGTGATATGAATGTTATTGTTTAAACTGTTGCTGAGACATAAAACAGCTGAAACCCTCTACCAACACCATATTTATGCCAAACCTTTTGATAAATACACGGTTCTTTTTGTTCACCATCACTGTCTTTGTCTTCATCTTAATACTCAGCCATCTTTAATGAAAATGCATCCTCTATAAATCCAGAGCACAGATATGCTTCAGGAACTGATCTTGTACCCTTAATTGTGCAAGGTAATGTCCCTCAGTTGTGCAAGAATTCTGGGTAAGCCCCACGCTCCCTGTCTGCAGATGCTAATATCCCCGTTTATTCCGCAGTGCTTTTTCCAAAGTTATTTACTCCACAAACGCACCCTACTGACAACCTGGCTTATTCCACAATGGGGCTTAAAGAGTGATCAGCAAAGTGAGGTTAGCATGACCTGCTATTAAAGGAAGTGTGGCTGTTATAACTGGAACATTAATAATCCGTTTGCTTCTATCGAGCATCTCGGAGACAAAGTAATCCATTAATAGTCCCAGTAATCCTATAGCAAGCTCGTTACCCATTCTGTAGTATTGGCTAAAGGACAGTATTTCTCCACTATCATTATTAGACACAATTTCAGCATAAGAATGATTTTTAGTTTATTTGCATCCCTGCCTCACCTCTGAGCACTGAAATTTCCTAGCCTACATTTCAGGTCCTTCTTTCTTACCTCCTGCTCCTTGATCTAAGCAGATGGTATTGCTCTAGTCATAGAGATAATAAGAAAAGACCTAATATCTTCTCATTGATTTTTGTTAATGAAATACCACTTTGCAGAGAAAGCAACAGCTGAAACCATCAAGGCTGAGTCGTGGCTGTGTGAATGAACTTTATTTTTGTCTATATTGGGTGTGTAATTCATGGTGAATCATTTACTAAATGAATTTGGCGTCTTTCCTGTTTGTGGAATACCCACAAGCAAATTATGAGCTTATTCCACTTTTTGGAAACTGTATTATTGTATTCTTCTGTGAATTTTAAAAACCTTCAAAAGTAATTGACCAACTCTCTTCTCCTCCTCCATTAGCACAATGAAATGCATTGGTTAGGTGCAGTATTCTCCTATCGGAAAACAGGAATGAGGTCTCCAAACAACATTGCTGCAAATGTTCTCCCAGTATGAATTGAAAATTGAGTTTCCAAATATGCTGCAAAGAATACTTCAACTTTTGCTACGTATCAACATTCCTGAGCATAAAACCTAGTAGGCTTAACCTCCTTCGTGGGAAAAGGCCAGAACAAGGCTTAGAATTTGGTCTGGTGTTGGTCATCTGAAACTTGAGGGAAGTGTTTTTCTCCAGAAAACCGCTTTTACCTTTTTTTTCCACCAGGAAAAAAGATTGTGATCCAGAAGGCCGTATGAGCCTGCATCACGGCCCATGATTCCAGCAGCTGTTCTGGTACCACCAGTCATTTCAAACCCTGCAGCCAACAGCGGCTGGGTAACAAACCTTGGGGGCACCTGGTGCGTTTGGGTTAGTGGTGGCAGAGGGACAACTGCCTGACCGACAGTTCCCTGTAGCCATAAACCACATATCTGCAACCTTAAAACAATATGTAGATATTAATCTTAAATATGAATTATTTTCTACTTTCAGTGTTTCTTTGCCAGCTTCTGAAGAGTGCTTGAATGAGGAAAGCAGGATATCTTTGTCTCCCGTATCTTATGGGAGACATGGACTTACTTCTGCTCCTTTTATAACTTATGGCAAATTTACTGAGTTATTCCTTACACATGTGTATATAATTGTGCAAGATTTTTTATGCCTCTGTGCTTTACAAAAGAAGTCTGAATGTAAGAATATGTGGGGTAAGCTAGAAGTAAGCATATGAAACCCAAAATATTAAAGTTCTCTAACAGGCTGACAAAAAATTGCTGCTTATGCAGACACAGGCTCCTTCTCTTCCTAGGAAATTAAGTTGACCAAAATTGTCATTAAAAATCAATGGAGGCTTTTCAGAGATGGTTAAAAAAAGGAAGTTAAATGAGGATTGAATCTTGGATTGAGCTTCTTGTGTTGGAGGTACCACCTCTACACCAGCCTTTTGTAGAATGAAAATTCAAGTGTCCTGTTGCACTGGTGCATTTTCCGGCTTCCTGAGTGGCTGGGGTTGGGAGATCGATCCAGTTACCTATGCAGAGGCCTAATGACTGCAGAAAGAAAAGTAACCTCCATGAAGCATAGGAGAGGAGCCCTCCAATACGTTCGTAGTGTGTGTGTCTTGTGAGGCTCCTCAGTAAGCTAAGTGGTCTCACAGGACTGGGCCAAAATCTTTGTAAACGTATCATCTAGGAAGTCTATCCTGAGAAATTTAATAATGCTGTCATCATCGTCATCGGATGCTGTGCTCATGTCTGACATTACTGAGCACTACTATGCATAATTAAATTAGAGTTCTATTTCGCAGTGTTTTCAGGAACGAGGCTTTTGAGGCCAGATCGATAAGATACATATAGCAGATCCATTCTGTGTTATAGGTTTACAGTATTGATATAGAAAAGAAATAAAGACCTACGATGGCTTGTCAGGGGTATCAGTTCAGGAACTGAGGCCCAACAAGTACAGTACAGATTTAGAGTCTGTATCATCCCTGTATCAGGAGGAGCGAGGTGCCCACTAGCAGCTTTTCCACCTTTCTTCTTCCCTGTGAATCTCTTTATAGTTTTTTAAATTTATTTATTGATAGAAGTCTATTTCTCCAGGGGAATTTCTTTCTGCATTCCCACCAAGTCAACTACCTGCAAGCAAAAAGGGACACACATGTTCTGCCAGGTGTTTTGCCTTGTCATTACCCTGGCCATACACCTACCTGTATATCCACAGTACAGCGCCATTTTTCCTGGAAAGATGGTAGTGGTGAGTAAAATCCTAGAAATTTCTGGATGTCCTACGTCTTGCAGGATACTTATAGGAGAGCTGTCTCTTTATCTTCACTGCCACAGCTGTTACTTTGATGAGCAAAGCGCAGAGTCACTGAAATATCCTTCCTACTGGCTGCCGCATTAGGGATGCTTAGATGAAGAGGCAAAGTTCAGGTGGGCTCCTGTATGCAAAAGCTAACTGAGAATTTAATAGTTACAGATTTGTTTTACTGATATGAAGGTGCTTTCATTTCTAACTGAAAACACATACTTCAAAAAATATTGTTTTAATTGGGCATCTTGCTCTAATCGGAACTGATATGAGTATTCAGACTTAGGTAGCTTAGGCTGCTATCAAAACTGATCAAACGGATTTGCCAATCTAACCATCACCTCATTCCTTTTGGAACTCTCCGAATTCGCCTAACGCTTCCTTCAGAAAACATTGCTGGCTGCAATCAGCACTGTGGAAATGGTAGTGTTGGATTTCCCCTCACTTCTTTGTATCTTTTGAGCCTTAAATACACACTGATTACTGGAAAAACCTGATCAGAGCACTGGGGGAAATCTCTTCGCAGAAAGCAGCTCGTTTTGGTACCTAGCATGGTTAACATTACTATCCTTGGCCATTCCTCCTCATTGATAACCTGCAAAGGGTAAAGAATAAGTCAGGTTCTGATATATTGGAGAGTCAGCCTTTTTCTTAACTTGAAGTTCATTAACAAAAGCCATGGTTTAGTAGGGTGTAATCTTACCTTGAAAACAACAGGAAAGAACAATAATGCCTTTTGTTGTCTTTGGATCCCCATTGGTAGTCTCAGCGGAGAAAATACTATGTTTGACCTCACTTGCAGCACTGTCAGATCAGAATAGCAGGGCTGAGCTTGATTCCGACCTCTGCTGACACTGTCAATTATGCTTTGGTCTTACAATGACTGTAAGTTAGATCAGATTTTGACGCCAAGGAGCAAACGGACAAAAGGCTAAACCAGCTTCTGTAGCCCTCAGTAGATAAGGAGAGCTTAGACTGCCCTTTCCCGGTCTCTTCGGCTACCTACCAGCTCAGGGGAAATAAGTAGCCCATAGTCTGTCACAGCCCTCGCAAACCCTACCCTTTCACCTTGGAGGTAACAAGAACCTCTCAAGGCATCTCAGGATGATACTCCAGCCCAGGACAATGACTGCTTGGCTAAAGGAGTATGTATGGTGTTTTGTGCCACTGAAGAGTATGAGCTTTGTGATAACCCCTTACTCAGGTGAAGGCCAGAAGGTTTCTTGATCAGAGTTCAAGCCAATAAAAAAAACATTAAATGCCCGCCTAATGTGCTCTGGCTTATGAGGAGGTGAAAAGAATATAATGCTCATGGTGTTAGTTCCTGAATTATTTGGCAATCCTGAGTACAATTACCAGGCAGTCCCCAGGAACATGCAATTCTTCTGGATTTATATTGCATTCACTGTCCAGTTGCAAAGTAGATATGATGCTAAATGGGTCCTTATAATAAAGTGATATCCTGGTTTTTGAAGCCTCGTCCAGTGGAATTCAAACAACTAGAAAAAAAGAAACCATATGCAAAGCAATTTCCTTCTTCTTGGGTAAGAAAGAATAAAAAAACTATGATGTGCTTTCATTTGGGAGCAGCACTGCTTTCTTTTACCTGTCTGTACCGTGGAAGGTGTAGAGCCTCTATTTTGGTACCAGTACTGCATGCTATTTTTCCATGATGTGTTTATTATACAACAGCTCCCATCCCAGGAAAGCGGAGAAATACCCACGTATGGTTGATGTTGCACCAAAGACATGGAACGTTCCCTGTCTCTGTAACTGTACCACAGTTGTGTATTGGTTTGGTTTTTACCTCTGACATTTTCAGTCACCTGGGAAAGAAGTGGTGTGTCCATGTTCCAACTATGTGAAAAGGTTGCTACTCAGCGGGGAAGTGAAAATTAGCATATTCCCTAACATCAGCTTTTCTGGGAAGAGGTAGGCATTTTTACAGGGAAGATCAGATCTTGCCCACCTTATTCATTAATGGCTCTGAGTGGGAGCCTTGGCTCAGTAAAGGGCACAGGGTCAGGGTCTCGGAGCACCATTCTGCTCGCAGATGGGCCTTTCTGGATGCTGAGCGGTACTGAGCTCTGCTCCCGATCCTGGTGAAAGGTGATGAAAGTTTTAGCAGTGATGTTAGCGACTGCAGGACCAGACTTTACTGTTGCCTGCATATGGGTCAGATCTTCACCTTGTGGGGGTTAATGGGAGGACTATTATCTGCTTCAGTGGGCTCCAGAGCAGGCCCTGGATGAGTGGCAGATCCCTCTCAATAAGTATGCAAGAAATGTTTATCCTTCTGAGAACTCTGACTACAGAACTGGCATTAATTTGCAGGTCAGGACATTTGTTTCCAGCAAAATGCCTGAACTTGTTTCTTAAAGGATTTTAATCTGTAACACACAAGCAAAATACTTCATAATTTGTAAATATCATCAAAGATCACAGGAGAAAAAGGACTTATTTTGAAAGTATTTTCTCTTTTCTTCTCTCAACTTGAAATAAACTTTCTAATGTAGATGTTCTAAGAGAAATATTTTTTTGGTCAGAAGTGGCAAAACGAAACTGGTGCTTTCCCAACAAGTCAGGGCTGCTTACACAAATGTTTACCAACATCTGTCTTGAAACTCTGTAATTGTTCTCCAGTATTTCCTTGAAAATATAATAGAAAGGTAGGATGTGATTTCTCAGTTCTGTGCCTCTGATAAACCACTAAAGCCTTTTATCTGAGGAATTCTCTCTTGAAAATGTTTTTCTGCTTTATTTGCTATTTAATGTTAAGCATTTCAATATTAAGAAGTTCTTACCGGTTTTATGAACAAACACGCAAGTAGGAATTCCTAGAATTCGTTGTCAAAGCCCAGACACTAGCCATCACTGGTGTCACAGTAACGAATGGCTGGAGGAAGCAATACAGTCTGAGAGGCTTTCTGAAAGGTAATTTTAGAGGTAGCGGTTTGACAACCTTCAGTTTGCTTTCCAAGTTTGCTGAAAAGTCCTGCTCAACACCTTTGCGAACTGCCTTAAAACAATAAAAGAAGCTTTTAAACTGTGTTTGTTTCTTCGGCGTATACGATACTGCCTTCGCCTTCTGATACAACCACTTGGGATGCAGCCTCATAACGCAGGTTTCCTGCCATACTGGCACCTAGCAGGTTGCCATAGTGACAGACATAAGAAACATTACTTCAGAAATGTTGCTTTATTACACTTAAAGTGCATTTTGAAAACGGATCGAATTTCAAGTTACTCCCTGTGTTTTATATAGGAATAAGCAGAATTATTGGCTTCTACTAATAAGAATTAGTTTGAGCCTGCCCATCCCCCAACGTACATTCAAAGGTACGTCGCAATGTACTGTACGTGCTTTCCACGACTTTTAAGTGAAACAGGCCAGTATGCCTCTCTTTCTCTTGCAGTACATGCACAAACACACTTTGCTGCTTTGCTACATTCAAAACTGCCTCCGCTTCCGAACAGGCCGAGAAGTGCTAAGTCACTGCTGCCTTTGACACGCTGGATCTTTTATTTATGAAGAGCATCGTCCTTCAGACTCCATCGATTTTGCTCACATTAATGTAGAAGAGACACAGAGGGGGACATCTGGGGAGGTTTCTGAAGTATTCCTGGCTATGTTATGTTCCAACAAATTAATCAAATAACAAGCGTTTTGTAAGCAGCAGAGCTGCCTAGCAGGCCTGTGCTGAGCCACCTCCCAGACCTAAGATGGGCTTCCCCACGCGAACACGAGGCCTGTGGAGATTGAAGCTGAAAAGCTCATCAGCCATCCTCTCCCCCGCAGCGCAGACTCCATCGCACAGCTGGGGCAGCCCCGGGGCTGTCAGCATTCCCCCTCCGCTGATTAAACCTATCCCCACCATTTTGCCTAATAAATAAGATTAAAGGGTGCGCTGGCGAGGGGGAGGACCTGGGGCACAGCTTAGAAACAGGTGAATTGAGGGCTTGCAGGAGGAATGTTCAGCCCCCCGAGAGCCTTCCACCGGCCTCCCCTTCCCCACAAACGCAGGAGACCGGGGCCAGGGGCTCCGGGGGGGCTCAGGGGCTCCGGGGGGGCTCAGGGACTCCCGAGGGGCTCAGGGGCTCCGGAGGGTCCAGGGGCTCCGGGGG